>CAWUFW010007669.1:875000-981483 GCA_963921515.1 Calotriton arnoldi | reverse complement strand
AAGGACATCGTCCGGGCCGTCCGGTCCGTGGGGGTCTACAAGCGCCGGATCCGCAAATGCCAGAAGAGGTGGCAGGACCTTCGGGGCTGGACCCGGAGGATTGCACGGGTCCAGCTGAAGCTGTCGCCTCCTCGCAGGAGGGGCGGAACACGGACCCTGACCCCCCACATGCTCCAGATCCTGGCGGTGGTGTTTCCAGACCTGGATGGGCAGCTGAAGGCCAGACAGCAGCAAGGAGGGGTGAGTCAAAGACTGCACTGTGAACTCTGTATTACATGCTTTGTGCCCTCCTCTGGCCTGGTTCAACTGCCACAGTGCAGCAGTCATGTTGTCCAGGAGCCATGTCCCTCTATTGTGCACTGCCCACTGCTCATCTGATACCCAGGTGTGGCCCTTACATTCAGGGAATTGTGTCACTTGGGACTGTGTCCTTGCAGTTTGCTTCACTAAAGGTGGGGGACAGCATCTGTTTCCCTAACTCTGTTGTGGGCATCATGGGTGGGTCCATTGTTCACACAACGCCTGGGTTTGGACATGTGATCTGCGTGTTGCTTTGATATGCGGTCCACTTGCTGAGCTGAGCCACCACATGTGCCTGGGGTATGTGGCACACGCCCATGCAGCGGGTGGGAACAATGTTTGGGCCCCAGGAGTGTGCAGATTATGTGTGTCACACATATATAGCCAGCTATCCACTGTCCAGGGCACATCCCTCATTCATGTGGAGCAGGACAGTCATGCCTACTCCAGGCCATGCAATGCACTCTGTACTCCCACTCCCGTGTATCAGCTGACACATTGTGCACAGTGATTTTACCCCTCAGGTGTCTGCCTCTGTGTCAGTGTGCTGTGGATTAGTTGCCAGGACTGCTGGGGTGTTTCTTGGTAGGGGCTCAGCATGCCCCTGGAGATGTGACCATAGGAGACGATACTTGTGTGTCACATAGGTGTTTGATCAGCTGCCCGTGCAGACTGGGGTATGCGAATGTGAAGTTCAGGCAGCTGTTCCCCATTCACAGCAAATTGTGAGGGGCTCAGGTTCAGAGGGTAGTGTCACAGGTCTCCCATATGTCCAATAGGTGTGACCTGGACAGATGAGGGTTAAGATGATGTGTTGTGTGGGGGATGTACATGTGCACTTGTGCAGCTCCAGGACTTGCATTCCCCATGACCTACTATTGTGACACAGTGCATAGTGTTGTTGTCTGGCTGCCAAGTCATACATCACTGAGACAGTGATGTATGACTTAGCAGTCATGCCTCTGCCATGGCATGTGTCAAATTATTGGTGGTCCTGCAGGGGAGTGACATGTGCTACATGCACACCATTGTGGCGCTGGATATCAGGACATGGGTGCATCATGGTGTCTGTCGCTGGTATGCATCACATGCATTTCCTATTTGACTCTGGGCATCCCTTTCATCCGGAAACCTGTACTGACTCAGTGGCAAGAGCTGTGATGTGTGCATGTCCACATGCCACACCGTGTCCTCTGCACTGTCCAACTACTGTGTACTTGGTGCATGTGTCCACACTGGGGTGTTGCAATCCAACAGACACCAGACAGATGGGTGCAAGGCCATGTGGGATGTGAGTGCCATGCTTGGCATCAGACTGACAATTGGCTTCTCCTGTTCAGTTAGGGCACTTTTAGCAATGTACAACTAATGATGCCAGGGCTTGCTCTGTAATGTGCTGTGCTCACAGTGGTGTGTGCGTTTGGTGCAGGTGACTGATGTCTGTCTGTTTCCCCATTGTTTGCAGATACATCCACGGCCACGGAAGGGGACAGCTCCACGGACCAGGAGGAGCCAGAGAGCCAGACTGGGTCAGCAGCCGAGGAGTGGTCGGAGGGACCCAGTGGCACGGAGGGCGAGGGAGCCACACCGAGGAGTCCTCAGCACCATCCACCTCAGCTGAGGACCAGAGCAACTCGGAGGATGACTCCCTTGTGGAGGCGGGTGTCAGCAGCCACCACACCCCAGCTAGTGTTGCTGTCCCCGCCACCACCAGCACCACCACCGCCCTCCCATCGGCTCCCATTCCCCAGGTCCATGGAGGCTCCCATGTTCGGGAGCGTGTCTCCTTTGGGCCAGGCACCGCACCCCTGCCCCTGTGTCCCCTGCTGCCCTGAGTGAGGAGTCTGTGTACCTCCTTCGCCAGCTCCATGTAGGGCAGACAGCCATGCTGAGTGTCCTCCATGCGCACACCGCACTGTTGACTCAGCTGGTGTCGTTCATGGAGGGCATCTCATCGGGCATGTCTGACCTACAGAGGGGCAACAGGTCCATGGACTCCTCCCTGACGGCAGCAGTGTCCCTCCTCAGACAGTCCCTCACCCCTCCTGCCTCTGCTCCATCCACACTCCCCAGCACCTTACCCGTCCCAAGCACACACACACCGGCACAGGCACACACCAGCACACACACGTCCAGCACACAGACACACACGCCACAAACTAAACGCACACGCACAGTCAGGGGACTGAAACCAGACTCACAGGGGATGGGGCCCTGGTACACACACACGCATCCACGGGCACTGCGCAGTCCTCAGTTGCCTCTCCCTCCAAAGCACCCTCCCATGCCTCACCTGCAACCCCAAAGACCCAGCGCCTCTTCCTCAGTGACCTCGGCCTCTTCCCCTCCGATCCAGCTGCCCCAGCATCCAGGGGGAAGAGGAAGCCCCCACACGGAGCAGAGTGCCCCTCGCCCCGGACACCCTCCCCCAGGCGCAGACAGACTGAGGCCCCCACCCGCAAGTCCCCCGGGAGTGCTAAGAGCAAGACCCCGCCGCCGCCCTGCAGCTCAAGCACCAGGTCTCCTTCCTCCATCCCTCAGGCCCCCACTCCACAGGTGCCCCCACCACACCCTGCCCCAGGTTCCCCCACCCACAGATATACCATCCCCAAGAGGCTCCGGCCTTCTCCCCCTGCCACTTGCTCTCCCGGAACCACACCCCCGCTGCGCTTGTCTGTGCCACTGATGTGGTGAGGGTGTCCTCCCCTCTGTCCAGCCCACCTTGCCTGTTCCCCATTCTCCTCCCCTGGTGGTAGGCACTGCAGTGGAGTCCACTACCACCCTGTCTGACTTGGGCACTGCAGTGGCGGACCTGTCCACTCCATCTGCAGGGTCCACTGCAGTCGTGCCGGCACCCACAACATCTGAGCCATGCCCCCCAGTTGTGCCGGCACACACCATGTCAGACACCTCCACTGCAGTTGTCAGTGGCTCTCCAGCACCCACCACCCCTTCCCTGCTTCCTCCTGGTGAGCCCTGATCCTGTCCCTGCGGTGCCTGGCCTACCCCCCGGTTGCCCCTCCTAGTGGATTGTCCCTGGTTTTGTGCAGGCATGTGTAGGGTGGCATCTGCCACTGTCACCCACTTGTGACTTTGTTGATGGACTGGCCATTGGCCTTTGTTTATGTTCTACCGGACTTCTACTTTTAATGCCACATATGCTGAATAAAGCAACTTTCTGTTCTCTAGTGCTTTTGCTTCTGATGTACATGATGTTGATGATGCTAACCATGCCCTTGCTGCAGTGATGGTGATATTTGGTCTCATGATAATGAAGTGTTACTGTGCAGGAACCCATGTGGTCCAGGGTGAATGTGTCCTATCCTGTGGTGTATCCATGTCATCCATAGCAGCATCTGAGGGTGTCATGTGTTCAGTATTTGGCAATGGGATTTCCTACTTAGATTGGCAATTTCACATCTGTGGCTTCCACCCCTGCACATCTGTTGTGCCTGCCATTGTTCAATTCGTCTACTTCCCTGACTGTGTGGCCATCTCCACTGGACATGCAGGTTTGGGCATCAATGGGGAAGGACTCATCTGTGTTGTCAGTGCAACATTGCTATACAAGTGTGTTGGATCTGTGCTGATGATTCCGTTGGCACTTCCATGACCAGGCTGATGTGACGGGAGCCCTCATTTGGTGCTAATTGTTGATTGTGTGACCAAGTGCTCAGCTGACATGGTGGGGCCCTACTGAGGCAACATATGGCACAGCTTTCCTCACACAGGAGTGGAGTCCCCTCATGGCAGTGTGTACTCCTGTGACATTGCCTGCGCCCAAGGTGTGTGTTGTATGTGCATGTCTGTGTGTTCACTTTCGTTTAGCTGTGCATGCTGTGATCCCTAGTGTTGTACCTGTTTGTGATGCTAGCTGAGTTGAGCTATGTTCCCCCAAAGTCTTCTCCCTGGGTTCTCTGTGATGTGGGTGCATGGCACATTACTGGTCATCAGGGTGTCACCCATAGGTGTGCTTGCTGTCAGGGCTGAGTTTGTGTGCAGACGCAGCTGGGTCACAGTCAGGTTTCCCCTTGGCACTTGTTGTTTGCCCCTGTCATGTGATTTCCAGTTTGTGTTATCTTTCAGTGATTGTGACACGTTGTGTGTGTGACTGCTGGCACTCCTCAGGGTCCGGGCTGCAATGTTGGTTGTTGTCTATGTGTGTTCTTTGTGGGTGACCTTGGCTTCTTCATTGGTGTGTGACTGTGGCTGTGATCCCATTGGTTGGTGTGGTATTGCCGTCATGTCCATGTACGGCGTAGTGTGCAGTGTGTCAGACATTCAGGAGTCTTGTTGAGTGTCCATGTGTGATGTGTTTCTGCACCTTGCTTCCCACCCACCACCCTGGAATAGTCATGGGTGCATGTGCAATGTCACCAGTGCATGTGTGCTTCACTGCTGCACATTGTTGGAGGTCGAGGGGTGTGGTGTTGAGTGTGTGCAGATGAGAGTTGTTGCCCGGCTAGGCCCCTGCCACCATGTTGGCCTTGGCTCACTGGCCATGCTGTTTGATTTGTGCTTGTGTAGGTGTGATGGTAGTTAGTTGCTCAGTACACATGACTGTGGTTCACAGTGTGAACCACATTTAGCTTTGTCATCACAGTGGGATTGTAATGCAGCCCAGGGTCACCACATTGTGGGGGCCCTGGGGGTGGTGCTGTGGTGTGTCTGTGTCTTGCTGTGTCAGTTGCTGTCCCTACGTGCCTGTGTGACATGTGTGATTTGTGCTCCCTCTCATCTGACAATGCCTGCTTGCCCACATAGGGAATTTGGATCCATGAGTTACCTTTGTGTGGCACTGTATGCACATCTGTATGATTGGTATTCATGTCTCCTCATGTGTTGTGTGGTTGCCTGGGGACACTGGCACCCCCACCCTCACCTGTTGTGTATGATGTGCAGGGTGGGTCTGCCTGTTTGTGTTTGTGCATCTGCACCACTGCATTGGCATATCTTGGGTGTGCCATTGGCTGTATGTAGTTTGGTGGGTTTCCCCTGCTGTCCCTGGGACTCCTAGGTCATCGGTCAGCACAATGATCATGGTTTGTGTGTCCCATTGCTGCCATGGTATGGTATCTGTTCACCTCACATCTGCAGTCTCCACAGGGTATCTGCATGTGTGTGCCCATTGGTGCAAATATGTGGGTCTGCATTCTGATGGTCACTTCTGTCATTGTGTCATTGATGATTGTTGACGGTGTCAGCCCCCATGGGTGTTGTTTGTCTGCACATGGCCAAAGTTATGTCTTATTTGCACTGCAGGATTTGGCTCCCCCAATTTGTGTTGCAATGGGACACATACACTACTTTGCCACTGATGTGTTTGTTGTTCTGTGACCAGGAATCATCCATGCAGTTTGGCAGTTGCACCTCTTTCTTTGTCAACACTTACCTTTTGGTCACTGTGATGATGGGGGTTTGGACCCCATTGCCACAATGTTCAAAATGTGCTTCAGCTATGGACCCCACACTTACATTTTGGTCACTGTGATGATCGGGGTTTGGACCCCATTGCCACAATGTTCTAAATGTGCTTCAGCTATGGACCCCACACTTACATCTTGGTCACTGTGATTATGGGGGTTTGGACCCCATTGCCACAATGTTCAAAATGTGCTTCAGCTATGGACCCCACACTTACCTTTTGGTCACTGTGATGATGGGGGTTTGGACCCCATTGCCACAATGTTCAAAATGTGCTTCAGCTATGGACCCCACACTTACCTTTTGGTCACTGTGATGATGGGGGTTTGGACCCCATTGCCACAATGTTCAAAATGTGCTGCAGCTATGGACCCCACACTTACCTTTTGGTCACTGTGATGATGGGGGTTTGGACCCCATTGCCACAATGTTCAAAATGTGCTGCAGCTATGGACCCCACACTTACCTTTTAGTCACTGTGATGATGGGGGTTTGGACCCCATTGCCACATTGTTCAAAGTGTGCTTCAGCTATGGACCCCACACTTACATTTTGGTCACTGTGATGATGGGGGTTTGGACCCCATTGCCACAATGGTCATGGCCTGCTTGCATTGTGGGTGCCACACACATATATGTGTGGCACATGTGCTAGGGGGTCACATTGTATGTTCAAAGTCATGTTCGGTGTTGTAGGCATTTGACACAGTCTACACACGCTTGTCATGGTGTTGGGGGATGTCTTCTTCTTGCATTCCCTAGGTTGTGGTGTGCTGGTTGTGTCATGCATTGTCCATCCTATGAGTGGGGGTGGTAGTAGTGGTAGGCATCCTGCCCCCTGGGTGAGGGTGGTAGTAGTGGTAGGCATCCATCCCCCCTGGGTGAGGGTGGTAGTGGTGGTAGGCATCCTGCCCCCTGGCTAAGGGTGGTAGTAGTGGTAGGCATCCAGCCCCCCTGGGTGAGGGTGGTAGTAGTGGTAGGCATCCTGCCCCCTGGGTGAGGGTGGTAGTAGTGGTAGGCATCCTGCCCCCTGGGTGAGGGTGGTAGTGGTGGTAGGCATCCTGCCCCCTGGCTAAGGGTGGTAGTAGTGGTAGGCATCCAGCCCCCTGGGTAAGGGTGGTAGTAGTGGTAGGCATCCTGCCCCCCTGGGTGAGGGTGGTAGTAGTGGTAGGCATCCAACCCCCTGGCTAAGGGTGGTGGTAGGCATCCAGTCCCCTGGCTAAGGGTGGTAGTAGTGGTAGGCATCCAGCCCCCTGGGTGAGGGTGGTAGTAGTGGTAGGCATCCTGCCCCCTGGGTGAGGGTGGTAGTGGTGGTAGGCATCCTGCCCCCTGGCTAAGGGTGGTAGTAGTGGTAGGCATCCAGCCCCCTGGGTGAGGGTGGTAGTAGTGGTAGGCATCCTGCCCCCTGGGTGAGGGTGGTAGTAGTGGTAGGCATCCTGCCCCCCTGGGTGAGGGTGGTAGTGGTGGTAGGCATCCTGCCCCCTGGCTAAGGGTGGTAGTAGTGGTAGGCATCCTGCCCCCCTGGGTGAGGGTGGTAGTGGTGGTAGGCATCCAGCCCCCTGGCTAAGGGTGGTAGTAGTGGTAGGCATCCAGCCCCCCTGGGTGAGGGTGGTAGTAGTGGTAGGCATCCAGCCCCCTGGCTAAGGGTGGTAGTAGTGGTAGGCATCCAGCCCCCTGGGTGAGGGTGGTAGTAGTGGTAGGCATCCTGCCCCCCTGGGTGAGGGTGGTAGTAGTGGTAGGCATCCTGCCCCCCTGGGTGAGGGTGGTAGTGGTGGTAGGCATCCTGCCCCCTGGCTAAGGGTGGTAGTAGTGGTAGGCATCCAGCCCCCTGGGTAAGGGTGGTAGTAGTGGTAGGCATCCTGCCCCCCTGGGTGAGGGTGGTAGTAGTGGTAGGCATCCAGCCCCCTGGCTAAGGGTGGTGGTAGGCATCCAGCCCCCCTGGCTAAGGGTGGTAGTAGTGGTAGGCATCCAGCCCCCTGGGTGAGGGTGGTAGTAGTGGTAGGCATCCTGCCCCCCTGGGTGAGGGTGGTAGTGGTGGTAGGCATCCTGCCCCCCTGGCTAAGGGTGGTAGTAGTGGTAGGCATCCAGCCCCCTGGGTGAGGGTGGTAGTAGTGGTAGGCATCCTGCCCCCCTGGGTGAGGGTGGTGGTGCGCATTCAGGCCCCTGTGTGCATATGTGGCATTGGTGATGGGCATCCCGCCCCTATGGTGCTGCTGTTGCTGGTGTGAGTATATTCTGCATCCCTCTGTGTGTGTGTGATGTGTCGTGTACGTGTTGTATGTGTTTTGTGGTTGGTGCCTGGCTTACCTTCTGCGCCGTACGCGTCCGTGCCTGTTCCGGTAGTAAATGTAGAATATTGGTATGATCGGGACGAAGGGATTCATGGTTGGTTCGTGTCGTTCGTCCTTCTCGTTGCTTCGCGTCGTCCTCGTCGCTTCGCCTCGTCCTCGTCGCTGCCGTGTTCGTCTCGGAGCCGTGGATCGTGTTGTGGCGCGAATCGGAGCTTATGTGCGCCTCTCCCGGATGCTTTGACGTGCCGTGCGTAGCGACGGGTTCGGCGCGTACGGAAAGCGCATCGTACTTGTCCGGCCGGACGGGGCTGCATTTTTCCTTCCGTGCGACTCGATTCGGCGTTTCCGGATTCGCCTCGGTCGGGGAACAGGACCTGGTTTGGGTGAGTACGGCTCGGCCGGATTCTTTGCTGTTGTGCGCATCGTACTTACTCGTTCGGTGTGCTGTACGGATCGGTCGGGAAACAGGCTTTCGCATGGCTTTTTTCCCGACCGAATGGTGTTGGGTACGCCTCCGACCGAGATCGGAATCGGCCCCTTAATGTTTGAATGTTTTCTTTGAGGGAGGAGTGGTCATAAAGCAAATTCAAGAACATGTCCAGCTTTGGGGGTTATTTGTCATGGGTGTGGGAAGAAAGGGCATTTTTCTAAATGTTGTAGGACAAACAAAGAAGAGAACAGAACAAGGGGGTGAAGGAGTTTTTGCATAATATTGTATCTCAGGTTGAAGAGACTGATAAACAAGATCATTTAACGGGTGCTCTGAAAATTGATAGGGTAGAGTTGGAGATGAAGTTTGACTCATGTTCACACATAACTATTGTTTCTAAAGAGACCTACAGTAAATGGTTCCAAACAAAGAATAAATTACAAAACATGGATGTTCGCCCTGGTGGGTATGGAGGACAACCCATAAGCATGTTGGGGAATTTAAATGCATGTGTTGAGTTAGGAAAATAATGAATGGTGGGAAAAATGTATGTTTCCACAAGGAGAGATGATTTACTTGCATGGCCACATCAACGATTATCGGGAGTTATGTTGAATCCTAGTGCAGAACCACAGGTGCAGGGACAGGGTGTGGAGACAGAACCTAATGATTTTGTGTCTGAATTTCCTTTACTGTTCAAAGAGGGCTTAGGATGTTTGAAAGGTTACAAACATTGTATAAAGCTAAAAAAGGGAGCAGTACCGTCAATAGCTAAAGTAAGAGGAATTAAAGCTGCTTTACAAAGTAAAGTTGAACAATAATTAGATAAGCTTGTAAGTCAACAAATCATAACACCTGTGGAAGCAACAGAATGGTTGGCTCCTATTGTAGTGGCTAACAAGGCTAATGGTGACATCAGATTATGTGTAGATATCAGAGCTTTAAATAAGGAAGTTGTAGTAGACAGGTTTCCACTTCCAAATATAGATGAGATAGTGTTGTCCTTGGCAGGGGCAAACATTTTCACTACACTTGACCTCACACAAGCATATCATCAGGTGGAGTTAGCAGAGTGTTCACAAGAATTAACCGCATTTATAACTCCGATGGGTGCGTTCAAGTTCAGGAGGATGCCATTTGGTTTGGTGTCGGCAGCCTCTGTTTTTCAGAGAATAATGGATTCCATTCTCAAGGGAGTGAAAGGTGTCAAGTGCTATCAGGACAATTTGTTAATATTTGGTGGGCCACAAAATGAGCATGATGTAAGAGTAAGAATGGTATTGGAGAGGTCAATGAAGGCAGGTTTGACATTAAAGAAAGAAAAATGCAAATTTTCTGCTAATGAAGTGAATTATCTAGGTCATTTGATTGCTGGTAAAGGTATTGCTCCTAAGAAAGAATTAGTTGATACTATTATGAAGCTGGCCACTCCGGGTACAAAAGAGGAAATTGTTTCATGTTTGTGGATGGTAGAATATTATGGAAAATACATTAAGAATTTGGCAAGTAAGTCGAACAACATGAGATCTTTACTTGGAAAAAACAAAGAATTCAAATGGACTCAAGAGTGTCAAGAAGAATTTGAAGAATTGAAAAATGAGTTGAAATATGCACCTAATTTACAAGCATCTGGCCCTGGCATTGAAACAATTGAAGTAATTGATGCTAGTTCAAAAGCTTTGGGGGTAATCCTGAAGCAAGTGAGAAATGGCGAAGAGCAACTCATTGCATGTGCATCAAGGAGTTTAAGAGGGGCAGAGTTTAACTACTCAGTAGTAGAAAGAGATGTGTTGGCAATAGACTGGGCATTACCTTTCAAAATTGTATATGGGGGACCTGTTTTAAGGTGTGCTCCGATCATAAACCACTTAAGGAAATTTTTCACAAGAAAGGTCTTGGTTTCATATCCTCTAGGAGAAGACGTTGGGTGGTTGCGTTGCAAGATTTTCATTTCACTGTTGAATATTTGCCAGGAGTAACAAATGTGTTAGCAGATTGTTTATCTCGTTTGGCTTCAAGTGAAGAAGGAGAAAAGACATTTGAAGACATACAGGCGGAGGATATTGTGGTATGTGAAGTTACCTTGGGGGTGATAACAGAAGAGGAATGGAAAGAAGAAGTTTTGAAGGATAGTGAGTTCATGGAGATTATTAACAATTTACAATCGGGATTAGCTCAGGTGAAGACATTGTCTAAGGCTTGGCAAAGTATATCTCATGAACTAGCCGTCGATGGAGGCATTTTGTTGAGAGGAACAAAATTAATTCCACCCAACACATTGAAGGATAAGTTGATAGATGAAGCACATCAAGGACATTTGGGAATTGTAAAGACTGAAGAGAGACTGAGAGCCAGTTTCTGGTGGCCAGGCATGGATTTAAGTATTGAACGAGTGGTTAGGGAATGCATGCAATGCAAAAACAGCGACAAGATTTTAACACGACATACCACGCCCATGGTATGCCGGAAGCTACCAGATAGTCCGTGGCAAGAGGTGGCTATTGATATTGTTGGACCGCTAAGGGATGAACACAAAACTCCATATTTGATTGTGTTGTGTTGTGTTGGATTTGTACTCATGGTGAATGGAGGCTTCTTGTGTGAGAGACATTACTTTGGATTGTGTCATAAAGTTTTTAAAAGAGGTTTTTAAAAGAGAACGTTTTCTGAAAACTCTTCTATCTGATAATGGACCATAGTTTTGTTCTAAACAAATGACTGATTTTTAACATCATGTGGCATTGAGCACTAAAAGAGTTCCATTTATCATCCTGAGACAAATTGAGCTGTTGAAAGGTTTAATAGAGTCATTAAAGAAAATATTCAATTGTCTAGGGTAAATGTTCTAAATTGGAAAGAGGAGTTGCAGAAATGTAACATGGCTCATCGCATGACACCACATTCCACAACTGGGAAGTCACCTTTTGAATTATTTAAAGGTAGAGCGCCAAATACTATGTTATGTCCAGGATGGATGAGTCGGGATAAAGGCATAAAATACAATGGGATTGGAGATTGGAGGAAAAGAGAGGTAAGGTTGCAGAAAAAGAACAAAGAGAATTTTGATGAAAGGAAGAAAGCTAAACAGGTTGTAGTAGGTATAGGAGATTGGGTACGAGTGAAAGCTCTGGTGGGTACCATGACCTGGTCGAAGTATTCGAAGCCTATACAAGTTGTAAAATGTTTTAAGAAAGCCATCAAGGTGAGGGATGGTAGGATTTGGAATAAAAATTGTATTGTTGTACTCAGACCAAATATGGGAAAGAGTGGATGTGTAATACAGAAAGATAAAAGTCAGTGCTATGGGATGAGAGATCAGAGTTCTTTAGAGAATCTCTCGGATCAGTACAGGAGAATAAGTTTGCGTAAAAGTATTAATCCATTTTATCTCAAAGACTATGTCAAATAAGTTTGGCTACTTTGTGTATATTCTTTTTTTCTACAATTCTTCTGTTTAGGTTTGAACAATAGAAATGTATTAAAAATAAATATATATATTTATGTGCTATATTAAAGGGGGAGAAGTGTGGTATCTAGCTAAGGGTGGTGCTTATGTAATTGTTTCCATGGAACTTGGAACATGGAATGTGGGGACGTTTCATGTGAAGTAGTGTCAGTTGATGTGAGGAGTCCGTGGATGAGGTTCTCTAATAAAGCCCACTTACTGCATCTTGATCTCGTGTGGTATCTTCATTTAAATGTTACAGCGATCTAACTTATGGGCAAGTTGTAGCATTCCAAAAAGCCTGCAATGTAGCATTCAAAGACGAAAGGAACATTAAAGGAATATGGAACTTACACCTTCTATGCCGATTATTTTCATTTAATGGAATCTCAACAGGAGTACATGAAGGATGAGGCATGAGCAAACCAAGAGACAATGGAACAATTTAGAAAGCCCAATATTAAAAGTGGGTGGCCACCAATGCCAGCAAGACCTTTTGAACGTCTCTCAGCTTTAAGAGAGCTAGCACCAACAGTCATGGGAGGAGGCATAGTTTGTGATGCATCAAAAACGGGAGAGCAACCCCTCTCTCAACAAGGGGACAGGGTTTTCCTCGAAACACAAAACTAAAAATCTCCCCTTAGTTACATTATATCGCTCTGTACACATCAAATTAATAGCAATTTTATTCCATTCCAACATTATTTGTATACCACAAAAAATGCTTAAAAGAGATATATGAATATAACATTTCGTATTTACTTTAACTACAACAAATATACTCATAAAATGATTCACAAGATCAATTATAATTACTGCATTGCATATCCTATTCCATTATTTCATCATCTATAAATGAACCAAAATTATTTTTAATCAGTCAACATTAAAAATTCCAAGACTGGAATTAAATTGTTATTAAGTTGATAAGTATATATTGAAAGAATGTTACTAAGGGGAGATGTTTAGTTTTGTGTATAGTTTGTGATGCACCTCAGACATCCCTGGGCACAGAGCTAATTCCACTCAGCTTGTATTCAAATTGGCACATTGAACACTCAGCAAGACAGCAAATTAACCTCCTACTCTAAGTACAATTTCACCTGACATGTTTTGAGCATAGTAGTGTCCATGTGCAAAACAGCCCGTCATAAGTTCTAGTGAAATAGCCGCAGCTGTAGAGGAGATTGGGGGGCTTGATAACTATGGAGCAGTCTGCCAGAGGGGACTGCTTCAATTTCATGATGAGGATCATGGAAAATGCCAGGTGCAGTCAGGCCTCGGGTAACAGAGCCTGTCATTTTAACTGTGACTAGAGTCGAGGAAGGTAAAACAAGACTGGGGTGGAAAACGTAATTAGAGGAACTTCTCGGCATTCAGCATACATACGCCAGAAATAATAACAAACACATAAAATAGTATTTAGGACCCCTTCAGTTGCAGTGGCAAGGGATAGAGGGGTCCAGAAAACAAAATCAAAAATTGTGGTAAGTTGCTGCAAGACTTGTTACAAGTGGATTGTCCAGACGTAACTGTTGCAGAATGTGTGGTCAGGAGCAATATTACAATAGTATTCACACAGGAAAGGTAGGATATAGAATGGGCAAGTTAGGAAAATATTTAACACTAAGAGAAAGCATTTTCAAATTTAATTTAAAAATGTGTGAAATTTCTAATGTCAACTGGTATATTTTATGCATATTTACAAAATATGCAAACGTAGGAGCTTTGAAAACAGTTTTAGGTGCCCTTTTAGTGAATTCTATATCACTAGGACATATTCCCTCATTCACACTAAGTTATAACTAATATGGAAGGGAAGTTTATTAAATATTCCTGACGTGCTTAACCTAAGAAAAGACATAACATACAGATATAACAATAACAACATAGATATAACATACAGATTCGTAACTATCTGTTTTCACGAATTGGACTACGGTGTATAATTGCTAAAGTTATTTTGGGTAAAAATGAGGATTATTAATTACATAGTGAATAAATGTTTTGTGGTTTTAAAGTGATTTTTATTTAAGAATAAAAAGTAATTATTTTAGAGTTTACAAAGTTGTATTGCTAATTTAAAAGTAAGTGTAATCCATTTGGAGTTTAAAAAAACTTGATAGGCATAATTAAAATGCAATTATTATATATTCAGAGCTAAATGAAGGTTTTGTATTCTTTACTAAATGTAGCAAAAATGAATTCCTAATTTGGAATTGTGTAATTGCTAGAGAGAAAGTAACATAATTAATTTGGGGTTAAAATGTTACGATTGTCAATTAAAAGGCAATGCAAAGAATCATTTTTCCATTTAATACAATTCCCTAATCTTGATTACAACTTGAAATTTAGGTAAAAAAAAGCTGACTTGTAAAAATTGTTCGAGGTTTGTGCTAGTGTTTTTCCCTGTACTTTCATATAAAAATATAAAACATTGAGGGGAATTTTTATTAAAATGTCACACAACGCAGCGCAGCAAGTCACTTTGCTATGTTGCGTTGAATGACAGGGAGAGGGCAGGAATGCGCCATATTTAACATTATATGGCAGATTTCCGTTTTGTCCTTGCTCTGGTGCATTATGTGCTACCTTGCACCAATGCAGGCACCCTTGCACTGTGTTGCAAGGGTGCCTGAGTTGTAGGCAGGATTGTTTTTTGTACAGGAACGGACACCTTCCTGTACAAAAACAATCCTTTGAGTATTTTTCCTCTGTCTATGTACGCTGCAGAATGCAGCACATATAAAAAGAAGACAAAGCGAAGAGAAAGAATGATATTTCTCCTCGTTATGCCTCCTCTGGGTGCGCGTAGCATTTGACACATTCCCTGGTCTACCACTCATGGTAAATCTGGGAATGCACCAAAATCCATGGGTGGATGCGTGAGAACACCCATGCTCAACTCATGGAACGCCTCCCAGGGCGGAGTAACGCAAGACAGCAACTCACACTGCCTTGCATTACTCCAGATTTATCAAGCCACGCAGGGATACTCAAGGTGGCCTTGTGTTGCTTGTAAATCTCATCAAAGTGTTGCATTGCCCTTGTCTTACCTTGTGTGGCGCAAAGACAATGCAAAACTTTGCTAAATATGGCCCTAAATGTTCATGTGGGAATGTACGCAATAAGAAAAGTATTGTGTTCACTCTCTCATAATTGAGCCACATTGAGTGCTTAAATTGCATGCTTACAGATGAGATTTGCAAATACAGAAATTTTACCAGTATGCTGGAAGCTTTGTACTCCCAAATGTAGGTCCAGATTTTCTAAGGCACTGCAAATGCACTGCAAAGTGACACAAAGTGTGTCTCGTACTCACTGCCCAGTGTAAAAAACATTTTGTATAGAAAGGTGCAATTTTCTCAGTGAAAAAAAACACTTTGCACTGCTTTGTTTTGCTCTGCGTTATGGGAGCATTACTGGGGTGTCATTTGGGCAGATCAGCAAAACTCCCCATTGGGTTTGATGGAAAGCTTGAACTACTAAGATAGCTAGACTGGGCTTTGCAGTCGCTAACAAGGAGAAATGTTTTCATCCCTCAAAAATTACTACATTTTCCATTGTGCGGCAGTGCACACCATACATCCATTGTGTGAGATCCATTTATGTTTGTCTGGACATAGGAATATGTACTGGAAGGGTATGCTTCCAGTACAAATTCTGCTAGACAGAGCACAAGCTGTGCATCACACAAGGCAGCATTTTAGGGCACCCGTGCAGGGGATGACAGTAGCAGCAGGTCAATCTTATTAGTTATTTCTCTTCTCTGTATATTCCTGCCTTTTCCCCCTGAACTAATGTGCTGCATTGTGTGAAAATTATTATCTCTGGACCTTATTGTTGGTTTGGGTTTATGGATGTTCCAGATAACCTATAATTGTAGGTTAACAGACTCGCAGCTCCGTGGCTATTCACATTACCCTTGCTTATTGTTTCCCACTCTAGAAATGCTCTCAAACCTTCTCATGTCTGGAGGAGGAGTATATACATTTCCAGGTGGGTATAGGAAAGCAACAAACCAGGAATTAATGGTACAGAAGTGGAGCACTTTTCTCCTGAGGGGAACAACATTTCCCCCAACAAGACACAAAGGTAAATGTGCACCATATTTTTATATGTGTAATTTTCCACCTGGGGAAAATTTTAGATGAAAATATTTTAGTATATGAGCTCCTTCTCCTTGAAGACTAATACTGTAATTGGATTCTTTGCAAACCCTTTAAAAGTCAGACATTAGCACCAAACATAGAAAGGAAATCTCCAGCTTTGTTTTTACTATGGTATATATGTACCTATGTGGAATTTCTATAGCGCAAATGTAGCCAAAAGGCTGCAGAGTGCTGAACAGGGTCAAAAGCAAGCATAAAGTTGACGAGTGATAGGAGAGCTAGCTGCTTTTAGGACAATTGATGCATCATGATTCAGTGATCTTCAAAGAGGTGCATCTCCAAATCTTTTCTAAATTGGAGCAGTGGTGGGGTAGGGTCCTAATGGATACATGGATGTTTTTACAGATCCTGGGTCAATAGATGTAACATTTTGAATTGCATTTATTTAAACTGTATTTTTTAATTTTAATGCAGTGAGATTCTAAACTGGCATGGGTTAAAATACAATCCATCAGTAAAGGGTAGAAAAAAGGAAATAAATACAGTTACCTTCATAGATACTAATTTCTTCATTTCGGCATGTGATGGAGGAACTACCTTTAAGACATGGAATTACTATGTTGTAGACTAAGATATTATAGTCCATATTTATCAAGGGTTGCATCGCTTTTGCACCACGCTGTGTGGTGCAAAAGCAACGCAACCCTTGAAATGCGATTTATCAAGTCACGCAAGGCCCCCGTGCGTGGCCCTGAGTGGCTTGACAAATCTTGAGTAACGCAACACGGTGCACGTCGCTGTGTTGCATTACTCTGCCCCAGGGGGTGGTCCATGGGCATTGTGTGGGTGTTCCAACACAACACCCATGGATTTTGATGCATTCCCAGATTTACCTGAACTGGTAGACCTGGGAATGTGCCAAAATACTACGCCTTCCCAGGGGAGGCGTAACAAGAAGAAAGATCTTTATTTCTCTTATTTGTTTCCTCTTTCTATGTGTGCTGCATTGTGCAGCACACATAGAAAGAGAAATATGCCTCAGAGGACTGTTTTTTGTGGAGGAAGGTGCCACTTCCTGTCCAAAAACAATCCTGCTTGCAACGCAGGCATCCTTGCGCCATGGTGCATGGGTGCCTGAGGTACAAGCAGGGCAGCACATTGTGCGCCAGTGCTGGGAAAAGGCAAGGTTGGTGTATTGTGATAAATGCAGTGCATTCCTGCCCTATCCCTGTAACGCAGCGCAGCAAGGTGACTTGCGGCATTGGGCTGCGTCACTATGTGATAAATACGGCCCTATGTGTGGGTGGTGGGGCCTGCTCTTGTAGTAATCCTGGTTACTCTTAAATTCCAGAAGTAAGGCAGGATTATTTCAGGCTTACTCCTGGTGTGCTCCTGAAATTCAGCAATAAAGAAAGAGTACTATAGGGGTATGTTACAGCAAAGTCTTTGGGAATCAAGCCTCAGTGTATTTTTCAGTGGATATTTCTCTTAGTAAGGAAAATGTACAGTGAGTGTTTTGGAATACTGTGAGTTTTAGTATTGCTGGTAAATATGATAGATTTCCAATGGAAACAGGTAGGTTCACAATACTACTTTTGAAATCATATACTTGTGTCCATGATTTGCACAGATTTTGAACTGTCAGCGAAGTCTCGAAAATCTTCAGATTACTCATAAAAATCTATGCAGATCTTAGATTTGAAGGAATACTCATAAGCCAAAAAATCTGTTTTAAAAGCCATTCTGAGAAAGGGCAAACAGGAAGACACGGGAAAGAAGAGGGATAGAAATTGATTTGAGAAAATGGGCTATTACCAAAATGTGTGAGCTTACGGTAACTAATATATTGTGGGCACAATTGAGAAGTAGTTGCATTATCTTTTTTGTGCTTTAATTTTTCTACATAGACTGGCAAGGTTACATACAGCTTGTCATTCATGCTTTTTGAGTAAGATGTTTTAATGTATAGTAGCGTTTTATCGAATTAAAGTAATAATTCAGGTTACTAAAAGATGTACAATGTTGAAAGAAAATTATAGTGGCTCATTTTGGGCAACTAGGAGCATAATATCTGCTTTAAGAGTGGCAAAGGTTCTTTTAGGGGTCCTTCTTTAAACCTCATTGCCGTAATCAATTTAATGCCACCCCAACCTCTATACTACTTAATAATCTTAATAGAGATACCTTAATACAGATATCAATCATGGGTGAATTGTTTCACACTGCATGATAGGTGAAGCCAGTATTAAGCTGACATAGCCATATCCCTGACGTTGTAGTCTAGATGAAGATGTGTATCCAATATAAACCCTAGTGTTTGTGAATAGTGATAAAGGTGTACAATGTGAGAATCGCGTTGTGCTGAGAACAAAGTTTTAAGATTCAAATGCTAATGTCCAAGCCTCCACACCAAGAGATACTAGTGACCACGAGATTATGCTGGAAGCTAGCGCTCTCTATTGGGCAAATGGGGGAAAGAGGGATTCAGAGGGAGAAATACATAGGCGACTTACCTCAGGTTGGATTAGGGCATCTTAAGAAGATATGTCTTGCTGTGCACAAAGGCACCCAGGTCACCCACTCCCAGAATGATAATTAAGGTTTAAGTAAAGGATAGATAGGAGTTATTATCGTGAGCAATCAATCATGACTCTTTGTATAGAGAACTGCAGTCCAGGATATACCAAGTCTCGCTGAGGGAATGCATGTAACCAGAAGACTACCAGAAATTCTCCTGTAACGAATAGGACCTAGAGACTCAAGAGATGGCTGTAAGATGAGTCATGGGTGTTGAGAAAGGAGGACTTGAGGACGTCAGGACTGGAGCATGCCAGAGAAAGATGCTAATAAGTTCGGTCAGCAGTGAAGAGTGTCCTATGAATTCGGCCTTCTCAGGAGCATGTATGCGCTTACGTTAATTGTAACTGCAGCAACAGTGGCAACAGGGAAAGGCAATGGAGGAAACAGGGAAAAGACTGTGAAAAACAATAATGGAGCAGGAAAGGGAGAACCGTGGTCAAACTACGAACAAGGAACAAGACATCTAAGTACTTGTGACAACCACTACAACTGTCACTTCTTCAATTCTTCTTAAAATGCCCACCATCCCTCAAAGCCTTGCTGTGATTGGTCCTGTTGTTAATCTGACCTTGAAATCTTGCCTAATACCTCTGTGCACAGCTGCCACTGACAAGCCCTGTAGAGTCTTCATTCCCTTCCTTCACTATCTATTCTTGGTGTCTTGTGAATTCTCAGGTATCAAGATGTCATCCAATTTTCTCAACTCTCTACTCCTAACAAGGGAATGTTCTGATGCATTTCAAATTCATAAGTACATCTTGACAAGGATGTTGCAACATTTAGAGGCAGGCAAAAAATATGACAGTTACATTTTTGTGGGTTCATTTCAGGAAATGCTCTGACACCCAGTATCTTAATAAAAGCCTATTCAGGATCATCTATTAGGTACTGTTGATATCTCCAGACATAGCAGAGAACCATCACCATGCTAGTGGAGAGTGAGAGTTGAACTATAAAGAAAAACCTCAGTCACTCCCTGCATGAGCTGAAAGACAGGAGTGATTAAAACACTACTGCAGGGAAAGGAACTGCGTGGGCGGGACTCTAACTCACCCATTTTTACCTTGAAGAATTGTGACAAGAATTAGGAGAACCTGGAGACTATCCTTTCTTCAATTTCTAGATTTGATTTTAGGATGCATAGAAAGATGCAAAGTAAGTTATATTAAATAACTAAGTAACATTATATACATGAATTCTCTTTTCCAATAAAAAACGCGTTCAGATACTCCTATCACATTTCAGGTACGAAAAGGCAGGCACTGCTTATTTTGATGATCGCTATTACGCAATTTGGTCCCAGTGACCATCTGCACCTTCAGAAAAACTCAAAGCTATGTTTTATTAAATCAGTGGCACACCTACACCTCTTAACCGGATTGTACCCTGACCTAATGCAATGCATAACTTACTAAGGAGTTTTCCAGACTTAAAACATAACTTAAGCTAAGCAAAACGGCATGGTTTACAAAGGATTAAGACTGGCGTAAATCAGAGCCTAATTCTTTTTAAATCAGGCACTATTACAATTCTCTTAATTCTGGAAAAATCCATAGTAAACTGGACCTGCATGCTTTATGAGTCAGGAAAGGTTAAGCAGTATTTCATGGGGATAGGGAATCCCAAAAACCTATTTAACATGGGTCTTGACAGTGGCATAACTCAAAATGATGGGGCCCCCCTGCAGAATGTGATGGACCCCAAGTCTCCCATATTTCACAGATATTCATTGGGTGTGTACAGAAGGGTTAGATGCCCCCTGGAGAGTTTGCCCCCCCTGCCCCACAGGGGCTGAAGGGGCATGCGTTATGCCCCTAAGTCATAGGTGGGTTTGTGATTGATTCAGGCCATTTCTAGGAGGAATGGACTCTCTGAGCCGGAGGTTTTCTGTCTCTTCCGGCCTTAGAACTGTACAACCATGAGCTTTTCGCTCAGGTGTGCTGTCAACTCAAAGATGGTTCAAATACTAATTTTACAATGCATTCATATTCCCCACACTGGTCCACAAACGTCCTTTTGTTTGTTCACAGAGACAAGGTTCCACTTACCAATGTATTTTTGAAAGGCAACATGCTTTCTGGGGGCACATGTATATAGATATAAAATATGTTTAACAGCAGCTCGCAAACTCAGGTGAATAAAAAGTGACATAATACAATTATGCATACTGTATTTGTATTATTATTAGCTCACCATCAGAAATGTGGACATAAAGAGGTTACCTCAAACAGTCCATATAAAGATGGTCACAGAAAACTGTGGTAGAGGGGAGCAAACAATTCAGGGGCCGATTCCGATCTCGGCCGGTAGGGCTCCGAATCGGATTCGGCTTTACCGGATCCGATTCGCAGCCCTATTTCCCGACCGAATCGTACGTGCGTCAGGGCGAGCGAGTACGATGCGTGCGCTCGCGAAATCTCCGACCGACGCGTTCGCAGGACCAGACCGCTCAGACCGACTCGCACGGGGACGACTCGCACCGCGCAATGGAGACGTTCCCCGGCCGGGTAATTACGATGCGCACCTCGACCGCTCTGACCGACTCGCGCAGTCCGGCTCCAAGGAGCTGTCGGAGCCGCACTTTGGGGGTCCGTGTCTGACCCCCCTGGAGGCGTAGGCGCGCGAGTCGCACACAGGGGACCCATGGGTCCCCCTACACGTGCATGTACGGCGCGACCCGCATCGACGCGAACACGCTGTAGGGGCGCCCTTGTTCGCGTCGTGCCCATTGTCAATGGGAGCCCGTGTACGCGTCGTACGACTGGCTCCCATTGACTTCAATGGAGTCCGACCGAATCGAGTCCGATGGCATACGTGCGCATCGTACTCGTTCGGTCGGGCTGCTAGGGTCCGATTCGGTCGGAAATCTCTCCGGGTCCGGCTCGGTCGGGGAGATTTCCGGCCTGAATCGGAATCGGCCCCTCAGTGTTTTATGTTTTGCTATGTAAAAGTATAGCAACGGTGAATGGTATGGAGCAGTTGGGAAATATTTATTTTCAAACCAATGCTGATTCAGATATATTTTGAGATGTTCAGGTTGGTTGCACTTATGGGGCTGTGTAGACAGGGGAATCTAGCAAAGGTGTGCCTGGACAAAAAATACCTGAATCTTTAGAAAGCACTTTATGGGAATTTAGACGTGTCATCTTAAGGTGAAGGAAGATGGTCTCTGCAAAGTAACGGAAAGGAAGTCCGTGAAATGGACATATTTCAAAACAGAATGAGGAACTTGTATGAGTACCTGTGGCTCTCTGTGAGTCGGCCTGCCTGATTTCCTCAAGTGCAAGTAGAGGCAATTCTTGGAAAGTTGAAGCAATGAGCATATGGCAGTTTAAAACATTTCAAGGGGTTAAAAGGGATGTACAGGGAGACCAAGGAGTAAAGTATTTCAATTGTCAAGCTTCCTTAGATAAGAGGAGTTAATAGGATACTTGGCAGAGTGGAAAATAAAATAAGGCAGATTATGGAAGGGGTGTGGTAGAAACAAAAATGGAGCATGGTGGGTGGGGCAAAGGAAAATGGAGTATGGAGAGAAGGAAAAGTGAGATGGATTGGTTTTGGTAAGAGTGGACCAGGGGAATAATATCATCTTAATCTTGCCTGGAGTTAGTATTAAACATCCAGTTTTAAATGACTCCAAAGCAGAGAGCCAGAGGGGATGGTGTGGATCTCTAAAGGAGTGGGGGTAATTATATTTGTTCACCATCGGCAAAGAGGTAGTTGAAAAAATCAAGCAGCAAAAATGATATTGTCAAAAAGATTATGAGTCAAGAGAACTGAAAAAGGGCCAAAACGCAGCCTTCATGGATGTCTACTGGTAGTAAGGTGAGTGTGGAATTGAAAGATTGCCAGGAAACTAGGTAGGAATGGTCTAAATGGTAGGAGAAGATCCAAGAGAGTGGAGTAGTGGTTCAAATGGTAGGAGATGGTCTAAGAGAAACAACATCTGTGATGCCTAGTGCATGATTTGTCGTAATCAATAATTTTGATGGTGACAGAAAGTTCAAGAATGATGATAACAAGAGGGATGTTTTTCTACATACATAAGCTGGGGTGATGGTTTCTCATCCATATAACTTGAAATCTTGTGATTGTCAGGGACTGTCCGGGACTATGTCGGGAACACAGTCAGGGACTTGGGCAAGGACTGGGAACGGGGTAGAAAACGTACACAGAGAGAGGAGTACAGCGCTGCCCAGGATCCCACAGGAAGTCAGAGGAGAAAAGGGATCCAAAGGGGAAGCCTGTACAAAGGAACAAGATGGCTAAGACTCAGAAAGGAAGGGCACTGACAAGGCAATTTAGCATTCAGACTAACTACACCCAGGACGGACTTGCAAGACATATATATAATACAACATTAACAATAAAGGGAATGTGGGGTAAAGCACTCAGGAGCTCTACATGGTAAGGCTGAAGCTCAGTAAGTTCCTCACCCACAATTGCTGTTACAGATACTGACTGAAAATACCCACATATAGGATATGTATGCAAAGGCAGGGTCTGTGGAGCTTATACCTATGGTGATGTTATAACTGTAACTCAAAGACAATACTCACAGTGTACAAGAAACACCACCTAGGTAGTCAGCTGTGCCCACGGATCCTGGCGATCAAACAGGAACACGCAAGGCAGTAACAGCAAAGGGGTAGAACTAAACACAAGCACAATAGACAAGGAGCTAGCAAGGAGGAGTGCTTAACAGGAAAGGAAGGAAATCACACGGCACACTTGGCAGAAAGCAGGTAACAAACATACAAGGTAACAGAAGCAAGTCAGCAGAAATAGAAAGACAGCAAACTAGAACTGGAACCAAGGAAATGGGAAGAAAGGCAGGGACTGGAAAAGGATATACAGAAGGGGAGGCTACAAGGGTATACTAGAATAGTGCAGGTTCAGGAATCAAGAAAACAAAGTAGCATAGAAGGCAGTGCTGGGGCAGGATCAAGAATTGAGCAAAAGCTCAGGAGTCAAAGTAGCACTGCAGGTAGTGCTAGTTCAGGAGAAGGGAAACTGCTGCAGGTCAGGAACAAGGAATGCTGAGGCTCAGGAGTCAAGGTAGCACTGCAGGCAGTGCTAGTTCAGGCACAAGGAATAGCTATAGCTCAGGAATCAAGGAATATCAAAAGCTCAGGAAACACTGGAAACAAGGGTATCAAAAGCTCAGGAAACACTGGAAACAAGGATCGGCCTCACCGGTATACAGCTACAATGACCAACACTGGGCTGAAGGGAGCTGGGGCTTAAAAGAGCTCACAGTAATCACATGCATCAGGTGTGAGCAGGCTAGCAGCAGCCAGCCACAGGTGAACTGAATTCCTCCACCCATCCTTGGCCTGCAGGGGTGGAGACAAAGCAGTGAGCAGGGGATTATAGGTAATGGAGTTTCCAGCATGAGCAGACTGGCTTCCACAAAACCCGGCATGGATTGGGAACGGATGTCAATTCCTAAATGATGTCCAAATGCCTGGAAGTCAGGATATGCATACAGGGGAGTATCTGGAAGCATATTAGAATACTGGAAAGCCCCACAATTCGGCCCCCTGGTGGTGGGAACGAGAGCACAGGGAGTGAATGGTGACAGTGATATGACAGCTAATTCTCATGAACTCATCAAGATGGGCTGCAATTCCTGACACAGGCATCGACAATCCAGCCGATTGTCCTTGCATTTACCTACTAGAGTAACTGCATAGCTTTAACTATACATGATGCTTTTAGTTATGTAACTGGTACCAATATAGATTATACTGTGAACAAATTGGGAAGATGCCGGCAAAAGTATCTGAAATAGGTTGTGAAGTTTTGTCTGTACTTGCACATCATCAACGGCTGTTGTATGTGTTATTTTAATGTATTTTTATTGCTTTGATTTTTTTCCTAGTTCTTCTGTTTACCTCTCCAATTCACAGAGTTCAGGGTACGGCACAACACATTTCAGTGCCATGGGATTGGCCAATACAAGATAAAGCAGGAATAAGGGGATTGTTTTCTTTGTCCAATATTTTACAAATGTGTGAATCCTGAATTATCAAGTCATAGAATATCTGTTTTTTTAAATAGACAAAACCAGTCAGAGATACATCAGAATCTGAAATATTGTCACACGAGATTTGTCTTGCAAATAGAAGCGCAGATCGCCTATTATAGTAAACTATAATTGATACCTATTTATCTACAATAAAGAAAAAGTACATGATCCAGCGCGACTCCAATATTTTATCAGGGATCAATACTCAATAACATCATAATACAATGGCCCATACACATTCACCCAGAATCCCTGATGTGCTGGGGTCAATTTATATGTACGATCAATTCTTTTTTTTCCATAGATTAAATCATGGCATCACAACTAACTTTTTTTACATCAACTTTCCTTCCACTTGGTCGATGGACCAATTAGTTGAATGGTTGATGGCAATGATAATTTCTAACTTACCAACCATTTAATTTATTAAAATGATCACAGACTCTCGGTGAAGTTAATAATGAATTTTATCTCAAATAATTAAGGATTTATGTTCAACTGCATTTGGTCACAAAATACAAACACTGAATCTCACGTAAGGAGACATTTTACATATGCAGCCCAAATGAAATACAAACTCATCCAAACGTAGCAATGACTTTATGCAATGAAGGAGTGGATAGAGTAAGAGACAAAAATATCAGCAAAATGTGTGCGAACCATCATATACCTAACGGAGGGGCTAGATGAAGAGACAATATTCTTCATCTAAATAATACATATCATTGACGGAGTGGATAGGTGGAGAGACAAAAGTTTCAGAGACAAAATACATCAATAAGTAAAATTTTGAGAACGAGTTAGACTAAATACAAACCTATTGGTCTGTAAGAAAAAACCAACCCCTCGGCCTAGAAGATGGTGGGGGTTCCCCGAAAAAGGATCAGGGAACAAAGGATAAGAAGAAACAGGATCGGGACAGGTCAGGAACAGTTAGGCCTCTCTGCAAACCGACGGACAGCGACGCATCTCCCCTCTTTCTCTCCTGTCAGCCTAAGCTTCTAACCACACCCCTAAAGTCACCCCAATTATACCCTAAAACTAGCATGTCCATCCCACAATTGTTGCAAACTTTATTAAGGGATTGGTGGGCTAGGGAGGTGGCGTTGTCACACCACTGTGACTTCATCTTTATTTCAACTACTTCATTGTTCACCATTCGTTCCCAGGGTATGGTTCTCAGCTTGTTCTCACTTTATTTCATGTGATACAAATTTTAACATTTTTCATTCATTTTTTAACATCATCCGCAGTTTGTGTCTCCGGTTTCACGCCTGGCCACTTCTTTTGTCAGTCGTCTGACACTCTGGCCTTCACCCTTCTTATGTCATCTGCGGTGCACTGCTCGTCTGTCTTGCTTCTGACAGAGCGAACTCACTCCTCGTGTTTTCCCCCTCCCACTTTAGCCAAGTTTAGAAAGATGGCTGCTTCATCTAGCACACTAAAATAAATGAAAATGAGCATTTATTCATTATATGATAATGAAACCTTCACTGTTTACCACCCACCTTGCACTATTCCCCATTAATGTTACCTAGCATAAGCTTTGTGCAAAAGCGGCATTATTTATTAGTTCAAAACAGAATGCAACATGCAAATTACTGAAGCATATGCAGCCTATTCATTCAATGCTTCTTGTTTTTCTCAAAACACAATGTTATTACAATATTATTTTGTTTACGTGTTAGTTCAGACATGCGCAAAGCAATTTCCCTTGTGTTTGTGTTGGGTGTACATTAGTTTTTCAGCAACTATTTACTGTTAGTACGTATTATGGGGATATCAATTCGAGCAGGTTTCATTTTTGCGAAACCCTGCTCCATCATACACAACTACAGTAAAGACACTGTTTTGAATTAAGGGTAGAATGGATGAAGGTAATTGACTGGGTGAATTGCAGAATACCTTCCAACAGCACCTCCAACTAGACCTGGACACCTTCAAAAGCTGGTAAGGGCTGCAATTATTCTAATTTGGGGGATGCATATGGAGGATAATGTCCTCGCTGATAGGCCTAACCATTGAGTTGATCCACAATTCTTTCTAATGTTTCTCCCCAACTTCCAACATGTGCAATGTTCAGATGGTACATTCACTTTGTCAATTGCCTTAAGTAAAAAATCGAGAAAAACAACAAGGGAACCCTACTCACTTGGAACCAGGGTACTGAAATGATTCTCAAAAACAATGGCTCCTGTGGACTGATGGCAAGAAAATCTCAATAAAATAACGCACTATGGCAATGTAATGGGTTATTGTGATGTCAAAAGAGAAGGAGTCGAACACACCTTAGATTAGTATTTCATTCATAATTCTTGTTTATATAGTTCTTTGAAGCAAAATTACATTCATGACATTTAACAATCAATTGATTGTAGTGAGTGGTGTCCCAGTGAAAAAAAGGAACCTAAACAAATAAACCTAAAAGAAATAAACCTAAATAATTTGTGACATATTCGTGACATATATACAAGGTTTCCTATATTTCATGAAAGCGACCATTGAAAGATATATATTATATAAATCACGCTTTTATACAATGATAAGTGCTGGCTTGTAATGATTCGCTTTGAAAAAACTGTCGACGGCGTTTCGACCCTGTGTGCAATGTAGGGTGTCTTGTGGACCTAAGATAGTAGGGACACCTGAAGGAAGGGTTTGCGCAGCCTCGTGTGGAATTTGTGGCACCGTGAGTAAAGTGAAAAGGAAGGATACTCACATGGGACCCGGCAGGGCACTCATGTGAGGGTAGCTGTCGGCTGGCAAAATTCGGTTAGCACAATAGGAGGATTCCGCAGGTATGGAATAGAAGGGCACGGTGAGTGTGCAGATAAAGCACGAGCCGATAGGGTTTTTAAGTAGAAGTAGCAGGCTTCTTCCATGTGTTATGGCTCTTGATAATTATTTAAGACGGCTATGCACCTCTTTGTGTCGCCAGTTGATAAGTAATGGGGGGTCTTACTCAAGAATCAGTATGTTCGTGCCTGCATCAAGGATATCTTTGGTCATTGAACCAAGGCAGACAGACAGATGCTGTTCTGCTCCACAAATTTTGCCAGCCGACAGCTACCCTCACATGGGTGCCCGGCCGGGTCCCATGTGAGTATCCTTCCTTTTCACTTTACTCACGGTGCCACAAATTCCACACGAGGCTGCGCAAACCCTTCCTTCAGGTGTCCCTACTATCTTAGGTCCTGAAGAGACCCTACATTGAACACAGGGTCGAAACGCCGTCAACAGTTTTTCAAAGCGAATCATTACAAGCCAGCACTTATCATTGTATAAAAGCGTGGTTTATATAATATATATCTTTCAATGGTCGCTTTCATGAAATATAGGAAACCTTGTATATATGTCACGAATATGTCACAAATTATTTAGGTTTATTTGTTTAGGTTCCTTTTTTCACTGGGACACCACTCACTACAATCAATTGATTGTTAAATGTCATGAATGTAATTTTGCTTCAAAGAACTATATAAACAAGAATTATGAATGAAATACTAATCTAAGGTGTGTTCGACTCCTTCTCTTTTTGACATCACAATAACCCATTACATTGCCATAGTGCGTTATTTTATTGAGATTTTCTTGCCATTAGTCCACAGGAGCCATTGTTTTTAAGTAAAAAATCAGCAGTCAGATACTGCAAAATATTTTGTCCTTAGCTTATTTTTCTACAGGAGTAATTGTACATGTTTTTCCAAAGTGTGGAACAATTGCAAAACAATTGTGAATACCAACACACATAGGAGTTTGAATAAGGGTGCCCACTGCATTTTGCATGGCTGACTCACCCCTCCCACAGGGGCTACTTTCTCCTTGTGACCCTACAATTATCTCTATGGACAATCTGGCATAATGATGGAAATCTGAGATGAATTAGAATTTTGAATTTGTAAAGAGCATACAACCGAATGGCATCAAAGCGCTATCACCAAGTAAGGCACCAGAGGAACAAGGGAAAAAAGCCGAAGTGAAATAAATGCAGCAAAACCAGGAAGTCACCCAGAGCAGAAGATAGCCAGGTTTTCGAATACGAATTTAGATTTCTAATATTTTCCGGAAGTGTTTTCCACAGCCTGGCAGTTGCCACCAAGAAAACTTGCTCCCCTCAACTAGCTTTCCAGAACCTGGGAACAGTCACCTTTCCCAACCCTGCCGATCTCAGAAGACTGCTGGGCGCATACCAGTTAAAGGCAGCTCTAAGATAGCATGAGCCCTGCTGATGAAGAGCCTTAAATACCAGGTATAGGGCTTTAAAAGTCACCCACTTCCTCACTGGCAGCCAGTGGAGAGTCCTCAAGTCCTCCGTTACTGAGATGTGTTTAGGCAGACCCAGGACCAACCGAGTTGCTGCATTTTGAATGAGCTGAAGCTTGTTCAAAGAATACTGGTTGGCATTTAAATGCATGGCATTACAGTAGTCAAGGCAAGATGTGATAAGCACAATGACCACTTATGCCCCAGGAAAAAAGGGAAACATTTTCATCAAGATCTTATTAAACCAAAAACAAGATCTCACCATTCTTTAAACTGGGAGTCAAACATCCTGGGAGTCAAAGATCTCCCCCAGATTTTTTGCAGTGGCCCGAGGACGGGGAGTGTAGCGCAGGCTTCTGGCCACCCAAAACTACAATCTCCATCTTCATTTTTAGCCAGTTCTCCCTCATCCAAATACTAACTTTGGCCATACAGGACCTAAATCTGTCTGCCACCTCTTACCAATCTTTGGAGATAGAGATGATGATTTGTGTGTCATGAGCATAGGACAACACCTGGAAACTGAAGAAATGTACCAGTTTTGCCAGAGGGGCGACATACAGGTTAAACAAGGTAAGACTGAGGGAAGAACCCTGTGAAACTCCACAAGGAAGCTGAAAAGGGTTAGCCCTAAAATCATCCCCACATCTGACTATCAGAGACCTATTCATGAGAAAAGACTCCAGCAGATCTAAGGCAACATCCCTCAGCCCTGCCTGTCGCAGCCTTTGCATCAGCAGAGATGGAGATATGGTGTCAAAGGCTGCTGACAGATCGAGCATGACCAAAATAGCCATACCACCCTGATCCACTTGACAACAAATTGAATCAGATGCCGCCAGCAGTGCAGATTCAGCGCTGTGGTTCCTCCTAAACCCGTTTTGAGAAGGGTCTAGGAATTCATGGTTGATATGCTTCTCCAGGATTTTTGCTGGGGCTGGCAGAGATTTCTTAAATCTCCTGGATCTCCATTTGGCTTTTTCTTAAGTGGGATGACAATCACCTCCTTCCAGCACTTAAGATACATTCCAGACTCAAGACCCTGAGAGTAGACTTTCTCCAATGATTCAGCAATTAAATCTGGGGCCAATTAAAGTACCCTGGGGGGGCAAGGGTCATCTGGCGATCATAAATAAAATGAATAAAATGAGGTAAAACTCCACATTGCATCAGTTTCCTAAAAGTGTATCTTTCTGTTGAGACAGATCAGAAAAATGCCACCCTATTTAATATTTGAATATTTGAAGCCCTCAAAATGGTGGCTCTATCTTGATTTGGTTCAATATTGCAATATGCAAATTCCTTTTATCTTAGCCTCCCAACCACAACAACTCAGAAGCAGCAGCGGGACTCCTCTCAAACACACTAAAAAGAGTACACATGACCCCATTGCATAAATATTTCAATTTCCAGTGAAATACAGAGTGCAATTTAAACCTCAGTATTTTGTCTTTAAGGTTCTTAAATGCCTTGCTCCTGCATTTTGTCTAAGTGATTCAAGATATTAAGAGATACATTCTTTCACGTGCGCTAAGATCTACCTCTACAAGTTTTCTGTCTGTACACAGAATAGTCAAATCTAAAGTGGGGGCATTCCTTCTGGGTTTGTGCTTATTCTCTTCTGCTTTTGCTTAGAACTGAGAGGAATCTTTCACCTACTAGAAAAGCCTTATAAACCTGGCTATAGTTATATTTGTCTACACCTTACTGCTCAAAATATCTGAAATATTTGTGTCTGGCTGTTTAGTGCGGAGATTTAACCATATTTCTCAGTGCCCAGAACCCTTTAGAGTACATGCACTCTATTAAATGTGATTAAAATAACATAAAATAAAAATGAACAGGTATGGTATTATTTATAGTAGGTGCAATAGGCTAATACTTACAGGACAATGTATGTGCCTATACAAGGTTGTAGTCAGGAATATCAAGTATGGAATACAGAGATACTGTATTATCATAGCCAAAATATTGAAGCCCAAAATATATACAGGTAAGTGCATATAGGCAAGTATAGATTTACTATTCCTAACTCCACATTTACATAACTTGAAGATATATATATTCACTGAAAAAACCAAAGGTTTCAAGAATTTTATAGTTAGGCTCAGACTTTACTCGTACAAAACCATTGAAATTCAGCAGTTATAGTTAGAGTTATCTCAAGTAACTATAACTCGTGCCCTAAGGTAACTCTAACTCGCGCCCCCTCCATGCATAGTTTTCTCATCAATAATTTTACAGCAAATGTTGCAGTTATATTATCAAGGGTGTCATAGAAGATGTCATGACTGATGAAATATGTGGGGCAATTAACAGTGCATGGCAAGGGTGAGAGTTTTAGTTACCTTAGGGCACGAGTTATAGTTACTAGAGATAACTCTATCTGCTGAATTTCAATGGTTTTGAAGGAATGAAATTTGAGCCTAACTATAACGTCCCTGTATCATTTGTTTTTTGGGTGAATTTCAAACTTTTTAAAATTTTATTTCCTAACTTTAACATCCCTGTAACCTTTGGTTTCTTCAGTGAATGCTATTTAGTAACTATAATGTCCTTGCAACCTGAGTGTGTGAGGGTGTGTGTGAGTGGGTGTGTGAGTGGTTTTGTGGGTGTGTGAGTACGTGGTGGGTGTGTGAGTGCATGTGTGACTGGCTGTGTGGGTCTGTGAGTGGACGTGGGAGTGGCTGTGTAGGTGTGTGAGTGGTTGTTTGGGTCTGTGAGTGACTGTGTGGGTCTTTGAATGGGTCTGTGAGTGGTTTTGAGGGCCTGTGAGTGGGTGTGTGAGTTGCTGTATGGGAATGTGAGTGGATGTGTGGGTGTATAAGTGGGTGTGTGAGAGCTGTGTGAGTCTGTGAGTGGTTGTGTGAGTTGTTTTGAAGATCTGTATGTGGGTGCTGAGTTGCTGTATGGTTGTGTGAGTGGCTGTGTGGGTAAGTAAGTGGATGTGTGAGTGGCTGTATGGGTCTGTGAGTGGGGTTTGAGTGGCTGTATGGGTGTGTGAGTGGGTATGTGGGTATGTAAGTGGTTGTGTGAGTGTCTGAGTGGGTGTGGGAATGGCTGTGTGAGTGTGTGTGGGTGTGTTGGTGTGTAAGTGGGTATGTGAGTGAGTATGTGAGTAAGTGTGTGAATCTGTGAGTGAGTGAGTGTATGTTTTTATTTAATTGGGGTCTGGCTCCCCAGATCCTCCCCAAATCCACCCGAATCCATGAGGATCCGGGAGGATCTGTGACTTCTGGCATGGAACATAAAAAAGGTTTTTGTTCAATTTCTTAGCTATGAGGGGTCCCTCCATTAGTCCCATGGTCCCTTTGCCCTGACCCCTTCAATCACTTTTCAACTTTATTTTCCCTGCAGGGAACCGTGTCCCGATTTACAAAATGGTAACCACAACTTTCCTCTCAAGTAGCGGCCAGCTAATCACGGCATTGCTGTTGGTGCGTGGATTCGCGAGTCTGAGGAGGATCCGTGTCCCTTTGTGTACAAATTTGGATTTCCCTTAATATTTACTGAACAGATTTACAGCAAATTGGAAGAGGGCACTTCTCTGGACCAATAGCTACCTTTCTGCCAAATTTGGTGTAATTCCATTTAGCGGTTTGGGCTGTAGTTGTGTCTAAAACCCCTATAGGAAATTACATGGGGAAAATGTGTTTTGGGACCCCCCTTTTTCTTGGCCCCTGCTTGACGGATCACCCCGAAACGTTCAAGACAGCAGCTGAAGTGAGTGGCAAACTAGTTTTGAAACTTTCGTGAGGATTCGACAAACGGCACCAAAGATATTGGCAAAACAAAAATACTTTTCCTATGGAAACTAGGTCCTAACTGTAACTACCTACTGGTGGTATATATATATATATCTGGCCAAGGTACATATATGTGGAATCACCTGACGATATTTTTGTCATTGATATTGTGATAACATTAAGGTATTACAATATTTCCTACTCAATATTCAGAACCCACACCCTCAGAGCATTGACAACCTGAGGAAACCAGAAGGAAGCCATTTTACGAACATCAGTTGAGGCAAATTCTGGAGATTACTGCTGAACATTATGCACACATAGGATCAAACTCATAGCCTTGTGCTTAGTAAATAAGGTTTAAGATATAAGAGGCCCTATGTCATAAGAGAGATGCTTTTTCTTTACATACATTAATGCAATTGAGAGCAGCATAGGGCAACTTTGTGCGACTTTGGCACTTTGAAACTCACACAAAAGGTAGAGCATTTGGAATATAAGCAGCACAATTATGGACAAAACTTAAGACAGTTAAAAGTTTCGGAAAACAAGATCCAGTTCAGGGGAACGTTTATTTCCTAAATTTCGAAGCCATCAATGGTCACACAGCTCTAAGTGTCTTCCGGATAACTATTTCTTCAGCAATAAAATGTAATGAAGCCTTTGGGAATTCATGCACTTTAGGAATCAATATTTCAACACTAGGGGGACTCCAGGATAGCAGACATGGCTGAAAATGGCAGCTAATTTCTTTCTGTGCCCCTCTCCTTTATTGCCTGCTAGGAAAAGAAGTACTTTGTGAGCATGACTGCTTGTGCACTTGTTTAATTTGTTATTTCGTTTTTTCCTGCCCAGAAACAAAAAGAGTTAAAAAACAATAAAATAAAACAATAAAATAAATTAATTAAAGTAAATTCATACTGCTTGCTATGCCATGCGTGCATACCAATGCAGAACTTGGAGACATTGGCCCCAAACAATGTTTTCTTTATTCAGGCACAAGAAGATAAAAAGCCATGGCATAGGCCACTTTGTCTGCTCCAAGAGAGCCCTGCAATATATCTCTGCAAGGTCCTGCTCTTTGCTGTCAATTATAAATGTTTACATATTTCGGGTAACTTGCCTTTTTTGTTTTGGGTCATCAGTTTTTCCTCATTTATATTTTAGATAGATGCACAACATAGCAATGTCACAAGCTCAGGGTGTCTAAAGTCAAAGAAATAGGCTATTTGCCATAATAAATATTCTCCATAATAAATATTCTCCATAGGTACATTAATTTGCATTTCATGTTTAACAGAAAGCTCAGTGACTACACATAGTCAATGCCATTTTGAGTGCCATAACAAAGCACATGTCTGAAAAATGTTGCACATTATTCATACATACTGACTCAAGCCAAATAATCTATTCTAGCATACTATGAGCAAAACATTGCAATTGATCAAAAAGATTACATGGACTTGACTTAAGAATTCACATTTTATGTTCAAGAGGAACAGTGGCGGCCGGGACAGAATGGGGGTGGAGGGGAGGGGCAGGGAGGGAGGGGAGAAAAAAAAAGAAAAAAAAATGTAAACTCACTTACCTCAGCACGCCATCTCTCCCACGTCGTCTCTCCTCTGTCCTCTTCCTGGATTCTGTGCAAACAGGAAGCACCCAGGCTCCCCTAAGCCAATCACAATGCTGCAATGCAGCTTTGTGATTGGTCTGAGCACCGTGGTTCAGCGCTCAGGCGGGCACAGGGAGCCTGTGCATGTTCCCCACCAGGCTGTGCATTGCAGCCTGGTGGGTAACATGCAAAGTGTGCATGACTGTTTGGCTGGGCCAAGACGGCCGGCCAAACAGTCATGCGCACTTTAGCGTGCAGCAACCACTCCTCCTCCACGACGTCACGGGAGATCAGCTCTACCTGGCTGATACTAAAAATAAAATGATAATAACTTCTTTTATTATCATATTATTTTTATTTTTACACTTCTTCAAGAGCAGTGGGCGATGCTCCTCCACCTTAGCGGAGGAGCCGCCACTGGAGAGGAAGAATATACAATATACAATTCTGTTAAACACAAAATATAGCATGAACACACAGTCATTTCTATTTTCAGCAGTATGACCCTATATCTAATTTTAATACATCGCTTTCTAGAAACAAATGTAGCAAAAGATAGAGGGGCTCATCTACAAGCCCTGTGCCTTCAAATACATGTAAACTGTCCCGATAAAGGGCAGCAGTGAGTGCTTTTCCAGGGTTTGAAATGAAAGGCTACACTTCCAGGTTTCATTGAGTTCAATAGGAAGACAACTCTTCATGTTTCTCATAGAGGTTTCATATTTAAAATAAATGAATGCTTTCTTCTGTGGATTTTCCATCATAAGGAGCATTCACAGTAGTACATTTGAACATTTAATAGTATGCCTGGAAGCTATGAATTTTGAAGACATATATGCTTCCTCTTTTAAGGATTTATGAATTTCCAGAAATATGTAAATACAAGCACCCACCATGTCCTCAGAACGAGCGATTGACAAATTTTGCTACTATCATTCAGCCAGCACCTATCACAAATTATCATACAGGCTCCAATCTTAAGACTTTTTACATTGCTTGCAAGTCTGCTTTGTGGAACATTATCAAGGGCCTCTTTGAGGTCTGAGTAGATCACACATACATCTGTACCTTAATCTACTTCTATTATCCGCAGCCAAAATAGTCAAATGAATACACTGACAAGAACTTCCCTGTAGATGTCATTTAAAGCCAGTTTAAGTTATCCGACAATTCTTTCTCTTTTAAAAAAAAATATTTATTTTTATTTAGAGATAGTTCATCAATCCTTAGTACAATAATATTAAAATAGAGAAAATACATCAGTACCACAACCGGCATAGCCACATGATTTAAGCAAATATTAAAACCATATACAGTAAAAACAACGAGATTTATAAAGTGCAATATTTCAGTATATTCAGCGATCGTAAAATCTGATTTAACATTATAAAAATATATCCATTCCAATAGCGTAACAACCCCTAACTACGTTTTAACTCGAATTCTCCCCTGAAGCCTTAAACTTCCTATAGGAGCCCGCTCTTAAAGCGTACTTTCTTTCTTACTCCTTAATCCTACCTAGTTTACGAAGTTACTGTGTAAAAGTTGGGATATCCTCCGACCTCCACCTTTGAAGGATCAGCGGCTGAGTGGCCAATTCTTTCTCTTGTAGGTGATTCTATCATATTCTCTACCAGCATTGGTAGGCTGATTGACCTTAAACTCCTATCCTTATCTCTGCACCAAGTTTTGTTTAGGGTGCCTCATCTGCCCTTGTAAGGCTCTTTGGGCTAACTCCATGGCTGCTAATGCTGGAGTGTTGTAAGGTTGTCCTTGGGCCCAGACGTCATTTCTTCATATTGATCTTAGGCTCTGTGTGCAGAACAACAACCTACCTGACTTGGATCACATGCATTCCGAGGAGCATCCAACAACAACATAGATGCTCTACTGCACTCATCAAAAAAGCAGCTCACTGTGAAATATCCGTAGCAATTGGGAAACGGTAAGCCTCCTTAGAATATTGTAAATTATTTCATATTAGTAACCATACTGATTTGCCACGCATTTGACCTTCACATTTTCTCAGTAGTTCTTGTTCCAATAGTTCAGAAAAAATAATGGAGAAGGCTTAATAATCTATGGTGATGAAACACGTTTGTTAAATTCTTTACTACTTTGCAGATTATTGCTCAACAGAAACACAGAATTTCATCACGTTTAAGTTTAATTTTAGCACCTTGTCACTAAAATCTTCTGAAGAGAATTTGGAATATCCAGCATTTCATGAATATTTAAATGATTAACCTTTCAAAGGTCATCAGATTCTAGTGATCTGCAGGTGTGATGTTACAGCATGTTTGCATCAGATAAGATTTCGTGGGCAAAGAATATTGAGCATGTAGTGTCTATCCAAATGAAACATTTTACCAGACAGGAAGAGTAGACAGTAAGAGTACTGCATCAACCCCCGTATTGGGCAATACTACAACAAATAGTCAAGGAGCTGTGAACAACTGTTTCTATTAAATATTGCTCTCAATAATTGCAAAGTGTTACCGGTTGAAGGCACAACTGAATTCTGGAAAAATCATGTAAATGGGTCTATCCCAAAACTATATCCAACAAGTACAACAATTCGAAAACCCTAATTATCAGACTCTGTTTCAGCTTGAGAAGTACCGAGTCACACCAACCCTCAAAGATCTCATTTGTTTACTGGCAGGTTTCGGGATCAAATTCAGAGTATTGTGCACTATGCAAAAGATCTACTGTGAAAACATGCGAATTTAGTCCTCATATTTGGCACTGTACCAAAGCCTGGCACATAAGCTTCAGCTACACTTCTGCAGTCTTCCAAGCCAAAACTCAAATGTGAAAACATGGAGGGCTATCTGTAAGGGTACTGGGGCCACAGCAAGAGGATGAACTTATACTTCACTTGACATCTATATGTACAAACGTTATGATGCAGGCAAGCCTTGGGAGTATGTACTGTCCTGATAGGACACCTTCCCACCAAGAGGCCTTGCTTTGATTAGCCTTCACCGCTGCCTGAACATTTGAAACTATCCAAGCCCCTTATTCCAGTGGAAAGATTCACTGATAACAGCCTTATTGCAGCATATTGACCACTATACATAACACCTTATCAAATATGACAGAAATGTCTACAAACGTTTTTGCTTGCCAATAAAGTAAGATCAACCTAAAAACCACTCTTACCACCGAGTCTGCAACCATATCATGCCAAGAATGCCAGAGCTCAGTTCCTCTGGCAGTTCAGTGCCATGTAATTCATGCTAGGTTAAAATCAATATAAGGGTAGGTCCCTCAGTTTATATCATGATCCATCATATATCAGTGAGTTTCTCCCCTTCATAAGAAAGCAAACTCCTTAAATTATATATTTTGTATCCACTTGTATCAGTTTGGAACTCTGACTGCTATAGTATTTAGATTACTCAGATTTTAATGTGAAGTTTCATATGTCTAGTAATTTCTCAAAATGCATATTCCATTCAATATTTGCCTAAAGAAAAAAACTAATGAATTGTTATGTGTGACCGCCATTTTCTGATAGTATTTTTTGTTACTTTGGTGGTAAGTAAGGAAATGCTGAAGAAAAATAAAAACAATGCTGAGGATAACGTTAGGATGGGACAGTCCCCTGCATGTTATACATGTGTGACCTCTGCCATGCATGCCCGAACTGCATATACCTGTGATCCTGGCTTTTGATCATGCAACACACTAATCCTGTGTGTACATTTTGATTCAATTTTTTGTGTTACAACATATAATACATCATCCAACGACATTAAGAAAATCATCAACAAAAAGTGGGAAATCCTTACATCTAACAAACTTAAATATGAAAAACCTATGTTTTCATTTCGAAGAAACAAAAGCCTTAGAGACTCCTTGATACACACAGACCTGAAGAGATCAAAAATAACTCACCAATTGACTCTCTGGGATCAACCTCCGGTCACTGGACACTATCCATGTGGGTCATGTGTTGTATGTGAGTTCACGAAACATACAAAAGAAATTGACTTGGGCATGCACCACCCATGGGAACAGCGGACCCATACTAATTGTAACAGTGATAAGGTTATATACATGATCAAATGCCCATGCCAACTAATGTATATCGGCATGACTGGGAGAAAAATAAAGGTGCGCATAAGCGAACATAGGAGCACAATCAGAAGGTCGATCACAGCAACAAGATTAACATCCCATTATGTGGAGATGAAACACTCTGATAAGGATTTATGTTGGACAATAATTGAAAAAGTCACAGGAGAAGGCGATGTAACTAGAAGACTTTTGGAGAGGGAGCAGCGTTGGGTGCATCGATTAAAAACATACACCCACTGGTTAAATGATTCTATTCCCTGGCACCAACTTAACAAGACCAGATGAATTAAAAACACTTTATATGGATATTGAAATTGAACCCGACACTGATTTAGCATTAGTTGGGATTGTATTTCCCCATCTGTGACACTATATTGACACACCCTACTGAGCATTAGGTTCTTTAACTCAGGTTTTTCAACTTAATTATTTAATTCTAGCATGGTAAATTCGCTGAGAATACTTTCATTATATTTACATCAACTAACCGGCATTATAAGCGGTTGTTTCACAATAGTTATTGTTTGATAAGGGATTTATAATTGCTATATAAATAACTACAGAGTAATGCTTATGCGCGACAACACTATCATAGGTTTATACATTAGTATAATGAGGGAACTACTGTTCCCATAACCAGAAGGGCATACGTGCTTAGGACGCACGCACAACGCGAGAATCATAAAGTTTATATGGCAGATTTTACGTTTACTTCACGTGCCCTTGCTTTAACGATTGGTTTGGGACTCTTTGTTTTGCAAACAGTGTGAACACTAACATCATTGAGGTCCTATACCAAAAAATATAGAATCTTTTAACGATCAAGTATACAAGCATCGGGTTTTCCATATGAGTGTGCTGTAGTGGCTGCTTCAGTACCTTAACTCGGGGTATTTATAAACTACATTTCCCAGAGTCCTTGGGGTGGTCAGGATAGAACCTGTTATGACCGCGGAAGTAGGCGCGGCAATCAGAGCGTCCTTTTAAGAAGTAGCGAGTGTAGGTTCCCGGTTGCCACAAGCCGCTGGGACCCACACCGAACAGGTCACACTACGGGGCAGGACCCTTGATGACGTGAGTAAAATGAATGAAAGAACGCCGGAAACAGGTATGAGTGCATGCATCTCCAACACGGAGGTCTTGTCTTCCGCATTTATTGACGCATGTTCTTTGGTTTTGTTTATTTCATTTCATTTCCTACCTCAATCACATCATTTGGATAAATCTGACCGTGGACTTTTTCGATCCTTTTTCACGGCACCAGTGTCTGACTACAGGGCTAGCCCATTTCTAAGGGAGCTCCCACGAGAAGTTTAACCTCTCCCTATATGGGGTAAGACTCGGTATTTTATGTGTCCTGTATGTATTTTTACGGCATTTTTAACAGCGGTATGAATGCAAGTGTATGTTTTTTCACAATTTTTCACAAACAATCAAAGCACGCAAATTGGTTTAGAGATTGTTAGTATGCGACTATCAGCCGCTACACCACAATTATGCGCACGTTCTAGAGTGTGATATAGACCTACGAATGAGCATGCGTTACGTATACTGTATTAGCATGCTTGTTGCTGTGCTTTATCACCCTCGGGCATAATTGGCACAGAGGGTGATGTCAATCTTCACTACTTGTGATATTAGATACTGTATACATGCCTATAACAATGGTGTGGTGTTTGTTTTGTCGTTATCTTTGTCTTTTTACAGATTGAGTGATCTAAAAATCTTCAAGATTGTGTCAAACAAAGTGAGCAGTTTTCTGCCCTTTAATAAAATTAGTATAGGGAAATTCCTTATTTCTACCCTTCCAGGGGGGACAACGTTATCGCCCTGAAGAAAGTCCTGCACCATATTTTGGGCTTGAATTGGACTGAAACATGTTGGCTTTAGGGTCTTAGGACCATAATATCCCAATGACCTTATTCTTCTTTATTTTAATATCCTTGACAGATCCAAAAATAAAGGGAAACCGGGATCTGCCAGTGGATTTTTAATCTTTAACCCCTGGCCAAACAATTCTTTAAGAGCTCCCTACAATACGGTTGAGCCCACCCCGACTTATAGGCGTCGGGGTGTCCCGATGATGAAGCATGACACCACTAGGGTGTTTTAGGGAATATAAAACAAAAGGAGTTGCCTCCTTCGCCATTTTAGAGTGGTGTATAATCATCAGCTTCATTTAAGGACATTCCACCATTAATCAACCAGTATCTGTTTGTATTCTAATAACCGAACTACACGGTTAGGGTATAAGGGGAGTATTTATTGTGGATCCATGTGTGACCTCTGCCATGCATGCCCGAACTGCATATACCTGTGATCCTGGCTTTTGATCATGCAACACACTAATCCTGTGTGTACATTTTGACCTAGGCCCAGGCTTTGACAATTGTTAACTTTGGACCTTGTTTGGAACACTTCATAGTAACTTAGGACTACCATCTCTGTCGTGGGTTTTATGAGTGGAGTGGAGTGGAGTGGTGGCAGCATACCATGTTTGTGAATTATAACAACAGGCCTTTTTACCTGGGAGACACGAATGCAAGCCTACAGGCCCATTCACGTAAAAGGATTTGCGGCTCACTATGAACCCGGATGCGTTGTACATGTGGCTGCCTGCGAGTTCCATTTTGGAAGCCCACAGCCTGGAACAGAGTACAAGATGGAAGAGAGATTGTTTTCCCCAGGCAGCATATCTGTATTGCTGGCATCTTCTAGATGGCAGGTGGGGACAACAGACACTGTAGTGAGGAAAACAGAGACATACTTTCTTAAGAGGTGCTAGGGCCCTTCCTGATACATTGGGCTGCAATTGACTATAACTGTGGCTACTGTTATGTACATGGAAGGGTGGCAGGGTGAGGCCTGCAGTATCTCCTGTTAGGGAAAGGAGTCCTTGGAAGTGGCACAGATACTTGTATTTCTTTCTGATCTGTGAGGATGGGTCATACGTAGCTGGATACAGCCTGCTCATGCCTCTTTGTACTCCTTTGGTGGACTCTCCACCTGCAGACTGTACTTTTGAGCAGAGCAGCATTTCAAACAAACCCATGTCTGGAGAGTGGCCTGGACAGGACTAATGAAATGGGAACCAACTTAACCGGTGCCAAGGAAGCAGACCTGGAACACATTTACTCTATCTGTGAAATTGGTATAAAGATTGGAGCCCAAAACCCATCATTGTTCGTTGTTGTGGTCTATTCTACTGAGTAGGGGGTACACTCTACAGAGTGCTTAAGTACCTCTAAAGAGTTAAGAGTTGGTGTCACACTGACTGACAGACATCTCCCCAAAGGGAGGTGGACATCACCTGGTTCCAATCAGAAAGAGGAATTACTGGACTGTCTTGGGTGCCAAGAAATCCTGCCTTTGAGCAAGGGAAGTGTTGCAGCCTAAGCGTGATAACATTTTTATTATGCGATTACTCTCCTTTACTGCTCTAACCGTACTGGGCCCTTTACAATTAGACAATCTGCAGCACTTCCATTTACCACAGAGGCAATGATCCACTGGCGAATCTTTCTCCGCCGATAGGAGGGGTGGAAATTAGGCTGGCCAAACACCACGTTAGCTGTCCAATGAGGACTACTGATTGACAGCCGACTCAAGTTCAAGTTCAATATGCTTTATTCGGTTTGTACAACAACCATAAAAGCAATTACAAATTTAAAATACAATTCTAAAAACATTTCCAACCATACATAAAACGATCCAGATGGTCATGTATAAATCAATTAACAAGCACAATGCCTTTTCTTACATCAATTGCTTTTTGGATATATGACGCAGCATAAAAACATGTCCCCGGGTCATTAAGAGTGACAAGCAATTTCATAGCAGCTTGGGTTCTTCTAGCATTGTGTTTTATAAAAAGTGGTTTCAAATAAAAACGCCTAAAATACAGATAGAATTTGCAAAAGAGCATAAAGTGCATGGTGCTTTGTTAAGATTGCTCATCACAGGCGACTAAGTGATGTGCTATTCCTAGTCTCAGTCTAATCAGAACAAAGCGATGTGAGGGCTTGGTCACTAAAGACAGATAATCTTGAAATCCATTTCTATGTTCAATTGTTTTATAAAATATAAAAGTGGGTTGCTTCCCTACCACTCTCATGCGGGTCTCTTTTTTATGGGCCACAAATGTATCCTTTATCTCCTGTTTTGGTACAGTTATCACGTGTCCTGGGTTCACATGAGTAAATTTACTATACGAGTCAATAATGTATTTTAACCAGGGGATACGTGAACTTTTATCCAGAAGTAGGCAATCCTTAATAATGGTTTGAGTACATTTAGTTTCATCTTTGGCCCAAATAGATCTCCATAACAGTAGTGGCTGCAAAGCAATCAGATTGGGCTAGTAATTTATTCCTACTTCTTGTATTATTTCAGTAGACGCTGATGGGGGTAAACTTAAAAGACGTTTTAAAAAGGAATTTTCTTGTTGTTGTAGAGTCTGGCTACAATTGTGGCTCCACACCCCTGCACCATACAAGGCGATGGCAACACATCTAGCGTTATATATATTTACCATATTCTTTATATGGCGATCGACTAGGTTAGATGCAAATCTAAAAATCCCATGTGCACTCTTGATCACCTTTGAACGGATGTTGGTTAATTCATGCGTCCAGTTCCCATTCCCTGAATAGGTTACTCCCAGGTAACAAAAGGTGTCACTGTTTCTACTGGGATGCAATGTAAAAGGTTTTGCGTATCTTGGGTTTCGGACCACACACCATAGTAAAAGTGTTTGTTTTATTAATTAGCAGTTTCGCTACTAGTAATAAAATTCCTAAACTTGTCCATAATCGTTATAGGCCAACCGGGGTTCTAGAGAGCAGCACAGCATCATCTGCATAAAGCAGGCCCGGTACGGGACTGCCAGCAATTTGAGGTACATCTGCCTGCACCGACCGAAGGGCTTTGTCGACCTCGTTTATAAATAGTGAAAAAAGCAGTGGTGCTAGGACGCAGCCCTGGCTGATACCTCGTTTGACTTCAAAATTTGGTGTGCACTCACTACGCTGCCCATATCGCACTTTGCGTGACAGTATCTCATACAACCTTGCAAGGAAAAAAATTATTAGTTTGGGAGCTCCAAGGTTAAGCAAAGTTGGCCACAGAATACTATGATCGATGAGATCAATGGCACTACTAAGGTCTGCAAAGCATAAATATAATCTCCCCTGCTTTGCACACGTATATATTTTCCTATTAAAAGTTCTAAATTGATGCATTGCTCTATCGTTCCTAGCCCTTTCCTAAAACCATATTGCACTGCAGTTAGTATCTCATTTTCATTGGTCCACTCTTCTAGTCTCACCAGTAATACTTTACTCATCACCTTTACTGATGAGTCTAGGAGCGAAATGGGGCGATAGTTTTTGGCTTTCGATTTGTTACCTTTTTTAAAAATAGGAATAATAACTGATTGACCCCATGACAACGTTATATACTCTGTCACTGCTAAAATAAAAACTCTGGTAAGGATGGGCCCCCATAAATCTATTGCTGCTTTATAAACATCTATTGGGACCCCATCTGGGCCAGGTGCTTTCCCTCCCCTCCTTCCAGTCAGTCCTACCTGTACCTCATCAATTGTGATATTTAAAGGTATAACCAGCCACATACTCTGCGTTGGGCTTTGTGCCCTAGATGCTAAGCCTGGGCGGTAAATTCCGCTCAGCTCGCGGAATTTGCGGAATTTTGGCAATTCCGCGTTCCGCGGAGAACGCGGAATTGCCAAAAATTCAGCGATCCACGGCCTAGCGGAATTTTTTCCTTGTTCGCGCTTTAAAAATGCGTTTTTGCGCGTGCGGTAGCGATTTATCGGGATCCCTGCGTTCGCTGACGAGTTTTCCTATCCGTTCGCGTGCGCCACAAGATTTTGGTAGCCGGCCGCGCGATCGCCCGAGAGTGTGCGATCGTGAACACGTCATTCGGACGCGCCATCGGACACCGCGAGAGTGTGCGATCGCGAACACGTCATTTCAGACGCGCCATCGGACACCGCAAGAGTGTGCGATCGCGAACACGTAATTTCGGACGCGCCATCGGACACCGCGAGAGTGTGCAATCGCGAACACGTCATTCAGACGCGCCATTGGACATCCGGCAGAAGTTTGGTGAAGCTCGCGATGCCGAACACGCAAAATTTGCAATCTGGAGAAGAAGAATATCTGGAGCAGAATAAAACCTTCTCGAAAATGATGATTTGGATGAAAAAAACTCCTCAGATTGACATTTGGCTGTACTTTTTGGTGCAAGGAGTCCTTTTTTTTAAAAACTTTTTTTTGGGAGAGGAAGGAAGTGCCCCAGAGTCTCCAACTTCCTGTTCCTGTCCAACAGGCTCCTCCCAGTGCTTTGTCCATGTTCTGTTCACTTTTCATTTGGATTTGGAGCTGGAAGGATCACTCTTTGTGTCTGCTGCCTCATATATCATTGGATTTGAGGACTTTTGGATTTGAGATTTTACAAGTAAATTGGTGTTGTTTGTTTGATTGGGGCATTGCAGTTGCTGCAACTACAATTTTGGTACTTTTCATCATTTAAAAAAAAAAATTATTGTGAGTAGCCAGTAGGCCCAGAGCTAGTCATGGGTGCATGATGAAACAACTGTTCCTTTGGTGTGTGTTGAATTTATTTTAAACATCATTTAGGGCATGGATGGCATTGGATTGAATTGCAAAATGTGTATTTTTTGGGGTATTTCAGTTTTTGGGTGTGTGTTAAATAAATGCCTTTGTTGTGTGTGTGTGTGTGTGGTGTGGTTGTTGTGTAACTTGCACACCTTGTTTAGCCCTGTGGATTTTCGTTTTTGCATTTTTGCATTAAAGCTGTGTTGTTTAGCATGCCTCCTTTGCCAGGCTATTATAGGCCTGTTTCAGTTCATTGTTTTCCAGGCCTCCTGCTTGTTGCTTGGGACTGTGAGTGTCCATGTGGCTGGTGGCCATTTCTGGTGGTAGTTATAAGTGTGCTGCTTTTGCCATATAGGCCTGCGTGTGTTTCCTTTGTTTCTTTTTGGCCTAGGCTTCTTGTTGTTGTGGGCCTGGCCATGTGGCTGGCAGCCATTTTGAAGCCAGGCAGTGTGCTTTTGCCATAGGCCTGCATTGTCTGTCTTCCCTTTCTTGTTGTTGTGGGCCTGGCCATGTGGCTGGTGGCCATTTTGAAGCCAGTCAGTGTGCTTTTGCCATAGGCCTGCAAGCTTGTGGCCTAGTCTGCAAATAGGCCTTTCATCCAGTAGGCTCAGAGGTAGTCATGGGTGCATGAAACAACTGTTTCTGTGTGTTCTGTTGAATTTAAACCTCACGTAGGGCATGGATGGTATTGGATTGAATTGCAAAATGTGTTTTTTTGGGGTATTTCACTTTTTTGGTGTGTGTTAAATAAATGCCTTTGTTGTGTGTGTGTGGTGTGTGGTTGTTGTGTAACTTGCACACCTTGTTTAGCCCTCTGGATTTTCGTTTTTGCATTTTATTGCATTAAAGATGTGTTGTTTAGCATGCCTCCTTTGCCTGGCTATTATAGGCCTGTTTCAGTTCATTGTTTTCCAGGCCTCCTGCTTGTTGCTTGTGACTGTGAGTGTCCATGTGGCTGGTGGCCATTTCTGGTGGTAGTTATAAGTGTGCTGCTTTTGCCATGTAGGCCTGCATGTGTTTCCTTTGTTCCTTTTTGGCCTAGGCTTCTTGTTGTTGTGGGCCTGGCCATGTGGCTGGCAGCCATTTTGAAGCCAGGCAGTGTGCTTTTGCCATAGGCCTGCATTGTCTGTCTTCCCTTTCTTGTTGTTGTGGGGCCTGGCCATGTGGCTGGTGGCCATTTTGAAGCCAGGCAGTGTGCTTTTGCCATAGGCCTGCAAGCTTGTGGCCTAGTCTGCCAATACGCCTTTCATCCAGTAGGCTCAGAGGTAGTCATGGGTGCATGAAACAACTGTTTCTGTGTGTTCTGTTGAAGTTAAACCTCATTTAGGGCATGGATGGCATTGGATTGAATTGCAAAATGTGTATTTTTTGGGGTATTTCAGTTTTTGGGTGTGTGTTAAATAAATGCCTTTGTTGTGTGTGTGTGTGTGGTGTGGTTGTTGTGTAACTTGCACACCTTGTTTAGCCCTGTGGATTTTCGTTTTTGCATTTTTGCATTAAAGCTGTGTTGTTTAGCATGCCTCCTTTGCCTGGCTATTATAGGCCTGTTTCAGTTCATTGTTTTCCAGGCCTCCTGCTTGTTGCTTGTGACTGTGAGTGTCCATGTGGCTGGTGGCCATTTCTGGTGGTAGTTATAAGTGTGCTGCTTTTGCCATGTAGGCCTGCATGTGTTTCCTTTGTTTCTTTTTGGCCTAGGCTTCTTGTTGTTGTGGACCTGGCCATGTGGCTGGTGGCCATTTTGAAGCCAGGCAGTGTGATTTTGCCATAGGCCTGCATTGTCTGTCTTCCCTTTCTTGTTGTTGTGGGCCTGGCCATGTGGCTGGTGGCCATTTTGAAGCCAGGCAGTGTGCTTTTGCCATAGGCCTGCAAGCTTGTGGCCTAGTCTGCCAACAGGCCTTTCATCCAGTAGGCTCAGAAGTAGTCATGGGTGCATCAAACAACTGTTTCTGTGTGTTCTGTTGAATTTAAACATCATTTAGGGCATGGATGGCATTGGATTGAATTGCAAAATGTGTTTTTTGGGGTATTTCACTTTTTGGGTGTGTGTTAAATAAATGCCTTTGTTTTGTGTGTGTGTGTGTGGTGTGTTTGTTGTTTAACTTGCACACCTTGTTTAGCCCTGTTCATTTTCGTTTTTGCATTTTATTGCATTAAAGCAGTGTTGTTTAGCATGCCTCCTTTGCCTGGCTATTATAGGCCTGTTTCAGTTCATTGTTTTCCAGGCCTCCTGCTTGTTGCTTGTGACTGTGAGTGTCCATGTGGCTGGTGGCCATTTTGTGGTGGTAGTTTAGTAGTGTGCTGCTTTTGCCATATACGCCTGCATGTCTTTCCTATGTTCCTCTTGGCTTACTGCTTCCATCCATCCCCTTTGCCAGCTGCAGCTCCCTGAATGACGTGATGAGCAAATAATTTAATGCCAAACAGGTTCCACTTCCATTAAATTTGTATTTTGGTTTTTGTTCTTCTTCTTTCCTATCCTTCCTGAGTGTACACAGTATACCATGAAAGCCCTTGTTGTCAAAGTCTCACAAATGGCTGCACTGTTATGTTTTTTTTTATATCTTAAACTGAGTTAATAAAATTTAATAATATAACACTAACAAGTGTGACCACCACACACTAAGTTATATATTATATTTGTTTGTTTGTACTAGTAGTAATTGAACCACAACAACAAATGCAACATTTCACTGATGTTCTTCTCCTGGCTTCTTTGCTTTTAGGTGCACAAAAAGACAGAGGAGGAGGTGTCATCATCACCCGTTGTACTGCCAGACAGAATCCTGCTGCGCACCACATCACGTCCACGTGTGACCGCAGACATCTCTGCAACTTGTGCACCTGCGTCCTGCTGACATCGGAAGGAAGAAGAAGATGGCCCCAAAGAAAGGTACCAGGTCCTCCAGTACCAAGAAAGTTGCGAGTGAGAAGAAGGAACAGAAGAAGGAAGTGGCACTGCCACTTACCAAGACTGGTGTGCCGGCCAAAATGTTTTTGGGGAAACAAAGAATTACGCCTGCATCAGCGGTGTCCGGGGACCAAGCTGGGAGCAGCACCTCCGCATCAGCAGGCCCACCCCATCAACCTAGGCCCAAGCCCATGAGTGTCGCAGAGGTAGCCAGTCTACTAACGAGCAGTGATGTTGAAATGTCATTAACGCAAAGTAGTACCCATTCAACGCAGGCGAAAACTCAGCAGATAAGTGGGCAACAACAGCCGCAACAACAGCCCACAATAGTAGTTGTTCCTCCTGAAGTAGGGGCAGTTCAGGAAATCGAGCTTCCTGCAGACAAAGAGGAGCAAGCCACTCTTTCAGAAGATCCATTGTCTTCCAGATCCCCAGCAAGGAAAAGGAGGGTTAGTCCATCAACTTCTTCTTCAAGCTCCGCTTCTGATGATCTAGATGCCACTTGGAAGCCACCAGCTCAGTCTGAGAGTGTTGCACGCCACAAGACAAGGCTAGTGAAAAGGAAGGTTCCAGAAAGCCTTAGAGTTATGGAGGTAGATGTAGAAGAGGGGGATGATGATGATGACGAGCCAGTCATCATGAACATCACTCCAGGCCCAGAGGAGATGGAGATCAACATTATTACCCTATCCAAAATCGCTGCGAGGGATGTAGTACGGATACCACCAAGACAGGTAACACCACCTCCAGCTTCCATGTTTGCTTTTGCTAAGGCCCGGCAGGGACCTACATCCAGCTCAACCACCACCTCAGTAGGTAGTTGTACTGTCAGTGCACAGAGTCAAATTCCACGCCCACCCTCCAGTTCATCTTGCATTGAAAGTGGCACTTCCAGCAGCGCCAGAAAGTTCACCTCCCCAGTTTGGGTCTTCTTTTCGGTTAGCAGCAAGGAGGAGAACATTGCTATATGCTCAATTTGTCAACACGCTGTTAGGCGGGGTAAGCTTGGTACAAACTATGGTACCAGAGGCCAAACAAGTCATCTAAAAAAACACCACATGATCCAGTGGGAGGCTCACCTACTTCGCATACAAAAAAGTAAAACTGCACCCATTGCTGTTGGTGGGGATGAAGAAGTAGAAGAAGAAGATATGATTGCGGTGGAAGGTGAACAGGAGGGAGACATTTCTAGCCCTGTCCCCAGCAGTGTAGTGGTACCGCCCACATCCTCAGTAACATCTCAGTGGCACCGTAAGAAGAGTCAGTCTCAGAGTCAGACTGAGACATCAAGGCAACCGAGTACTGCAATGGAAAAAAGTGCGTCGTTGAGCCTAACTGGGTTCAAGAAGACAGCTGCACCACAAAGGAAATAATCCAGCCTACCATTGACAGCATGCTTAGGTCAGAGGGGCAGTACGAACGCAACCACCCAACGGCACGTTTGTACAATGCGAAGCTGGCTAAAATGTTAGCGCTGGACCTTCTCCCTTTTTCTTTTGTGGACGGGGTGGGTTTCCTTGAATTTCTGTCAGCCATCTGCCCTAAATGGAAGGTTCCCAGCCGGTCCTATTTCGCCAGAGTTGCTGTTCCAGCACTACATCACGATGTGCTGGAATTGCTTGGACAAGCTTTGCAGCAGAGTGCTGTTCACAATATCCACCTGACAACAGACATGTGGACCAGTTGCCAAGCCACAGATTATATGTGCATCACTGAACACTGGATCTCTTTTGGGGGGGTTAGAGAAAAGATATCTGAAGCAGGTGCTGTTGACACTGCTGAGATTTTTAATGCTACTCGGAAACATGCAACTGTAGCCATGTTCGCCATGGAGAAATCTCATACTGCTGCAAACATTTTGGAAGAGTTTAACAGCAAGGTCTTTGAATGGCTGCGCCCAAGAGGGCTTAACATTGGTTTTGTTGCCACGGATAATGGCAGTAATGTACTTAAGGCCTTGGAGGATGGTGGCTATTTCAGGGTCCCGTGTTTGGCGTACTGCATTAACATTATTGTTCAAGACTTTCTGAAAAAAGAAGCCATAGTCAGCAACTTACTGACCACCTGCCGAAGAATATGCACACATTTCAGCCATTCTTTTAAAGGCCGGAAGCAGCTGAGGATCATTCAACGTGACTATAGATGCCAGTCAAAGCACTCATCCAGGAGGTGGCAACACGTTGGAACTCAACTTATTACATGCTTGACTGTATGTTTGAGCAGTACAGACCAATCAATGAATATGTCATGCAAAGAGGGGATGCTACTGTGAAAGGCATGACCCTTCAGATGGACCAATGGTGCCTAGTTAAATGCCTGACAGAGATGCTTCTTCCTTTCGAGGTCTTCACACGTGAAGTCAGCAAGGAGGACTGTACTATGGGCCAAGCTATCCCATTGTTGCACATGCTAGAGCACCAGCTGAAGGAGGTGTCTGAAGCGTACATAGGTGTGGAGGAAAAGGAAAAAAATGAAGCATATGAGTTGGTGGAGAGCTTATCCCGTCGCTTAGCTGAAAATACAAGAGTGCAAACTAAGATTGTGTCAGAAAAACATTACATTTGTGCCACAATTCTGGATCCACGGTACAAATCGGCACTGAACAGTAAGACATTAATTCCTTTTTCAGAACTGGGGGTTGCCCTGTACAAAACTTGGATAGCTGAGGTAGCCAGTGACTTTGAAAATGAACGTCTGGCAATTAAAGGCCCGCTACTCAAACCCACAACAAGTACTGCAGCAGGGCATCCGGGGTCAAGTTCCACTTCAGAGCCTGAGGGCAGTGCGTTTGGCTCAGAGCGGTCACCAACACAATCGACAACAGCAAGAACCGGATCATCAGCCCCAGTAAAATCGGCACAGGATTGGTATTTACAGCAAGGGCTTGCTAGGTCCAGTGCTGATGCAAAGACAAAAGAGGCAAAATAAAGTGTAGCACCCCTGAACATTGAGTGGATGGTCCAGGCCTATCTGGATGACCCAACAGAGGTCTACATTGATCAAAACCCATTGCGGTATTGGTATGGGAAAAGGGGCCAATGGCCAGTGCTCAGCAGGCTGGCGATAAACTATCTGGCTTGCCCTATCACAAGTGTCTCTTCTGAACGTGTTTTCAGTGCTGCTGGTGCCATTGTAACAGTGAAAAGGACCAGTCTCTTGCCCAAAAACGTGGAGAGGTTAACCATGATCAAAATGAATCAGCACTTTATACCACCGAATTACACAATACATGAATCAACGCAGGAAGATGAGGACAGCGACTTAGGTGACGGAAGAAGGGTGTTAGATGATTACCTACTTCTGGTTGAGCCCCCAGAGTTTGAGGACGAGCTATACTTCCCTGACAACTAGGCTTGAACTTCTTACTTTCTTCCTTCCTTATTTACTTTTATTTGTGTGTGTCTGTCTTTCTGGTTCGAAACTTCGAATCACAACAAATCCATCACCACCGTCTTCTAGTCTTTTTATTGCCATATTGGAGTTGCAGCTGTCTGCATTTAACTGAAGTCCACTCATCCGAGTCCTGCTCCTCCATCCTCCTGACTCGCCCTAAACCCATTTCCCTCAAGCCAGATGATGATTGGATGTAGAATAATAGAAGAAAAAAGAAAATGTTGCCTCGTTGAGTCCCTCCAAAAGAAGTGGAACATGATGACTACTATAGCTATCCTCCTTTCCGAGCCGAGAGAGACTGCCCCTTAACTTAAGATGAGAAGGAACAGGTAATGAATGATGGCACGCTGACTGTGTGATTTGTGTTGTTGTTGTTTGTTGTGCATGAAGTGAATTCATTGTGTACTATTATTTAATCTACACACTAAAAGTAACTCAAGTCAATGTTTCCCTTCTTGTTTTTTAATAACAAAATTGTACTTCTACTGCAGGCCGATCCATTGCATTTTGAATATGGAATGTGGACTCACTCTGTACACTGCACACTGAGTTGGACAACACCATGATGATGACCACAGTGACATAATATCTTCGCAGTCACTCAATTAGGATCGGAGATGATTGATGGAATAAGTCAGGGCATTTCATGAGTGGCATAAAAGGTAAACAGTCAACAACAACCACAGCAGACCTATGTGTCTGTGTAGTGGTGGAGTTGAGTGTAGTGGTATGACTGACAGCGGTGCATTGATTTAGTCACTTAATTTGTAAAATGCTATGTTGCTGTATATGTGCTTTGTGTGCCTCTGTCAAAATGTAAGCTAAATGGAGGATGGGTCACGGGTGCCGTGGGCCTGCTCTGTCCTGTTGTTGTTGTAGGTTAATGCTGGAAACAGAGTAGACATGATGTATCCATGCCGCCTCTGAAAGTGTTCTTGTTGCACTCCACCGTAATTTATGCATTTTTTTTCTCCTTGATTTTTCAATATCCCTTTAGTTTTTCCATCTACAATTACAGGCCGGCCCTTACCCTGTGCGATACTGGGAAAAACAATTCACACTTACCTTACCAATCCGCATTCGCCAGGCAGGCAGTGGCATCACCCAAGATTGATGGTCGAAGCGTCCATGGAAGGGAGGACCAAGAGGAATGCCGAGATGCAACTCCCCAATTTGACCAGGATAACATACAGTAACAGTAGTAACATTCATCATCTTTTAAATAATTTGATTCATTTTTTATCTTCAATCATTACGACTGTGTGTTGTTGTTATTGTGTTTGCTCTCTGCTTATAATTCATCCCTACAGCTATTTTTTAATTTTCTTTGCTATCTTTAAAAGTAAGCCCGGTATAACCGAACAGAAACTGTATGTAATTTGGGTCTCTCTGAGGGCAGACAGGCAAGGCAAATTGCATAATATACTGCTGCCCTGTACTGTCTAATTGTCTAGTAGTAATTAGTAAGTACTACTTATCATTAACCATCAAGTTATCATTATCATGCATGCATTTCCTTTTTCTCCCTTAACAGATTTATGGATATGGTCGTCTGCCAAGATTGTGTTTTGTTGTTTGTCCATGCGTAGTATTTTTCTTTGTCAAACCTTTCCCCAAACCCCCCTTCCCAACCATTCATCAAACCCTAACCCTCTTCCCCCGGGCTGTGTGATTTATTGAGATGTGACTAAATTAAATGTACACCAATAATTGATCACACGCTTGCTGGGGCGGATGTGGCAAAAGCAACACTAATTCAATTTCAAGGCAGGGCGAGGATCTTCTTCTGCTTGCCCACCCACATTGATCAGTATATTTGCAAGGTAATTTTTTTTCCCAAAGGAACCTAATCCATCATCATTAATTGCTGGCATTGATTGGATTTGTCATCCTCCTACTGTCCTACACAGCACTAAAGGTTACGCTTGTGTCGAGTGTAGGCCTAGTCGAGTGACTCAACACAACTACAGTTTGTAACTTTTTGTACTAGGCTATCCCCGCCACCATTATGTTTTATTTTACTTTAGCAATCAGCATTATTATTATTGTTTGGCAGTCTTCTTGTGTACTGTACTGTACTTCGTTCTACTACTCCTCCCACAGTCTCTCTCAGGCAACTGACTGTCTCATTTTCTTTTTTTGCAAATGCTACTGCCAGTGTCTACTACTACCACCACAACCATGGCATGTTGGGAAACCAAACCATCATGATCATCGACGCCATGCAGCCATCGCTGTGCCTAAGTTAAACATCAAGCACAGGTAAGAGAAGAAGTTTGGGGGAGGCATAATTAATAATGGAAATTAATTCATTAATTCACACACCCCTTGAGTCCAGTTGCAGAATGCATAGACTAGGAGGAGAGACTGACAGTACTAGTAGGACAAGTCACTCAGTGAGGGGTACCGCATCTATCTGTTTGTGTCTTACAAAATCAGCTGATTATTTAAATCAAACACTGGCTGTGGCCCTGCAGCAGCAAGGAAACAGTGTGACGTAAAACAGTAACCCCCCCACAAAACATTAACAACATCGTATGTAAAGTATAAATATAATTTAATCCCCTAACAAAAATAAACTATGTAAAAATCCCACAACAACACCTGACCCACCCCTCTCCCTAACCCCAACCAATGTCCGAAACGAAAAAGTCCAACCAATTGTCCATGTCCATAAACCCCAACGCCCAATTCCCACCCACCAAAAGAGGCAATAAAAAAGGGGCAATCCAACAGGGTCTCAAGTTCTCAACTCTCATCGGCGGGCTCGCTTCTCCAGGACATTAATACGCTCCTCTAGGCGGGCCACGCGGCACTTCAATGCCCGTCAATTGCATCCACGGGGGGCAGGACTGCTGGATAAAGAAGTGCGGCGGCGGGCGGCTGCCAGACGGCAGCGCCGTAATACTGGAGGGGCCTGGGCCTGGCTGGGGCCCGGGGCATTGGAGGAGGCTGCAGCTGCTGCCGCCTCCTCCTCCTCCGCCAGAACCACCAGCCGCCTGTATTCAGTTTGTATGGCCTCCAGCTTCCGGAGCCGGGCCATGACTGCCAACTCCTTCCTGTCTGGTTTCCCTTTGGAAGGAGTAGCTATATCAAGAAGAAGAAAACAAGACTATTGTAACAAGACACTCTTGGCAAAACAGTAAGACAAATTAATTCTACACATAGTGGCACAGTAGCACTAGCAAGCACAGTACATAACATTTGTGGTATGTATCTATACTCCCACTTCCTCGGCCTCTAACATTTGTGGGAGTTTCAGGCATTCAACCACCCATGCATCTGATTCCTATCAGCCACCTATGCATGCTTCCCACATAACCTTCTCTGCCAAGCATAAATATTAAATCTCGTCCGTTCTTCCTCCTTCCACCATTCTTTCCCTTTTTGTTCAACCCATCCATCAAGGTCATCTGATCTGACTTTTAGTCTTCTCCATAAAACTTTCACCGCTGAGCTGAAGTCAGATAGAAGAGGCCATTGGTTATTCAACACTCCCGCCGCTAATGCTATTGCTAATGCTAAGTAAAGGGTGTCTTCTTCAACCGTTCACAACAACTTCTTACTTACTAAGTCTCAACAGTACAGTGTACATCCTTGCAGCGAGTGTAATGTCAATAAGTAAGGAATATAACTTACCACCGCCCGCCACTGCTACTGGCACACCCCCTGCAGCTCCTGCAACTGCCGCATCTCCTGCTCCCTCAGTGGCCACATCGCCATCGCTGCTGGCCCCTGCACTGGTGGTCGGTAGTACGCCTAGAAAAAACATTACACATTTTTTAGATGCCATATACACCTCCCCCTATTTATTCTTTTTCACTAGCAAGATTGAAAAAAAAGTTAATACATACATATGCAACATACATCACTAGTACAAATCGGGTACTAGAGTAGAGTAGACACTAGTAGTGTTATATGATCCCTAGGGTCATTCTAGTCTTTGCTAAGTTAGCCTGAGCCATGCAACCATTTTAGCTTTGTGTCTTTTATTTTTGCGCACGTTACCTCGCAGCTTGTTGTGTAAGATGCCTTTGAGCCCACATGAGCTCATACTGCTACTGTCTGAGCGCTGCGTACAAGGTCGAAAAACAAGCCACTTTGTTATGGAGTTCTGGTGGTCAGTCCGTATTGCTTAGCCATAACATGCTACACTTTTTGGCACGACTGAGAAATGCTTGCAATATACTAACGCGCACCATTTTTCTCATAACAGACAGAAGATTCCCTTCTACGAACCTGAGCTTTGCAGAGCTTATGATGTAACCAGTACTTCTAGGTTCTTCTAAGGTGAGGGGTCCCCCAGAATTCGCTCAGAGATCTTCATTTATAATTTTATATAAACTATATTCCTATCAAGGGGAGGGTGGTTCTTCCACCACTGTTCAGTTATCACGATTTCCTCTTTTGTCTTCTATGGACTTGTAGTTGTAACAATTTTTATTGTTTTAATCTTATGTATTTTGCTGTTGGTGCGGGCTCGTATACTGCATTATAGAACAACGTACAGAGCTTGTTAGTTGAAAATAAACCTTTTGAACTTACATAGACTCTGTGGTATTTGGTGTGGACTTACACGAGTGAGTGAGCGAAAGAGTGTGCATTGCTTCCACGACTCTGAGAGGTCGGGAGTGTTATGTTCTGAGTTGTCTAATCATTGGGTATCTTCGGGGGGGTTTGGGGAGCTAATGAGACACTATGGCTAGTCGGTCAGGGGATTGTGGGTGAGGTGTGAGGAAGGTCCAACCTCCTATCACCAACGTCCTATTTTCTGGTGCATAGTTCTGTATGTGCAGAATCCCTACAACAGTAGTAGTATGTCCTATCCTATCAAAAATAGTAAAATATCTGGTTGGGCATTTTGTTGGTGGGAATTGTCGAAAAGCCTCAAGATTAAGAAGACTAGAAGAGGACAACCCAAAGGACTGGACTCAGTGGCTAGCGCTATTGGTGAATCTGATTTTTATTTAAAACCTTTTAAATAAAGAGTGGCCAACTGGGCAAGCTTAGCTACAGACAGACTAATAGTAGTAGTACAGAGAGTCATAGCAGAGGCAGTTAGAGGCAGGGATAACAAGAATTTAGAAACAGATAGTCTAGATCGAAGAAGATTTTGTAAAAAATAGAATTAGGAAATCAAAATAATAGTTCGGAAAAAATAAGGTGCAGTAAAAGTTAGGGAAGTATAATTATTAATATTAACAACAGGAGGACTTACTGGGGCCAGCAGCAGAGCCCTCGGTAGAGGAGCGGTCCTGGCCATCAGCTGCTCCCGCCGACTCCGACGACCCCGTCTTCTTGCCCCTGGGTGCTGATCATGAAAGATGTAAGAAAGAAAGAGACAAACATGAATGATTGGTGTGAAACAAATAAAATATTTTTAAAAACGCTCAAAAAAACATTTATGGAAACAACAATTGCAATAAAATTGACCTATCTAATCTGGTCGACTAGTATTGCGGGATTCGCGGACCGTCTAGTTATTATTTATGAACACTAACACAGTGTTCCATTCTGATTCCAGAATACTAACTAAGCCTAAGTACCACCTGACCTAGCCCACCTATTCCAGACGGGCTAATTGTTCACTAAGTCTGCATTTCCATTTATTTTAGTCTGCAAAAATGCATAGATGGAGGACACATGCATACATTTTTGCATACACCAAATTGTTGGTTGGTTGCTGCTGATGTTCTGCTAGTGATAAGCCTATTACCACTCACTAAACAAACTACAAAATGTTCTACTAAGGACTGGGGTAAGCAGCACTCAGCAGCACGCAGACCAATAAAAAAATTACCAACTAATACTAATAAGTAACTAGACCTATCAATCCACCACTATCTCTTCTTAGTGGCAGGAGGACAAAGGAAGGACTAGAGTCTCTCTAGCACTACCTAACTTAAGTTCTCTAAAGTAAACTCTTACATAATCAGGCCAAGCAAGCGCAAAGTTGCAAACAAGTAAGATTAGTAGCGCCGAGCACCTGTGTCATAACAATCACAGAAGATTTTTAAACGTAATTTACCTGCAATGTAAGCATCAGCATTCTTGCTGTTCGGAAAAAAAATATATTCGCAATATATAACACAGAGCAGAAGAACACAAAGTAGTAATATTAAATAGCTACTCACCAAGCCCCGGGACCTCCACTCCTAGCAGGTCCAGCAGGTCCTGCTCCCGGTCCAGGATATCGGACCACCAGTGCGTAAGCTGGGTATTAGTGCGCCGGACACCAGAGCAGCGAAACACTGCCCGGCGCACCTTTCCCCACCGCTGGCGACGCTCCCGGAGCCCGTACACGGACCCAGGCCTGCCGCCTGCTGCTAGGGTTAAGGGGAGGTGGCGCTGCACAAAAAAAACAAGTGCGGCCACCTCCGCCTCGCTAAAGATGTCCCTAGCCTGCACCCCTTTTGGGCGCCGTCCTTGTGCAGGGAAGGCGGTCGCGGCTGCGGCTACGAGTAGTAGCCTTGCCCTTGTTGCCCTTGCTCTCTCCCTTGGCCTTGGTTCTGGGACTCAGGGGGGGGGGGGGGGCGAAAAGAAAAGGGAGGAATTAGAAAAGTAAGTAAAAGAAATGAAAAAAGCAAGTTATAGAAAAAGAGTGAAAAAGTAGTAGAAAAAGTCACAAAAAGTAGAAACAAAGGATTGCAAAGATAGAGGGAGGATAGAAAAGCAGGCCCAGAACCATAGCAATAGAGTGAAAAACATGATGGCCACACCCATTGCGACCGCATGGGCAAGTTCGCGTGATATTTCCCCCCCAAGCACGCAAAAAGCGTCGCGAACACGTAATACGTGTTCCCGAACAGGAAATACTCATCGCGAACGGGCGGAAGCACGAAATACGCGACCCGGAACAGGAAATAAGCATCGCGAATGGGCGGGACAAGTGAAAAACAAGATGGCCGCACCCATTAGCGACCGCATGGGCAAGTTAGCGAGATCTTTCCCCACGAGCACGCAAAAACACATCGCGAACGGGCGGGACAAGCAATTCCGCGTGTTCGCGGAATTTCCGCGTGCTCGCGGATGTTTTTTTCTGTTTTGCTGAACTTTGCGTAACGCGACTACGCAAATTCCACCCACCCTTACTAGATGCTTCATGGTCTGGTGGATTACAAATACTTGAGAAATGTATCACCCAAGCTTCGCAATTAACATGGGATAGTAATTCAGGGAATGGATCACACTTTAAAAATGGCGAGTTCGGGGGCATGCCAAGCGGTCCTACATGGTGGACGCGCCTTAACAGAGCTCCCTGCAACCTGCCACTAATCCTGCATGAATCCTGCCACAAAGTCAAGATAGAAGCACACTGACCTTCCGTGGGTTGCCCAGAGGGTGTGCGGAGCCCGAGTCATCGCCGAGTTGTGCTGCTGAATGACCCGTGGCAGCCGTAGATAGACGTGAGCTCCGGAGATAATATGGGCGTGCTGTGTGTCCGACGAGGGAGTCCCGCTGCCTGGAGGCTGTAGGTGCCCTGGAATGTCATCGCTCGTACGTGGCCTCTCTCCCACCCCTGGGGGCTGATTATCGGGGGAGCCGAGCTTCCGAACCCGCCGACTGGAGTGGGAACAGTGTTAATGCGTAGGAATACGAGCCGTGGGCGCCGCAGAGGCTGGGACGCCATCTTGCTCCTCCCAAGTGACGCACCGGGCGGGAGCTGCTCAGCATATTCTGCATCTGTTGGCATTTTGGCACTAACTGCAGGACCGGCAGTCGGATCAGACTGCGGAGCCCACGGCCTCCCCCCCTGTCTGGGGCCCGAGTGTGTTGTGGGGCACTGCTATGGACTTGTGGGCCGGCCGCCCCGTGATTGCAGGAACTGCACGTTTGAGGAGGTGAGCACCTGCGAACTCCGTCAGGGCTGGGAGTTGTTGACTCGTTCCTGGTGTGGGCGAGGCACGTGGTACTAGATCCCTTTGCGGTCCCTCGGTGCCCTGCTGTGACATCAGCGGGGACGTCCGTGGTGTAGACCGAAGTGGTGCCGGGTCCGGTGGGGCCTACCTGGGGCCCGAATTTATACTCTGTCTGTGTCCCTCTAGGAGTGCTGGGGACCCCAAGCTGCTATCCATCCTTAATTGCTCCTAGACCTGGGACCCGACGCGCCTCCACCGCCGCTGTTTTGGCCCCCGCACCTATTGAACCAGCTACTGCATGATATTGTGGTGGCAGCGGCCTGACCTTCATCCTGTGCTGATCTAGGGATACACCGAGGTGACTAAACGTGGAGGGCTCAGCTGAGCTGCTGCAAAGGAACTGGGCGTAGGGGACACCCATTAGGAGGGGCAGGGCTACCGCCTGCGGAGGCGGCCAGGCTAGGTCCTGGTGCGGCTTGTGGGCATGCGGTCTTCACCCCTGGGTGAACCGGCTGTATGCGGACACTGCACTGGCTCTCACGTGGCACTGGCTGTTTATTGGGGAGAGCACCTCCTGGTCCTACATAGCATGGCTAAAGATAAACCTTCCGGGACCGCCTCTAAGCAGTCTACCATGGACAAGTACACCGGTCCCGGTGCCCAGTTGTCTGCCCCCGAGAGTGTGGCGAACGCAATCCCTGATAATGCTGCGTTGTTGGCGGCTATCACGCAGTCCAGGGACACCGTTGAAGCCAAAAACGGCGGGGTTGGATCGGACGTTATGCTCCTCCGCCAGGACCTGCGTAACTGTGTCCAGAGAATAACTAAAACCGAGTCAAGAATCTCAACAGCAGAAGATGCGGTAACTACTCTTCAAAAGAAGGTGTCCAATTTGGAGTCGCTGATGTATGGCCTGGCCGCGAGGGTTGAAGATGCGGAGGGACGAGCACGTAGGAACAATCTTCGCTTTGTGGGGTTCCCCGAGGGCTGCGAGAACAATAACGTAGCGGAATTCCTGACCAAGTGGCTTATAGACTGGCTCCCTCCCGACTCCTTGTCTCCATGCTTTATCATCGAACAGGCACACCATGCTCTGCAGCAGAAACCGCCTCCGGGGGCACGCCCCGACCGATAATTGCCCGCTTCCTTAATTACATGGACCGGGATGTGATCGTACAGCGCGCGAGGCTGAAGGGCGTCCTTACATATGCCTCCCAGCCCATTATGATCTTCCCGGACTATACCAAAATTGTCCAACAGCGTAGGCAGTCTTTTGCGGAGGCCAAAGCCCGGCTGCGTAGTCTGAAGATTCAATACTCCTTATTGTTTCCAGCCCGCCTGCACGTCTCCTACAAATACCGGACATATTTCTTCGAGTCACCCGAGGAGGTGTTCAAGTGGACGGAGGAATCGGTTAGACTGCGGCCCCATGTTGCCTCTGGAGTGGACTCTGATGCCTCGTCCGGGGGGGTCTGGCCGGGACCTGCCTAAGACCGGTGGCAAGCAGCAGCGTCGGTCGAGATCTAGGAAGAGATCTCGAAATCGCAGCGGTTCTCGCAGGCGGATGATGGAAGATCGGCAACCTCCTGAACCTTCATGAACAACGGTGGTTGACTTGTCGGTGAAGATGCATTATATTCGTGGCCGATACTTCCGGGCTGCATGAACCTGTACATTTGGTGGAACTGCAGGCACCTTAATGTAGACCACGCTTATTTGGGATCCATTGGTTGGCAGCGGATCCTTCCCCCCGTTGGGGACGGAACGTTTGCCATACCACGATAGATGCTTCATCACTTTTGAGGTATTGGGGGATTGGGTTGGGGGGGGTTGTTGGGGGGTTTCTGTTGTTTTCCAATGTCACTATTTTTCAGTATTTATATAGAGTCCATTCGTACCATATCACCCACACATTGGTCGATTTACATACTAGATTCCCGATATGTCCGAAACACGACAGCGGCGATTAGCCATTGTTAGTTGGAATGTTCATGGCCTGCTAGATAAGATTAAGAGAGGGGCCACATTGCGGCAGGCCAAGCGCTATAATACTGACATACTCCTACTACAAGAAACCCACCTAATGGGCAATAAGACACCTTGTCTTGCGTGCTTTGGTTTTGTCCAGACCTACCACTCTGGGTTCACTAGAGGGTCCAGGGGTGTAGCGATCTTAATTCACCGTAGGGTGCCGTTTGTGCATGATCGGACTTGGTCTGATCTACAGGGCAGATATATAGTGGTGACAGGCACAATATATGGCGAACATCTCACTCTTATCTGTGTATATGCTCCTCCACCCCTGTCACGGAATCTAATGGAACGATTGAACTCCCTTTGGGCGGAGCTACCGCAGGGTTTAACGATAGCCGGAGGTGATTGGAATGATGTTATGTGCCCCTCAGCCAATAGATGGCGTGGCGCGGGGATGCGGGCGGATATGCGTGAGTCCAAACTTCACACATTGACCCAGGGACTGGGATGGGTGGATATATGGCGGAAACTACACCCAGATGCGCACGAGCATACATACTTTTCTAGCGTACACGACTCTTTCTCTCGCCTTGATTAATTCTTTATCTCTGCTCCCCACGTTCATAAAATCGAGACGGCTGGGATCTTACCCCGGGGCTTGTCTGATCATTCTCTGGTTACACTATTCTTGTGCCTGGGCCCTGGGCGTACCCCACCCCGGTGGCGCCTCTCGTCATGGCTACTGCAGGACAATGAATATCATCACCAGATGTACACTGCCATTACTGAATACTTCTCCCATAATGTAGGCACCGTTGACTCCGCCGGGACTCTCTGGGAGGCCATGAAGCCAACACTAAGAGGGGTAGACATTGCATTTTGCACTGAGCGGCGGTGGCAGCGGCGGGAAAAGTTCATCCAGACAGAGGCCCAAATCATTGAATTGGAAAGTAGAAGTAGGGCTGCGGACTGCACCATGTTTTGCCGTCAGCTTTCTGTGACACAACAAATTTATGCCAGCGACCTGCTGGATGAAGCTAAGACATATTGGCTCGCTATGCGCAGCCGGATTTACCAGTGGGGGGGATAAATCCTGTGCCCTTCTACACCGTTTGTGCCAGCAGACACTTCGACCCGTGATCCTCCCTGAAATCCGTGGCCCGACTGGTGAGGTGCTCATAAACCCCGCTCAGATTGCTACTAGCTTCGCGGATTATTTCACGGACCTCTACGCCCCGAAGGAGATCTTCCCCGAGGCCACTATTGACAGATTTCTGGCTGACTTGCCTCCAAAGTCTCTACCGGATTCTGTGCGGGAGGATCTGGACATTCAGATCTCGGCTGATGAGGTACAGACTGCTCTCGCAGATATGAGCTCGGGTAAAGCGCCGGGCACGAACGGCTCCCCTTGTGAGTTTTTTAAGAAATACTCATCTCAAATATCCACACATTATTTGGCGGCACTCCATACGGCAATGGAAGACGGCCGTCTGCCGGCCGACTGGAGACATGCCAAAATAGTAATTTTCCTAAAACCAGGCCGACCCCCGGAGCTCCACACCTCGTATAGGCCAATTTCCCTACTTAATGTCGAGGCAAAGTTGCTGGCTAAAATCATTGCAAATCGGATCATCCCGCACATAACAGCGTTAGTTCATCCAGACCAGGCTTTATGCCTGGTCGCGCTACCAGACGCAACATCCGTCGCGCGCACAACGCCATTGCCTCTGTTGACCGATTAAATGCGCCGGCAGCGCTCCTCCTTGCCGATATCGACAAGGCTTTCGACTCCCTTAGCTGGACCTATCTCTTTGCCCTCCTACAATATCTCAATATGGGCCCCCGCCTTCTTCATTATATTCGCCTTTTATATACTGACATCACTGCTTCGGTGCGGGTTGCGGACGCACCAGGCAGGGATGCCCCCTATCCCCTTACCTCGTTGCACTTGCTATGGAACCACTCGCGGCATGGATAAGAAAGGACACCCAGGTACAAGGGGCCCGATTCACAGAACTAATCTGAGACAAAATCCTAAACTTACTACTTTTGGTATTCACAGAAGGCATTTAGTAGTAGTAAAGTTAGGATTTTGTCTTAAGTTTGACTTTAGACAAACTTAATACAGACTTAAGACAGACTTAAGACAGACTTAAGACAGACTTAAGACAATCTTAAGACAGACTTAAGACAAACTTAAGACAAACTTAAGACAAACTTAAGACAAAATCCTAACTTTACTAATACTAAATACCTTCTGTGAATACCAAAAGTAGTAAGTTTAGGATTTTGTCTCAGATTAGTTCTGTGAATCGGGCCCAAGGATTTGAGTGGTCGCGGGAAGTCTCTGACCGCATAGCGCTGTACGCCGATGATGTACTATTATTTCTCACAAGCCCCAATAGATCCGGCCCGCGCCTGCTCCGCATTATGCAAATCTTTGGTGAGAACTCTGGCCTTTACATGAACACCCACAAATCATTTCTTTGGCCTTTGCGTGGCGGCGACTGTCTCGGGACTTGGACAAGTGCTGTTACGGTGGCCCGGAGGGGTTCAAGTATCTCGGGGTGTTCTTATCCGACTCCCAACCTACCTCCTGGAATAAAAATATGGCCCCTCTATTGACCCAGATTAAGGAGCTGGTACGTGGTTGGTCACATCTGCCCCTATCATTATTTGCTAGGTCTGCTATTTTTAAAATGGTTTCGCTCCCCCGCCTTCTCTATCAACTTCAAAACCATCCATACTCAATAATACATACATGGTTTCGGCAGCTAAACGCTGTTCTTAGCCACTTCCTTTGGAGGGGGCTCTGTGCATGTTGCACTGCGAACGTGCTTCCAGTCCACATACCGCGGGGGTATCCCGACTCCGGACATCCAGGCTTATCACGCGGCGTCTCATCTCCTTATTCTAAACGATTGGTGGTACGGAGACCGACGCGATCCGGCTTATGCTGTCGAGCATTGGTTAATAGACTCTAAATCTCTACACACAATTTTATATTCTGGGGCAACGCTTAAACAGCTACCGCCCGCAACTCGGACGGTCTTCGCGATATGGAGACAGGCGCTGCGTAGGATGGGGTGGTGGGCCAAACTTACCAAAGAGACTCCTCTCTGGCGTAATGGCCTACTGCCTCACTTGGCTGAACTACAAGGCTTCGCAGGGTGGGACTCTATTGGCATCTCAACAGTAGGTACTGTCCTTCGTGGTCAGACCTTAAAATCGTTCCAACAGCTACAAACCGAATTTCAAATGCTGCAGTCTCAATTTTATAAATACTTAAAATTTCGCCATGCGTTCTCCCCGTACCTTGCTCAGCAAGACGGTATTTCTGACTTTTATCCGATTGAGGCTAAGGTATTTCTTGGAGAGATGGGCCCACACAAGATTGCAGCGATCTATCGAACATTGGTTACTAACAGTTATACTACACTCACTAAGACCAGAGAGGCTTGGCAGAATGATTTGGGCCCACTAGATGAGGATGATTGGGTCGAGGCTTTGGAGTCCCCCCGTGGGGCGGCCATTGCTGCGCGCCTTCGCCTTATACAATTTAAATATTTTCATTGCGTGTATTTTACTCGCTGTAGGCTTTGGCGGGCGGGGATGATTGCATCTCCCACCTGTCTGCGCTGCGGGGTTGCTGATGGCACATTTCTCCACACGATCTGGGAGTGTACTGCCCTGATGCGTTTCTGGCGCGGAGTGCTGACCTGCCTCTCTGAGGTGTTGGGGTGGGATATTCCACAGTCACTGCGTCTGGCTCTGCTCCAATTTACTGTGGGTATTGATGGCAATAGATACAAGAGACATCTGCTCTTCCTGGGGCTCACACTTGCCAAGCGCGACATTGCCAAGAATTGGAAGGCGACGTTACCGCCATCGGTTGGGGCCTGGAAAGGGGGCCTTGACTTTTCTATGGGGTTGGAGCTACCGATCTTCCTAGCCCGGGGATGTCCCTAGAAACATCCGAAGATTTGGAAGCAGTGGGCTGATTATCGGGGTCTAAATCTTGAACCAATTGCCTCTACGATACATAATGAAGATCTGCCATAATGACCAAATGTTGGGGATTTCTTCAGTGAACGATAATACATATATGCTTACGCTACGATTGACGACTCTCTACAACAAGTTGTGTATGGACCTTGTGACATTGATGTTTTTAGTTGGCAATGTTTATTTGTGTTTAATTAATTGTATAGCATATTCCATATTGCAATCATTGTGTATCGTAAATGTTGACATATTTACCATTGCAGAGATGTAAACAAATGCTGCCCCGGCACCACCTGGGCAGGCTGTGTCTGTCAACAATAAAATTTGTTGAGAAAAAAAAAATGGCGAGTTCACAGTTTCCCAAAATAACTTATTGTTGGCTGTGTCTGCTGCCATTGATAACTTGTCCCACGTTAACTCCTGTAACTCCCTTTTCCTTGCTTTAAGGACAGATTTGTAATTAAAGCATAAATTATAAATTAATTTGTTGTTTCTTGGTTTGTTATGTAAAGCCTGTTTCAGTTGATTTAAAGCCTGGGTACAGGTATAGTCAAACCATCCCCTACTTTGTCTACTTTTTCCCCTAAAGGGAGCAGTCAATATCCCTTCAATGACAGTATTAATTTTAATAAAATGATCTAACCACTGGGAAGGGCTAACATCCTCATTAAGGCAATAGGAAATCTCTGCGCCACATTTTGCAACAATTTTATGCAATACTTTTGTCGGTTCCTCACCCTCCCATTTGATTTGTGTCCCGTTCAGTCTAGTAGGGGCGATGTTAGTTATAGTATTTTGGTGTACTACAACTTTTGGGCCCCAGACAAGGGCTGACATTATAATACAATTGTGGTCACTCAGTACTAGGTGGGTGATCCATGGGGTGGAACACATATGGTTAATACTTGTTAAAATTAACACATAATCGATAATGGATGCAGCATTCCTGCCTATAAAAGTTGGTATTAAACCACCACTAGTGTCACAAGCACACTGTAATAATTCAAGGTCATATTTGGCCATCATAGAGTTTAAGGCTCCTCCATAGTCATTGTGTGGAAAATGTATACATTCATCACCCTCTTCATTCCTATTCCCACAAACTTTGGTCATAGACATCGGACATGTTTGTGTGTTAAAATCCCCAACCCATATGATTGCAATATTAGTGTTGATCGTGCTTAGCAAGTTATCAAGCCCTTTATCTAACTCAAATACAATATTACTACGAGTTGAATCGAACACATTATTATAGTAGTGAATCACAACCACATCCCTACCATCTTTACAATGCAACCACATGATCTGGGAGTGTGCTCCGATTCTGACAACTCTTTAAACAACAGCCGGTAACTTGTTTGAGATAAGGGTCAGGAGCCCCCCTTTCGCTCTTCTGGCAGGGGAAGGCACTGCCTGTAACCAGTATGAGGTAAACCCTTCTATATAAACAGGGTCAGCACACCAGGTTTCTTGCATGCAGATTATGTCAAGATCGTTAATAAAGTCTTGCCATCCGAGTGAGTCCTGTTTGCTCATTAAGCTGGCGATATTCCAAGTTGCAATTGTGTATCTGTTTTTTACTATCTTCCCTGAGTTAACACTAGGGCACTCGCACTTACTTTCTTTATCTATACTTATGATGGAGCAAGGACTCACAAATGAAACTTGCTCGAATACAACCTCCTCACAGTATTAATTAATTAATCATGTATTGTGTATACTAACTTTGCATACACTACATGAATAGCAAGGAAGCTTGCCTATGTGTTCTAACTAACAAGTAACGCTTGTCTTTTTCTAAAATGGCCGCTAAAGCACTGGAAACTTACTGCGCATGTCTCATCCATATCACATGGTGTGACGTCTTTCTTTGCTTGGTGGGAAATTTCTGCTTCTGCGCAGTGTGCATTAAAATGGCTGCTTGATGTTTTCACATGCTTCAGCTTGCTCTTGTGTTATTATTAAATTGTCGTTTTCTTAATGCTACTAATGCGGGATAGATTTATAAGTAAATGGGGATAGAGTAGAAAGAGTGGGTATACAGTGAAACATATTATTTTGTGATTTTAATATTTTCTTCTTTGACTTTTGTTAGTTTGTAAACTTGGGCCTGGGGTTGGTGATCTGAAACTCGAGAGACAATGATTCTGCGCATGTGTCCTGTTTGGCTGCCAAAGAATAAAAATGAAGTCAACCTGGACGTCGTCCAAGGCCATGACCTGATGGCCGAAGCTGCTGTGCTCTTGCCTTTCCTGTTGAAAATTGAAACTTTGTATATGAAGAATATATAACATTTGTCGTGAGACGGGTGGGAAATAAAGCAAATGTATAAAATTGGATGGGCGGTAGTTTAAAGACAATGGCCTACAGAAAATGAACTAAAATCATATGGTGTGAGAATCCACCCCCTGTCCCTGTCCAATCAGAAGTAGTGGTCCCATATTTAGCAACATTAAGGGGAGGTACATGACATAGAAGGGTATAATAGATATAGAATTAGCTAATTAGTTAGAAGGAGATGCTGCAGAGAGCAGACGTACACAGAAGATCAGGCATGCATGCTGACTAGAAGAGCTCCAGACAGCCAAGCTGATCGATTGCAGACTGAACCGCTGTCCAGAGAGATCCTGAGGAGGGGGCGGCGGAGTCCATTAGAAGGAAGGCACGGGAGAATCGAGGAGAAGTCGAGTATCAGAGAGGGGAACGACGCAGGCGTCGTTGTAGAGAGGTCACCGGTCCTGTCCTGAACCTGGAGGAGGTCTTTGCTCTTCATCCTTCCTGGGTCCTATTCTTTCCAACTCCTTGGCCAAGGGGTTTGGTTCTCGCACTTAGGTAAATATAAATGCAACCTTTAGTTGCGCTGCTGTCTCTATCTTCTCCTTTCTGAGGGACCGTCATTAATCAATAATTATTATTCTATGCTTCACCCGTGATATGCGATTAAGTACCATGTGGTTATGTAATTTACTCTGCTAAAACTTTAGATAAACATTTTAAAACTTCCTGACTCAGTGGTTATTTCAGGATTATGTACTATGATGAATGTCACTCATTTTAAACTTCCCAATTAGCAAAGGATTCATTGGTAAGTCATTACTCTTCAATCGGAAGGTAATTGGTAGCAGGGATTTTGATAAAGAGTAACAACTGATAAAACCCAGCGTAAGTATTAGCGTAGTATGAATGTATGGGCCCAAGTGAGTATCTGGTGTATGAATGCTGTTTGCTAATATCGCGCTGGATCAGTTTTCTGGTAAGCAGAGGATGGTTACTCTTTGTTAATTGGGTAATGAGAATTTATTTTTTTATGAACTAACATCCGTGTATTCAAAGTTTGTTTAATGTTGTCTAGAATCCCCGGGGAAAATTGAATAGCGGTTGGTAAGTGGAAGTCATACTGCAGTGAGGTTATCTGTCAGGCAGAAATAGTGCTGAAAAGTTAAGCAGGACTATCAGTACTGGTTAGGGAATCTATGCGTGTGAGTAATAGCAAAAGAGTACGCTGGTGAAAATTTGATGTTATATCACCTAGAAAGGGTAACATTGAAGAAGTAACAGGTACTTCTGGAGCTTGTGTGAAGAGTAGACGGAAGGGTTTTACTCGTAGTGTATGTTTAAGTAAACGGAAAGGTTTTACTAAGTGTGAGAAAAAACTATCTTTTCTAAATTAGAGAAACTGGCACGATAGCGAATGTTTTATGTTGTTACTGAAATTTAATTAAGATTTATAGAGAAAATAAAGTTTGCGTAAGATTTTGTAAAGGGAGGGTCAGCTGCCGGAGAGGGAGCTGACGTCACAAACGCCGCGCTGGGATTGGTTGAATCAGCGGGTGTGGAAAGACCCTTGTAAAGGAGGGGTCAGTAGTCAGGAGTAGTACTGACGTCACAGGTGCCGCGCTGGGATTGGTTGAAACAGCGAGGGATAGAGAAGCGCAGATTGTAAAGGAGGGGTTGACAGACAAACGTCACCAAAAGGCCGCGTTAGGATTGGTTCAGAAATAAAAGTTAGCAGGCACTTGATTGGTTGATATCATAGAAGCTAAAATCTTAGTGGATAGAGATTGCATGTTAAAACGCGATCCAACTTTAACAGGAACTCGTCCGGATAGGAGATTCCTAGGTTTTGCAGAATATAATTTTATACACCGAAGATTAGATAGAATGTACGGAGAGAAGAGAAAAATGTCCTTTCTGCAAAAGATTAAGAACTATTTTAAAAAGGATAAACCAATCAAAACTAGAGAAGGAATTATCATTCCACCAGCTAAAACGCCCGCTTCATTCATGATGATGGAGAGAGGTTATCATACTTGTGTATGGATAGAGAATTGGATAGAATATACCAAAAATGATGGGATATTAGCATTTCCCGAGAATGGCACTTTCAATGGGAGAATTCTTCAAAATTTGAGATTGAGGATGAATGACCTAGAACCCAGACCTAGATTAACTCAATACGAAGCCTTAGAGGAATGGGAAACCGAGGCATTTGAGCGTGACCGATCCAGGAGTAATAGGGGTTATCGAGGATTTTTCCCAAGAAACCAACATGAGAATAGGGATGGTCAGATGAAACAGTGGAGGAGAGCAATGCTTACAGAAGGATTATATCCAATATTTACGGAAGAAGAACTGTTAGGGAAGAAATGCACAGAAAAGACAAAACATTTAATGAGAAATGGAGATTCGGAAGATGAATTTATAGAAGAAATATTAAGGAACCCCCCACCGTATCAGGAAGGGACAAGTGGATGCACCCCAAGTGCCCCACTGTTAAAAACTCCATTAGTACCACAAGTAATGCATGATTTCACCCCCAGTAGGATACTTCACGATAAAGAGAAAGAAGCCCTAGAGAAGACCAGAGCAGAATTAATACAGAAAATAACACAGATAAAGGTACATCCTGATTCTTTGACCATACCTGTAACAATTGGTCCGGTAGTTCCATTATATGGTGGTCAGGGAAATTGTCCTCCACCGTTAGTTATGCCTACTCCTGTGAATATTCCTAAACCTGAAGCAACAGTAATGGTTGAGGATCATTTTAGTGATTGTGAATCAGCAATATCATTAATGGATTTACCAATTCGAGATTCTGTCAATAGTACTCCCAGAAGAACTACACCTGGGTGCTCGAAAGAGATAAACTTGATAACTTCATCAGGAGCAAAAAGTGTCACTGTAGTTAGTCCAGAAGACTTAGAAAGGTGGGCACAAGGATCAGAACAGCAGTGTACACCTCCAAAAATTTTGGATATTTATAAATTAAAAGTCGAATTAGAAGAAATAATAGCAGGAAATGTAGGGCTAGATCGCCTAAATGCTTACAATGAAGAAGAATTATTGTTCGTATGCAGAAGTATCACCAGAAATGTAAAAATATTCCATGAAAAATTATCAGATTTGGCTCTGCAGATGGGAATTGAAATAGGGAGATCAAAGGTGTTGCAGAAACCCTATAGAGCAGATTTCTCAGACAAAGATTTAGAAAATATGAATGCTTCTGGAAGGAAGTTACAAGTAAAAGAGTTAATGATAGTTTTGCAAAAATGGGGAGATCTAGATAAATGGAGAGTTCGATGGGCAAAGAAAAAAGAAGAGGCACGATCCAGTAGAACAGCCTCTGAATATGTGATGAAAGAAACCGGGAAGACAGATCAAATGTACCCGATGCGAGAAGTTCCAGGAGGAGGCTATGTACATGTTCCATGGAGTAGACAGGATATTTTGTCATTTACGAACGATTTTCCAAAATTGAGAGAAAAACCAATTGAATGGTACAAGCAGGTTGAGAGGTTTGTGAAGGTATCAAAGGTATTGTTGAAAGATTTAGATGGGTTGTTTGACATAGTGGTACCTGCCGATTTGTGGACAGATTGTAAAATTACAGTTGATTGGCCAAGTGACGAGTATCCTAGAGATCCGAAGACAGGTGCCCCGTCAAATGATGTAATGAAAATGTATCAGCAGGTGATATCTTACCTGAAAGGCAAAATACCACCGAAAGAAACAGATTGGGTGAAAATAGACCGAACCACCCAAGAAGCTAGTGAATCGGTACACGCCTATTATGAGCGTTTATTGCAGGTATTTAAGCAGTATAGTGGATTTGAGGACATTGGAGACAAGAACATGAGTCAGTTTGTGTATCGATTTGTTTATGGTCTGAAGCCAGAGATTTGTCAGATGATTAAGCAGCACATGTTGTGTTGGCAAGGGAAACCCATAGATGAAATTTTGAAATATGCGAAATACTGTGGAGACGATATTGAGGATAGGCACAAGAAATTGCAGGAAAAAGTGATGTGGGCACAGGTGAAAATGGCTGAGAAACAGGGAATTAATTTAGATAATCCGAGTGAAAATCAAGGAAAGGATTCTGGAACGAATGGCGATACTGGGAATGGTGGAAAAGTGAGAGGACGAATGAGTAGAGAAGAAGCTAAAAAGAAATTTCCTTGTCATGGATGCGGAAAATTGGGGCATTGGAAGGATGAATGTAAAAAGATTCGGAATAATAATGGCCCAAATCAAAATTTAAATCCACAGACGCAGAATGACTCACAGCAGGGTGTAAATCCTCAGAGTCAGTTGCCACCTGCACCTATTCAGGGTAATGTAAGCAGAGCAAACCACGGTACAGACGTCGGATATCAAGGAGGAAGTGGTAAGAATGATTATGTAACATCACAGTTTCTTTTACAGGACGATTTCTGTCAATACAGTTCATGACGGTGCCTAGGAGAGGGGGAGAAGGAGTGCGTACTTGGCGCATCCTTATCGGTAGATCAGTCAGGTCCATATGTTGAAGGGAATGTGAAGGGTAATGATATTACTTTTCTTTTGGACACTGGTGCTACCCGGTCTACTGTGAGAACAGCAGACATTCCAGACCTTCCTCTCTCTGGAGAAGCTATCCAAGTAGTGGGAGTAGCTAATAGAAAGATTAGAACACCTCTTACCGAACCAATGGAAGTTAAAATTGGAAATTTCAGAGAAATGCATCAATTTGTAGTGTGTGATTCTAGTCCAGTAAATTTATTAGGTCGTGATTTGTTGTGCAAAATGAACTGTACAATTTTCTGCACACCGGATGGTGTGGCAGTACAGACCCCAGATGAAGATCATGTATATAAGTTTATGATTGCAAAACAAGGTACAGAAGTAGATGAGATGTTTTCTTTGATAACAAAAGATGAGTTGCCAGAAGAATTAAAAACTACAGTAAACCCCACAGTATGGGATTTCACAGGAAAGGAAGTAGGACTTATGGCCAAAATAGACCCAGTTAAAATTACCGTAAAGGAAGGTGCGATTTTCCCAAATACTAGACAGTACAAAATGAGTGCAGAAGTAAAGACAGGAGTCATTGAAGAAATCAATCGAATGGTAGAACAAAACATACTAAGAGAAGTTATGAGTAGCCCATGTAATTCACCAATAATGGGTTTAAAGAAACCTAGCGGAAAATATAGGATTGTTCAGGACCTGCGGAAGATAAATAAGATTGTGGAACCTTGTTGTCCTATAGTACCCAATCCTGCAGTAATCCTATACCAGATTCCTTGGAGTGCAGGATGGTTCACAGTGATTGATTTATGCCAAGCGTTCTTTTCAATACCATTGCATCCAGACAGCCAGTATCTTTTTTCATTTAAATTTGAGAACAAAGTCTATGTATGGAATCGTGTTCCTCAGGGGTACACGGAAAGTCCTTCTATTTTCAATCAGTTATTGAAAAAGTGCTTAGAGAAACTAGTGATGCCAGGAAGCTCAGTCCTAGTGCAATATATCGACGACTTACTGGTGGCATCGAACACCAGAGAGGACTGTGTTGTTGATTCCATAGCACTATTAAACCTTTTAGCTGAAGAAGGGCATAAAGTCTCACCAGAAAAATTGCAGTTATGTACAACAGCTGTTAAATATCTGGGACACCAAATTGAGAGGGGAAAAAGAAGAATAACCTCGGAAAGAGTACAATTGATTAAGAAAATGCAAATGCCTGTAACCCAAAGAGAAGTGAGAATGTTCCTAGGAATAGTAGGTTACTGTCGACAATGGATACTAGGATTTTCCTTGTTAGCGAAGCCCCTAATTCAAATGACAAAAAAGAAAGGAAAGGACCCAGTTGAATGGGATGATGAGAGTGTAGGAGCTTTTGTAAAATTGAGAAATGCTTTGTGCTCAGCACCAGCCCTAGGCATGCCCGACTATAAGAGAAGCTTCGCATTGTTCTGTCATGAGAGAGAAAATTGTGCACTTTCAGTCTTAACCCAAAGACATGGTCTAGACAGACGTCCTATAGCATATTTTTCTGCTACATTGGATCCAGTGGCAGCCGCGTTGCCAGGCTGCTTAAAAGCAGTAGCGGCTACCTGTTTAAGTATTGAACAAAGTGAGTCGATTGTGATGGGACACCCAGTAAAGGTGTTTGTTCCACATGCGGTTGTAATTCTGTTGACAAGAACACGAACTCAGCATCTTACTCCTAGTCGGCTGACTAAATATGAGATAATAAATGGGTGCTGAAAATGTGACCATAGTGAGGTGCACAATAGTAAATCCTGCTACCTTACTACCAGACCCATATCATGAGGAAATTAAAAATGACGAAGAAGAAGAACATGATTGTTTACAAGTCACGGGGTTATGCACGAAACCACGTCCAGACATTCAGGAAATGCCCCTAAAGAAGCCAGACAGGGAGCTGTTTGTTGATGGTTCATGCCAGAGGCATGAAGATGGTAAACTGACTGCAGCATATGCAGCATGTGAATTAACTGGAATAGTCGAAGCATCCTATTTACCAGGAGTGAAATCTGCACAAGTAGCTGAATTGATTGCTTTGATAAAAGCTTGCAAAATTGGGAGGAATCAAAAAGTAACTATATTTACAGATAGCCAATATGGTTACGGGGTTGTGCATGATTTTGGCCAACTATGGATGCAGAGGGATTTCATGACTTCTTCAGGATCCCCCATTAAAAATGGACAATTTGTAAGGGAATTGCTGGAAGCAATACAATCACCAAAAGAATTGGCTGTGGTGAAATGTGCCGCACACCAGTCAGGAGATGACTGGGTGGTAGTCGGCAACAGATATGCAGATCTTGTGGCTCAACATTGTGCCAGAAATAGATTGTCAGTCAATAAAAGGGTGGAAAGAATGGGAATCAGCTGCCAACTTATGCTGTATATGCCACCAGAAACATGGAATGAGGTTCGAAGATTGCAAGATGGTGCTGATGAAAGTGAGAAGAAAACATGGGTCAAAGTGGGTTGTTCCCAAAGGGGAGATGATGAAGTGTGGATTTGTGGTGATGGCAGACCAGTCATGCCTGACTGTCTGCTCTCTCAAATGGCCAGGATGTACCATGGAGACACACACATAGGGAGAGATGCAATGATTAGACTTTTCAGACAGAACTGGTACAATCCCAAATTCAGAGCTGTTGCCGAGAGCCTTTGCCAGAGATGTTTGACTTGCCAGATGCATAATCCAGGGAGAAAGACAATAATCGGGTTTGGGAAGATTGGAAAGGCAGAGGGTCCATTTATAAGACTCCAGTTCGACTTTATACAGTTACCACCATGCAGAGGGTTGAAATATGTACTAGTCATAGTATGTCTGTTTTCAAAGTGGGTGGAGGCTTACCCTACCAGGAGGAGTGACAGCATTACAGTCGCAAAGCTGTTACTACGAGAACTCATTCCTAGGTTTGGTTTCCCAGTAACTTTGGAATCGGATAGAGGAAAACATTTTAACAGTGAAGTGATTCAAATAATTTGCGGAGCATTCCAAATCGAACAAAAATTGCACTGTGCATATCGTCCAGAGGCTTCTGGAGTGGTTGAACAATTGAATGGCACTATAAAATCAAGACTGGGAAAAATGTGTGCATCAACATCATTGGAGTGGCCAGATGCATTGCCACTTGTCTTAATGGGACTAAGAAGCATTCCTGATAGAAATACGGGATTGAGCCCACACGAGATAATGATGGGAAGAGCAATGAGACAAGCACATGTTCCCATAAACAAATTGCTGAATATATCTGATGATATGGTTCTGGATTATTGCAAAGGATTGGCTGACCTAGTGCGTTCTGTCTCTCATCAGGTTGGAGAAGACGCAGTTTCGAGGCAGCCTGAACAAGAACATGATCTGAATCCTGGTGACTGGGTGGTAGTGAAGAATCACACCAGAGAGACGTGTCTATCACCTAGATGGGGAAAACCTTGTCAAGTCATACTGACTACCAATACAGCAGTGAAGTGTGCAGGATTTCCTAATTGGATTCATGTAAGCCACACCAAAAGAGTACCAGACCCTGAAGAAGAAAATCCTCAGACAGCATCAGACACTGAGGAAGCTGAAGGTTGCCCAGCTGAAGAATCTCAGGCTCGAGATTCAAGAGAAGCTGCAGAAGAACAACCGAGCACAAGTCAGGACTGGATACCGGTGGTAGAAATTCCTGAAGTTTACTACAGAACAAGAAGTCAAACAAAATTGGAAGAAATCGAAGAAGATCAGATAGGTGAAGAAGAAGCAGCTCAGGAAAAAGAAGAACATACAATAAAAGAACCTGAGCAGGACCAGATAGGGAAAGGAAACTGGGCTCAAAATAACGAAGAACCAACAAGTTTTGAGCAGGAACAGACAGGTTTAGAAGAATCCGGTCAGGCTGCAGAAGTACAAAGTGCAATAAGCCCTGATCAGAACCAGTTAGATCAAGAAAATCACACAGAAGAAAAAGATCTCGAGAAAAATGAACATGAAGAAATAAATCAAGCACAAGGTCAATTATTGGAAACTCATAGTGGAGCTGCTGAAGAAAAACAAATCAGACCTGAAAAAGAGCAAGAAAGAAAAACAGTAATTGCAGAAAACGAAAAAGTGTCAGACAGTGAAAATAAAGAGATTGCTGAAGACAAAAATAAAGAAACAGTGCAAACAAAGAAAACAAGAAAAGGTGATCATTGGCCTAGTGTCATTAAAAGAGTAAAATACCACATAACAACCAGAAGTGAAGATCCAGATCAAGTAAATGAAGTAACAAGTCAAACCGAACAAGAAAACAGAACTAAGAAAAGAAGAAGCAAGAGACTGAAACTTGTAAATAACAAATTCAAGGGTCCTGATTGGACTTACATTATTCTTGAAGATTACGAGAGCTCAGAGTCAAGTGAAAGTGGTGACAAAGGAACAAGTGCAGAACTAACGTACGAGAAAGAAACAAGACCACCTTGACTAAGCAAAAGAGTCACATAAAGAAAAGCGAAAAATAAGATAAGAAGAGCAATCTTCCTTGTCGAAATGACTGATGATAGAGTTGCTGGGAGACCAAAACAGAGATGTTGTAGAAGATGCTGTGCAATATGCATATGTAGTCTAGTAATGGTGCTTATAGTTTGGTTAGTCCTGATCGTAGCAGTTCCTTACCTTATGATAATGGATAAAAAGATTAATAACTAAACTAAAGGAAGGACAGCACACATGAAGGGAAATAGAGTAGAACTAATGGCAGAAAATGAACCAGAATTTCATCATGAAATAACTGATAACGACACTAGTTTAAATGTTTTCACAAAGTTATTATTTCAGTATGTAGATACCATGGAAGTTAGTAATTGTTATGTCTGTATGAAGTTACCCGAATCAGTAGCAGAAGGATTAACATATCATCACTTACCATTGACATATGGCATATCATGTAGTGTATTAGCTAGTTTATTTTATAGAACAGGGAGACTTCAATATTATTATTCAAACATAGATGTGATATTTTCTGAGGTTCCGATTCGAAAGAGTATGAACCCAGTGCTTAGTAGTCAAGACGCACAGTTTATGGGAGAATTTTTCTTAACAATGAAATCGATAGACATAACACATGCACATAGACACAATCTAACATGTTCTTTACACGAAGAAGAAAAGATATTTTTGAATTTAGTAGAAGATAGAAGACAAGATTTTCAAAAGAAAGCTTCTGAGCATAAGGCTCATTTACCACCTTGGGCTGAGAAAGAAGGGAGTTACACACCTGGCAAGGCTCAAGCTGCTATGGCTCTGGATTTTGTAAAGACAGGGAAAATTTGTCTACATAGATTAAAGACTGATTATAACAATGTTTTCATCGGTACCAGTGAATGTGAACACAATTTCTTAATTCTTGGAGGTTGGGGAATAAAAGGAGGAACAGATTCAGTTTTTCCTGGAATCTATTATGTATGCGGGAATAAGGCTTACTTTAGGCTTCCTGCACGGTGGTATGGAAGTTGTTATTTTGGAATAGTATTTCCAAAAATATACCACGTAAAAAGAAACACTGGGAGCAATGAAAACTATGGCGAATTAACACGTAGTAAAAGAGCTAGTTTTTCTGAAATTGTAGGTGATATATTTGGTGCATTGATACCTTCGGTGGGAATAATTCTGAACTCAAGGAAAATATGTAAATTGTCTACAGTGGTTGATCGTTTATCAACGGATACTGCTGGAGGATTTCTAATGATTAATGCAGAGATGGTTGCGATTAGGTCTATGGTTATGCAAAATCGACTTGCTCTTGATATTATATTAGCAAAAGAGGGCGGAGTCTGTAAATTACTGAAGACGAAACATTGTTGCACTTACATTCCTGATAAAAGTGCAGAAATTGGAACGTATATACAGAATATAACTAAACTTGAGAAGGAACTTAAACCACTGGAAGTTGATAGTGTATGGGAAAGATTGACAAATAGTATCTCGTCAATTGGTACCTGGTTTGCTAATGTAGGAAAAGGACTTATAGGTCAAATATTAGTACCCCTAGCAGGGTTAGCAATAGTAGTACTGACAATAATAATATGGTGCAAATGCTGTAGAAAGAATGAATTGTATAGTGTGACAGGAAGAGGAAAGAAGAGAAAGGTTGATGAAATTGAACTTGAGGATTTGAGAAGTGAATTATACAAGAAATTGAAAGGGGATGTTAAAAATAGAAAATGTAAAAATGAGAATGAAACTATTTGCTAGAAGTTGGCATCTGATTGAGGGTAGTATTTTGATGGCTCTTAAACGCCATCAGAGAGGGGATTGATGGAGCAAGGACTCACAAATGAGACTTGCTCGAATACAACCTCCTCACAGTATTAATTAATTAATTATGTATTGTGTATACTAACTTTGCATACACTACATGAATAGCAAGGAAGCTTGCCTATGTGTTCTAACTAACAAGTAACGCTTGTCTTTTTCTAAAATGGCCGCTAAAGCGCGGGAAACTTACTGCGCATGTCTCATCCATATCACATGGTGTGACGTCTTTCTTTGCTTGGTGGGAAATTTCTGCTTCTGCGCAGTGTGCATTAAAATGGCTGCTTGATGTTTTCACATGCTTCAGCTTGCTCTTGTGTTATTATTAAATTGTCGTTTTCTTAACGCTACTAATGCGGGATAGATTTATAAGTAAATGGGGATAGAGTAGAAAGAGTGGGTATACAGTGAAACATATTATTTTGTGATTTTAATATTTTCTTCTTTGACTTTTGTTAGTTCGTAAACTTGGGCCTGGGGTTGGTGATCTGAAACTCGAGAGACAATGATTCTGCGCATGTGTCCTGTTTGGCTGCCAAAGAATAAAAATGAAGTCAACCTGGACGTCGTCCAAGGCCATGACCTGATGGCCGAAGCTGCTGTGCTCTTGCCTTTCCTGTTGAAAATTGAAACTTTGTATATGAAGAATATATAACATTTGTCGTGAGACGGGTGGGAAATAAAGCAAATGTATAAAATTGGATGGGCGGTAGTTTAAAGACAATGGCCTACAGAAAATGAACTAAAATCATATGGTGTGAGAATCCACCCCCTGTCCCTGTCCAATCAGAAGTAGTGGTCCCATATTTAGCAACATTAAGGGGAGGTACATGGCATAGAAGGGTATAATAGATATAGAATTAGCTAATTAGTTAGAAGGAGATGCTGCAGAGAGCAGACGTACACAGAAGATCAGGCGTGCATGCTGACTAGAAGAGCTCCAGACTGCCAAGCTGATCGATTGCAGACTGAACCGCTGTCCAGAGAGGTCCTGAGGAGGGGGCGGCGGAGTCCATTAGAAGGAAGGCACGGGAGAATCGAGGAGAAGTCGAGTATCAGAGAGGGGAACGACGCAGGCGTCGTTGTAGAGAGGTCACCGGTCCTGTCCTGAACCTGGAGGAGGTCTTTGCTCTTCATCCTTCCTGGGTCCTATTCTTTCCAACTCCTTGGCCAAGGGGTTTGGTTCTCGCACTTTGGTAAAAATAAATGCAACCTTTAGTTGCGCTGCTGTCTCTATCTTCTCCTTTCTGAGGGACCGTCATTAGTCAATAATTATTATTCTATGCTTCACCCGTGATATGCGATTAAGTACCATGTGGTTATGTAATTTACTCTGCTAAAACTTTAGATAAACATTTTAAAACTTCCTGACTCAGTGGTTATTTCAGGATTATGTACTATGATGAATGTCACTCATTTTAAACTTCCCAATTAGCAAAGGATTCATTGGTAAGTCATTACTCTTCAATCGGAAGGTAATTGGTAGCAGGGATTTTGATAAAGAGTAACAACTGATAAAACCCAGCGTAAGTATTAGCGTAGTATGAATGTATGGGCCCAAGTGAGTATCTGGTGTATGAATGCTGTTTGCTAATATCGCGCTGGATCAGTTTTCTGGTAAGCAGAGGATGGTTACTCTTTGTTAATTGGGTAATGAGAATTTTATTTTTTATGAACTAACATCCGTGTATTCAAAGTTTGTTTTATGTTGTCTAGAATCCCCGGGGAAAATTGAATAGCGGTTGGTAAGTGGAAGCCATACTGCAGTGAGGTTATCTGTCAGGCAGAAATAGTGCTGAAAAGTTAAGCAGGACTATCAGTACTGGTTAGGGAATCTATGCGTGTGAGTAATAGCAAAAGAGTACGCTGGTGAAAATTTGATGTTATATCACCTAGAAAGGGTAACATTGAAGAAGTAACAGGTACTTCTGGAGCTTGTGTGAAGAGTAGACGGAAGGGTTTTACTCGTAGTGTATGTTTAAGTAAACGGAAAGGTTTTACTAAGTGTGAGAAAAAACTATCTTTTCTAAATTAGAGAAACTGGCACGATAGCGAATGTTTTATGTTGTTACTGAAATTTAATTAAGATTTATAGAGAAAATAAAGTTTGCGTAAGATTTTGTAAAGGGAGGGTCAGCTGCCGGAGAGGGAGCTGACGTCACAAACGCCGCGCTGGGATTGGTTGAATCAGCGGGTGTGGAAAGACCCTTGTAAAGGAGGGGTCAGTAGTCAGGAGTAGTACTGACGTCACAGGTGCCACGCTGGGATTGGTTGAAACAGCGAGGGATAGAGAAGCTCAGATTGTAAAGGAGGGGTTGACAGACAAACGTCACCAAAAGGCCGCGATAGGATTGGTTCAGAAATAAAAGTTAGCAGGCACTTGATTGGTTGATATCATAGAAGCTAAAATCTTAGTGGATAGAGATTGCATGTTAAAACGCGATCCAACTTTAACAGGAACTCGTCCGGATAGGAGATTCCTAGGTTTTGCAGAATATAATTTTATACACCGAAGATTAGATAGAATGTACGGAGAGAAGAGAAAAATGTCCTTTCTGCAAAAGATTAAGAACTATTTTAAAAAGGATAAACCAATCAAAACTAGAGAAGGAATTATCATTCCACCAGCTAAAACGCCCGCTTCATTCATGATGATGGAGAGAGGTTATCATACTTGTGTATGGATAGAGAATTGGATAGAATATACCAAAAATGATGGGATATTAGCATTTCCCGAGAATGGCACTTTCAATGGGAGAATTCTTCAAAATTTGAGATTGAGGATGAATGACCTAGAACCCAGACCTAGATTAACTCAATACGAAGCCTTAGAGGAATGGGAAACCGAGGCATTTGAGCGTGACCGATCCAGGAGTAATAGGGGTTATCGAGGATTTTTCCCAAGAAACCAACATGAGAATAGGGATGGTCAGATGAAACAGTGGAGGAGAGCAATGCTTACAGAAGGATTATATCCAATATTTACGGAAGAAGAACTGTTAGGGAAGAAATGCACAGAAAAGACAAAACATTTAATGAGAAATGGAGATTCAGAAGATGAATTTATAGAAGAAATATTAAGGAACCCCCCACCGTATCAGGAAGGGACAAGTGGATGCACCCCAAGTGCCCCACTGTTAAAAACTCCATTAGTACCACAAGTAATGCATGATTTCACCCCCAGTAGGATACTTCACGATAAAGAGAAAGAAGCCCTAGAGAAGACCAGAGCAGAATTAATACAGAAAATAACACAGATAAAGGTACATCCTGATTCTTTGACCATACCTGTAACAATTGGTCCGGTAGTTCCATTATATGGTGGTCAGGGAAATTGTCCTCCACCGTTAGTTATGCCTACTCCTGTGAATATTCCTAAACCTGAAGCAACAGTAATGGTTGAGGATCATTTTAGTGATTGTGAATCAACAATATCATTAATGGATTTACCAATTCGAGATTCTGTCAATAGTACTCCCAGAAGAACTACACCTGGGTGCTCGAAAGAGATAAACTTGATAACTTCATCAGGAGCAAAAAGTGTCACTGTAGTTAGTCCAGAAGACTTAGAAAGGTGGGCACAAGGATCAGAACAGCAGTGTACACCTCCAAAAATTTTGGATATTTATAAATTAAAAGTCGAATTAGAAGAAATAATAGCAGGAAATGTAGGGCTAGATCGCCTAAATGCTTACAATGAAGAAGAATTATTGTTCGTATGCAGAAGTATCACCAGAAATGTAAAAATATTCCATGAAAAATTATCAGATTTGGCTCTGCAGATGGGAATTGAAATAGGGAGATCAAAGGTGTTGCAGAAACCCTATAGAGCAGATTTCTCAGACAAAGATTTAGAAAATATGAATGCTTCTGGAAGGAAGTTACAAGTAAAAGAGTTAATGATAGTTTTGCAAAAATGGGGAGATCTAGATAAATGGAGAGTTCGATGGGCAAAGAAAAAGAAGAGGCACGATCCAGTAGAACAGCCTCTGAATATGTGATGAAAGAAACCGGGAAGACAGATCAAATGTGCCCGATGCGAGAAGTTCCAGGAGGAGGCTATGTACATGTTCCATGGAGTAGCAGGATATTTTGTCATTTACCAACGATTTTCCAAAATTGAGAGAAAAACCAATTGAATGGTACAAGCAGGTTGAGAGGTTTGTGAAGGTATCAAAGGTATTGTTGAAAGATTTAGATGGGTTGTTTGACATAGTGGTACCTGCCGATTTGTGGACAGATTGTAAAATTACAGTTGATTGGCCAAGTGACGAGTATCCTAGAGATCCGAAGACAGGTGCCCCGTCAAATGATGTAATGAAAAAGTATCAGCAGGTGATAACTTACCTGAAAGGCAAAATACCACCGAAAGAAACAGATTGGGTGAAAATAGACCGAACCACCCAAGAAGCTAGTGAATCGGTACACGCCTATTATGAGCGTTTATTGCAGGTATTTAAGCAGTATAGTGGATTTGAGGACATTGGAGACAAGAACATGAGTCAGTTTGTGTATCGATTTGTTTATGGTCTGAAGCCAGAGATTTGTCAGATGATTAAGCAGCACATGTTGTGTTGGCAAGGGAAACCCATAGATGAAATTTTGAAATATGCGAAATACTGTGGAGACGATATTGAGGATAGGCACAAGAAATTGCAGGAAAAAGTGATGTGGGCACAGGTGAAAATGGCTGAGAAACAGGGAATTAATTTAGATAATCCGAGTGAAAATCAAGGAAAGGATTCTGGAACGAATGGCGATACTGGGAATGGTGGAAAAGTGAGAGGACGAATGAGTAGAGAAGAAGCTAAAATAAATGTCCTTGTCATGGATGCGGAAAATTGGGGCATTGGAAGGATAAATGTAAAAAGATTCGGAATAATAATGGCCCAAATCTAAATTTAAATCCACAGACGCAGAATGACTCACAGCAGGGTGTAAATCCTCAGAGTCAGTTGCCACCTGCACCTATTCAGGGTAATGTAAGCAGAGCAAACCACGGTACAGACATCGGATATCAAGGAGGAAGTGGTAAGAATGATTATGTAACATCACAGTTTCTTTTACAGGACGATTTCTGTCAATACAGTTCATGACGGTGCCTAGGAGAGGGGGAGAAGGAGTGCGAACTTGGCGCATTCTTATCGGTAGATCAGTCAGGTCCATATGTTGAAGGGAATGTGAAGGGTAATGATATTACTTTTCTTTTGGACACTGGTGCTACCAGGTCTACAGTGAGAACAGCAGACATTCCAGACCTTCCTCTCTCTGGAGAAGCTATCCAAGTAGTGGGAGTAGATAATAGAAAGATTAGAACACCTCTTACCGAACCAATGGAAGTTAAAATTGGAAATTTCAGAGAAATGCATCAATTTGTAGTGTGTAATTCTAGTCCAGTAAATTTATTAGGTCGTGATTTGTTGTGCAAAATGAACTGTACAATTTTCTGCACACCGGATGGTGTGGCAGTACAGACCCCAGATGAAGATCATGTATATAAGTTTATGATTGCAAAACAAGGTACAGAAGTAGATGATATGTTTTCTTTGATAACAAAAGATGAGTTGCCAGAAGAATTAAATACTACAGTAAACCCCACAGTATGGGATTTCACAGGAAAGGAAGTAGGACTTATGGCCAAAATAGACCCAGTTAAAATTACCGTAAAGGAAGGTGCGATTTTCCCAAATACTAGACAGTACAAAATGAGTGCAGAAGTAAAGACAGGAGTCATTGAAGAAATCAATCGAATGGTAGAACAAAACATACTAAGAGAAGTTATGAGTAGCCCATGTAATTCACCAATAATGGGTTTAAAGAAACCTAGCGGAAAATATAGGATTGTTCAGGACCTGCGGAAGATAAATAAGATTGTGGAACCTTGTTGTCCTATAGTACCCAATCCTGCAGTAATCCTATACCAGATTCCTTGGAGTGCAGGATGGTTCACAGTGATTGATTTATGCCAAGCGTTCTTTTCAATACCATTGCATCCAGACAGCCAGTATCTTTTTTCATTTAAATTTGAGAACAAAGTCTATGTATGGAATCGTGTTCCTCAGGGGTACACGGAAAGTCCTTCTATTTTCAATCAGTTATTGAAAAAGTGCTTAGAGAAACTAGTGATGCCAGGAAGCTCAGTCCTAGTGCAATATATCGACGACTTACTGGTGGCATCGAACACCAGAGAGGACTGTGTTGTTGATTCCATAGCACTATTAAACCTTTTAGCTGAAGAAGGGCATAAAGTCTCACCAGAAAAATTGCAGTTATGTACAACAGCTGTTAAATATCTGGGACACCAAATTGAGAGGGGAAAAAGAAGAATAACCTCGGAAAGAGTACAATTGATTAAGAAAATGCAAATGCCTGTAACCCAAAGAGAAGTGAGAATGTTCCTAGGAATAGTAGGTTACTGTCGACAATGGATACTAGGATTGTCCTTGTTAGCGAAGCCCCTAATTCAAATGACAAAAAAGAAAGGAAAGGACCCATTTGAATGGGATGATGAGAGTGTAGGAGCTTTTGTAAAATTGAGAAATGCTTTGTGCTCAGCACCAGCCCTAGGCATGCCCGACTATAAGAGAAGCTTCGCATTGTTCTGTCATGAGAGAGAAAATTGTGCACTTTCAGTCTTAACCCAAAGACATGGTCTAGACAGACGTCCTATAGCATATTTTTCTGCTACATTGGATCCAGTGGCAGCCGCGTTGCCAGGCTGCTTAAAAGCAGTAGCGGCTACCTGTTTAAGTATTGAACAAAGTGAGTCGATTGTGATGGGACACCCAGTAAAGGTGTTTGTTCCACATGCGGTTGTAATTCTGTTGACAAGAACACGAACTCAGCATCTTACTCCTAGTCGGCTGACTAAATATGAGAGAATAATAATGGGTGCTGAAAATGTGACCATAGTGAGGTGCACAATAGTAAATCCCGCTACCTTACTACCAGACCCATATCATGAGGAAATTAAAATGATGAAGAAGAAGAACATGATTGTTTACAAGTCACAGAGTTATGCACGAAACCACGTCCAGACATTCAGGAAATGGCCCTAAAGAAGCCAGACAGGGAGCTGTTTGTTGATGGTTCATGCCAGAGGCATGAAGATGGTAAACTGACTGCAGCATATGCAGTATGTGAATTAACTGGAATAGTCGAAGCATCCTATTTACCAGGAGTGAAATCTGCACAAGTAGCTGAATTGATTGCTTTGATAAAAGCTTGCAAAATTGGGAGGAATCAAAAAGTAACTATATTTACAGATAGCCAATATGGTTACGGGGTTGTGCATGATTTTGGCCAACTATGGATGCAGAGGGATTTCATGACTTCTTCAGGATCCCCCATTAAAAATGGACAATTTGTAAGGGAATTGCTGGAAGCAATACAATCACCAAAAGAATTGGCTGTGGTGAAATGTGCCGCACACCAGTCAGGAGATGACTGGGTGGTAGTCGGCAACAGATATGCAGATCTTGTGGCTCAACATTGTGCCAGAAATAGATTGTCAGTCAATAAAAGGGTGGAAAGAATGGGATTCAGCTACCAACTTATGCTGTATATGCCACCAGAAACATGGAATGAGGTTCAAAGATTGCAAGATGGTGCTGATGAAAGTGAGAAGAAAACATGGGTCAAAGTGGGTTGTTCCCAAAGGGGAGATGATGAAGTGTGGATTTGTGCTGATGGCAGACCAGTCATGCCTGACTGTCTGCTCTCTCAAATGGCCAGGATGTACCATGGAGACACACACATAGGGAGAGATGCAATGATTAGACTTTTCAGACAGAACTGGTACAATCCCAAATTCAGAGCTGTTGCCGAGAGCCTTTGCCAGAGATGTTTGACTTGCCAGATGCATAATCCAGGGAGAAAGACAATAATCGGGTTTGGGAAGATTGGAAAGGCAGAGGGTCCATTTATAAGACTCCAGTTCGACTTTATACAGTTACCACCATGCAGAGGGTTGAAATATGTACTAGTCATAGTATGTCTGTTTTCAAAGTGGGTGGAGGCTTACCCTACCAGGAGGAGTGACAGCATTACAGTCGCAAAGCTGTTACTACGAGAACTCATTCCTAGGTTTGGTTTCCCAGTAACTTTGGAATCGGATAGAGGAAAATATTTTAACAGTGAAGTGATTCAAATAATTTGCGGAGCATTCCAAATCGAACACAAATTGCACTGTGCATATCGTCCAGAGGCTTCTGGAGTGGTTGAACAATTGAATGGCACTATAAAATCAAGACTGGGAAAAATGTGTGCATCAACATCATTGGAGTGGCCAGATGCATTGCCACTTGTCTTAATGGGACTAAGAAGCATTCCTGATAGAAATACGGGATTGAGCCCACACGAGATAATGATGGGAAGAGCAATGAGACAAGCACATGTTCCCATAAACAAATTGCTGAATATATCTGATGATATGGTTCTGGATTATTGCAAAGGATTGGCTGACCTAGTGCGTTCTGTCTCTCATCAGGTTGGAGAAGATGCAGTTTCGAGGCAGCCTGAACAAGAACATGATCTGAATCCTGGTGACTGGGTGGGAGTGAAGAATCACACCAGAGAGACGTGTCTATCACCTAGATGGGGAAAACCTTGTCAAGTCATACTGACTACCAATACAGCAGTGAAATGTGCAGGATTTCCTAATTGGATTCATGTAAGCGCACCAAAAGAGTACCAGACCCTGAAGAAGAAAATCCTCAGACAGCATCAGACACTGAGGAAGCTGAAGGTTGCCCAGCTGAAGAATCTCAGGCTCGAGATTCAAGAGAAGCTGCAGAAGAACAACCGAGCACAAGTCAGGACTGGATACCGGTGGTAGAAATTCCTGAAGTTTACTACAGAACAAGAAGTCAAACAAAATTTGAAGAAATCGAAGAAGATCAGATAGGTGAAGAAGAAGCAGCTCAGGAAAAAGAAGAACATACAATAAAAGAACCTGAGCAGGACCAGATAGGGAAAGGAAACTGGGCTCAAAATAACGAAGAACCAACAAGTTTTGAGCAGGAACAGACAGGTTTAGAAGAATCCGGTCAGGCTGCAGAAGTACAAAGTGCAATAAGCCCTGATCAGAACCAGTTAGATCAAGAAAATCACACAGAAGAAAAAGATCTCGAGAAAAATGAACATGAAGAAATAAATCAAGCACAAGGTCAATTATTGGAAACTCATAGTGGAGCTGCTGAAGAAAAACAAATCAGACCTGAAAAAGAGCAAGAAAGAAAACAGTAATTGCAGAAAACGAAAAAGTGTCAGACAGTGAAAATAAAGAGATTGCTGAAGACAAAAATAAAGAAACAGTGCAAACAAAGAAAACAAGAACAGGTGATCATTGGCCTAGTGTCATTAAAAGAGTAAAATACCACATAACAACCAGAAGTGAAGATCCAGATCAAGTAAATGAAGTAACAAGTCAAACCGAACAAGAAAACAGAACTAAGAAAAGAAGAAGCAAGAGACTGAAACTTGTAAATAACAAATTCAAGGGTCCTGATTGGACTTACATTATTCTTGAAGATTACGAGAGCTCAGAGTCAAGTGAAAGTGGTGACGAAGGAACAAGTGCAGAACTAACGTACTAGAAAGAAACAAGACCACCTTGACTAAGTTAAAGAGTCACATAAAGAAAAGCGAAAAATAAGATAAGAAGAGCAATCTTCCTTGTCGAAATGACTGATGATAGAGTTGCTGGGAGACCAAAACAGAGATGTTGTAGAAGATGCTGTGCAATATGCATATGTAGTCTAGTAATGGTGCTTATAGTTTGGTTAGTCCTGATCGTAGCAGTTCCTTACCTTATGATAATGGATAAAAAGATTAATAACTAAACTAAAGGAAGGACAGCACACATGAAGGGAAATAGAGTAGAACTAATGGCAGAAAATGAACCAGAATTTCATCATGAAATAACTGATAACGACACTAGTTTAAATGTTTTCACAAAGTTATTATTTCAGTATGTAGATACCATGGAAGTTAGTAATTGTTATGTCTGTAAAGTTACCCGAATCAGTAGCAGAAGGATTAACATATCATCACTTACCATTGACATATGGCATCTCATGTAGTGTATTAGCTAGTTTATTTTATAGAACAGGGAGACTTCAATATTATTATTCAAACATAGATGTGATATTTTCTGAGGTTCCGATTCGAAAGAGTATGAACCCAGTGCTTAGTAGTCAAGACGCACAGTTTATGGGAGAATTTTTCTTAACAATGAAATCGATAGACATAACACATGCACATAGACACAATCTAACATGTTCTTTACACGAAGAAGAAAAGATATTTTTGAATTTAGTAGAAGATAGAAGACAAGATTTTCAAAAGAAAGCTTCTGAGCATAAGGCTCATTTACCACCTTGGGCTGAGGAAAAAGGGAGTTACACACCTGGCAAGGCTCAAGCTGCTATGGCTCTGGATTTTGTAAAGACAGGGAAAATTTGTCTACATAGATTAAAGACTGATTATAACAATGTTTTCATCGGTACCAGTGAATGTGAACACAATTTCTTAATTCTTGGAGGTTGGGGAATAAAAGGAGGAACAGATTCAGTTTTTCCTGGAATCTATTATGTATACGGGAATAAGGCTTACTTTAGGCTTCCTGCACGGTGGTATGGAAGTTGTTATTTTGGAATAGTATTTCCAAAAATATACCACGTAAAAAGAAACACTGGGAGCAATGAAAACTATGGCGAATTAACACGTAGTAAAAGAGCTAGTTTTTCTGAAATTGTAGGTGATATATTTGGTGCATTGATACCTTCGGTGGGAATAATTCTGAACTCAAGGAAAATATGTAAATTGTCTACAGTGGTTGATCGTTTATCAACGGATACTGCTGGAAGATTTTTAATGATTAATGCAGAGATGGTTGCGATTAGGTCTATGGTTATGCAAAATCGACTTGCTCTTGATATTATATTAGCAAAAGAGGGCGGAGTCTGTAAATTACTGAAGACGAAACATTGTTGCTCTTACATTCCTGATAAAAGTGCAGAAATTGGAACGTATATACAGAATATAACTAAACTTGAGAAGGAACTTAAACCACTGGAAGTTGATAATGTATGGGAAAGATTGACAAATAGTATCTCGTCAATTGGTACCTGGTTTGCTAATGTAGGAACAGGACTTATAGGTCAAATATTAGTACCCCTAGCAGAGTTAGCAGTAGTAGTACTGACAATAATAATATGGTGCAAATGCTGTAGAAAGAATGAATCGTATAGTGTGACAGGAAGAGAAAGGTTGATGAAATTGAACTTGAGGATTTGAGAAGTGAATTATACAAGAAATTAAAAGGGGATGTTAAAAATAGAAAATGTAAAAATGAGAATGAAACTATTTGCTAGAAGTTGGCATCTGATTGAGGGTAGTATTTTGATGGCTCTTAAACGCCATCAGAGAGGGGATTGATGGAGCAAGGACTCACAAATGAGACTTGCTCGAATACAACCTCCTCACAGTATTAATTAATTAATCATGTATTGTGTATACTAACTTTGCATACACTACATGAATAGCAAGGAAGCTTGCCTATGTGTTCTAACTAACAAGTAACTCGTGTCTTTTTCTAAAATGGCCGCTAAAGCGCGGGAAACTTACTGCGCATGTCTCATCCATATCACATGGTGTGACGTCTTTCTTTGCTTGGTGGGAAATTTCTGCTTCTGCGCAGTGTGCATTAAAATGGCTGCTTGATGTTTTCACATGCTTCAGCTTGCTCTTGTGTTATTATTAAATTGTCGTTTTCTTAACGCTACTAATGCGGGATAGATTTATAAGTAAATGGGGATAGAGTAGAAAGAGTGGGTATACAGTGAAACATATTATTTTGTGATTTTAATATTTTCTTCTTTGACTTTTGTTAATTCGTAAACTTGGGCCTGGGGTTGGTGATCTGAAACTCGAGAGACAATGATTCTGCGCATGTGTCCTGTTTGGCTGCCAAAGAATAAAAATGAAGTCAACCTGGACATCGTCCAAGGCCATGACCTGATGGCCGAAGCTGCTGTGCTCTTGCCTTTCCTGTTGAAAATTGAAACTTTGTATATGAAGAATATATAACATTTGTCGTGAGACGGGTGGGAAATAAAGCAAATGTATAAAATTGGATGGGCGGTAGTTTAAAGACAATGGCCTACAGAAAATGAACTAAAATCATATGGTGTGAGAATCCACCCCCTGTCCCTGTCCAATCAGAAGTAGTGGTCCCATATTTAGCAACATTAAGGGGAGGTACATGGCATAGAAGGGTATAATAGATATAGAATTAGCTAATTAGTTAGAAGGAGATGCTGCAGAGAGCAGACGTACACAGAAGATCCGGGGTGCATGCTGACTAGAAGAGCTCCAGACTGCCAAGCTGATCGATTGCAGACTGAACCGCTGTCCAGAGAGGTCCTGAGGAGGGGGCGGCGGAGTCCATTAGAAGGAAGGCACGGGAGAATCGAGGAGAAGTCTAGTATCAGAGAGGGGAACGACGCAGGCGTCGTTGTAGAGAGGTCACCGGTCCTGTCCTGAACCTGGAGGAGGTCTTTGCTCTTCATCCTTCCTGGGTCCTATTCTTTCCAACTCCTTGGCCAAGGGGTTTGGTTCTCGAACTTAGGTAAAAATAAATGCAACCTTTAGTTGCGCTGCTGTCTCTATCTTCTCCTTTCTGAGGGACCGTCATTAATCAATAATTATTATTCTATGCTTCACCCGTGATATGCGATTAAGTACCATGTGGTTATGTAATTTACTCTGCTAAAACTTTAGATAAACATTTTAAAACTTCCTGACTCAGTGGTTATTTCAGGATTATGTACTATGATGAATGTCACTCATTTTAAACTTCCCAATTAGCAAAGGATTCATTGGTAAGTCATTACTCTTCAATCGGAAGGTAATTGGTAGCAGGGATTTTGATAAAGAGTAACAACTGATAAAACCCAGCGTAAGTATTAGCGTAGTATGAATGTATGGGCCCAAGTGAGTATCTGGTGTATGAATGCTGTTTGCTAATATCGCGCTGGATCACTTATATAGGGAGTCTCTACGTGTATGCTCTCAATGTTTGTGACAACGATTGGTTCATTATCTGGGAGATTGATTGCAACTGGTGCCCCCACTCCATAATCAACTATCCCATCTCCAGTAAAAAGGGGCTCCATGCTGGGGGAACGGACACCCTTTTGTCAATCATTATCTTGTAGAGTACTCAAAGCTTGGTATCTATTCGAGACTGATAATGCGTATTGGGGATGCGTATGGGGGATGGGTTGTCAGATCTGGTATCATGCCAAAATGGCTTCGATCATCTTCCGTATGTTGTGTCGGCCTTAGATGCCTATAGAAAAAGCCAAGGGTTTGTAATGACATTTTCTGGTCAAATTGCGATGGTGGAATTGCTCTACCCAGGGTATTTCTAGCCCAGATAGGGTTTCTAAAATTAATGATTATACTATCTCCTTTAAGACTCTTTCGTAAGGGGCCAATCCAACTCACTCTTCTCGTTAGGAGTATCTGATTTGCTCCTGCCACCGGTTAACCACAGTTGTTATCTAGCCAATGTACCGCTCTATTCTTTAGGGTGTCATGTGTCTCCCTTTGGCCTGGCTGCAGGGGGGGGCACATTAACCATGACTGCAACATAAGGGCAGCATTCAGGTGGTAAATGTATGGATACATCAGTTCTTCCCTCATAAGCTATGTTGTCTGTTATATTAGTGTATTTTATGGTTGACTCAGACCCATCCCCTCGGGCTTGATGGAATTGGTTAATATGGGCCTGTTGTCTTAGAGGAATAGAGTTTACTGACTCATTGCTTCCATTTTGACGCCCTGCAATTACTGTGTCGTTGGACCCCCATCTGGATCTCTACCTATCTACTTACTTGTTACCTTATCTATTGGGGCAGTTACCTGGAGTGGGCGCTCAATTGACCCCGCCCCCCCTCTACTGCATCCCTCTTTGTCCCAAAGCTAGTGCTTGTATTCCTTAGCAGGCCACTAATCTTGGTTACTTCACTGGACAGTTTATCAATTTTATCACGGATCGGCTTTAGCAACTGCTCAACCTTTGTTACTATAGTGGGAGAGGAGTTGGCCTAACGGCTAGGGCGGTCGACCTCGAATCTGGGGAACTGGGTTCAAGTCTCGGCAATGTAGCTGAACATCCTGTGATTATGGGCAAATCACTTAATCTCCCCGTGCCTAACAAAAATGAATGTGTCCTCATGTAACGCAACTGGTGCTATGTAAAGCGCTCTGATACCCGACACCTTCGGGTTAAGTTCGCGCTATATAAAACTCCGTAAAAAAAACAAATAAATAGTGGCTACAAATATGTACATGAGAGGTTCCATGGTATAATGGTTAGAGCTTTGGACTTTGCCAGCCGACACACAAAGTTGAGATCAGATTTAGGTACACCACTCTTAAAACCATGCTATGGAAATAAAGATTTGGGAGACCCACTATCATGAAGAAGTTAGGTAGAGTTAGGATTATGCAGACCAAAAGCTCTGCAACAGCAACACAAAACAAAAGAAGTAACACCTGATGTTCTGTCAGAGCTTGCTGATTCTTTCTACAAAGCATTAAGTCATTAGTAAACAGCACAGTTTGAATGGAAGAACCAACTGGACTGAATAATAGACTCAGACAGATATTTGATTAATTTGGATATTGTATTACAGATTCAAGTTCATTGCCATGAGCAATTTCTTGAGCAGTTCAGTTAAAAATCTCACAGCTTGTATAACAGCGCCAAACATTTAAGCAGGCTTTCTTGAATGTATAATCAGAATCAGTTTACGGAGTTACAGAGTCCCACCACCAGTAAGGCAGAAGGATAGTCCCACAACTCAAGTCCTACGAAGAAGGGGAAAGGGTTCAAATTTAAAGTCCCTTAAGGGCAAGTCCAATAGCCTATACAAAAAAATAAAAGGAATGAAACATGGAAATGGTTCGGCAAAGAAGGTTTCAGTCCATCAGCTACCAACTATAGCATCAGCAAGGCAGCCCAAAAGTAAGAGAAAAGTTCATAAAAAATTGGTCAGGGTTGCATTCTCTCGCACAGAGAAAAGGAAAAGTATGGTGTTGCCCCTCCTTTGGGGTTTCTTCTTTTATAAAGTCTCTAGCAATTTCCAGTGATGCGGCATCACACCACCATCAGAAGACCGTTGAATGGTCAGATTCACATAATGGCACCTAGAACACTCACTTGCAACATAAGAAATGAAGGATTGAGAGTCCACATAGGCCTAATATCGGTAAATAGATATAAAAAATAATCATCTATAGCAATAGCTGAAATTCGGTTCCCACCAGAATATTTCACTGTGAACGTTGAACAAACATTCAGGAATGTTGGGGTGTACACATCTACAGGACAAATAAAGCAACATTTCACTAGTGGAAAATGAACCATTGCATTAAATCAGGGGAAAGGTCAGCACTAGAGAAAGCATTTTCGAAAAGGCCTTTAAATTAGCATCGCACATGAAATGAGCGCTAACCCAACATCAAATATAATGTAATTAAATCAATTTGAATAGAAAATATGCAAAACTTTCATCAGAGATTATTACATGGAAAGGACTAACGTTAGAAATACCCTACTACCACACCTTTTCTCAACATTCATATAAGTGTATAATTTTCTAAATTCACAACACAAAATTTGTTAGCATTTTTCATAAACTATAAAAGCTCTAATATTACTATGCGAAATTTCAAGATCATATCATGTTTCTACGCACTGACTTTTCTAAATGGTGCATTCTGAACAGAAAGCATTAAAAACCCTAGGCCATTTTAATTGCATCAGTAAACATTAATAAACAATATTTTCACAACAACTCTTAGTAGTGCAACTTGTCTATATGAATTAGTATTGCCTTGTATGCATGTTTTCTTCATCCTATTTTAAAGCATGCCTTTACAGTGCTTCTACTACACTTGTCACATTTTCATGTTGTGTCTAACGTGTGCAAAGTGTTCTTTCAGCTCTCCGTGTCTTCAATTTGTAAATGTGTCATGTTTTGTGATTTTTAAAATTGTGCTACATCAGAAGGAAGCACCAGCCCTGCAGGAGGAGCAGTTCATGGAAAGGACTGCTGTAAGTGACGCTGGTGTACTGTTCGGCTGACAGAGGATTGCTAAGCAAGGGTGCTCAAGGGATTGATAATTGCCAGACTGGGCAGTAAAGTCTTAGTCATTTATCCCTGCCACAGCTACCAAGAACACCTGGAGCTGGGTGCCCAAGTTGTAGACCCATCTGAAGCAGGAATAAGCAACCGCTAGTGGCCTCTGTGTCCTACAATTGGACTGCATTACTGCGGCACTGCCCAAATGTGCCGTTTGATCAGGACCAGTCCAGAAGACCAAGTGACCAGAGAGGTGCCCAGTGAAGAATCGAAGTTGTCGCCCCCAAGGCACTGTGTCGGCATGAGGTACCTTTCTTCTGGGTTAACTAGCATTCCCGGTGCATGTTGGTTAGGGACACACTTTGACCACTGGGGATAAAGGGAACTCATGCAGCCTCAAAAGGATACTTCATCACCCTGGGGGGCCCTCAGAATATACCTGCAGCTCTGCTTGATCCACATCACTACAGAGAGCTAACCTCACCCCAGCTGCTGCTCTACCATCATCGTTGGTGCTTCCAACTGCCCTCTGGTGCTGAGACCTGGCACTGACGCACATTTCCTGTGGTAGTCAAACAGGTGGGGGACCAGCGAACTGCTGAAAAGGCTCTCACCAAGATTGTACATTCAAATTTGACCAGAAAGGTCACCAACACTTCCCATCATAGGTGGGCCCCTACTGGACTACCTGCATTTATGGTGCATAAAGGCAGGCGGGTGAAGAGCGACAATCTCAGGAACTCCCAAAAAACATTGCCTTTGTGGGAGGAAAACGATCAGGACATTTAAAGGGATTACTTTACAGCTGTGCTGGCCACATAGATCATCAGGCAAATGCAATGAGGGAAGGGGAAACCCCCAGCTTAAAGATGGCACCTAAACAGACTTAAGGAAACCCCAAAAAAAAATAAACATATTTGTACCATGAGACCAACCGGAACGCCCTGCTTATTCAACGCAGAACAAAGGGAACACTATTTCTCCCATCTTGGCTGCCATTATCTCACATCCATAAACAATCATTTTAAGAACAAAAATATACTTTGAAATGTTACCACCTTCCCACCTAGTCCCTCTCTACATAAAACCTCGAAAGAAATTCCATAACCAACAAACACATAACAAGAGCCTGACTTAGTTAAGCTCTGAGTACTATAATTGAAAATGTGACCTACTGAAAACAAACAGAAGACCTCACTAACCTCTCCATTAATTGCACAAAGCCTTTCATGGACATGGGTGTACCACTAAAATGGAAAAAGACCAGACCTCTGAAATTAGCCTGTGGTGTTCTCAAGAGATAGCTAAGTGCAGAAGGGCAGTCCACAAACGAAATGAAGTGCTTCAAATCTGACTTTAGCACCTTTAAAGAACATAGGACATAATTCTGAAAAAATGAAACTTATTTTCAAGACAAAATCAGTTTATCTTTTCTGCAAATGTAAATCTTGTTGCTCTCCCTCGCACCACTCATGTACCAGACTAGTAACAAAAATCTGACATTTTACAAGAAAATGCCGGAGGGCGGAGTTATGCCAAATTTGGCAACGCCACGCTCCGACACTTTGAAAACGCAAGGATGTGCCATATTTACAAAAATATGGCACACCCCTGCGTCTTCCCTAGCGCTGGCGCTAAAAAAACTGTCGAGCACCAGCGCAGGCACCCTTGCACCATTTGCAAGGGTGCCTGAGCTGCAGGGGCGATTTTATGTGCAGGAAGGGACACCTTCCTGCACACATGCAATCAATAATGATGATTTGCTCTTTCTACACAGAAAGAGCAAAAAAAGAGGAGAAATTAATAATTCATCCTCGTATCACTATCCTAAGAGCAGGTATTACCTGGCCTTAGTTTTTGGCACTGGCCCAGCCTCGTAAATCTGGGGCAGTGTCAAAAAGCAATGGGTGTTGCAGTGGAAAGCCCCCAGCAACACCCATTACCCGCATCTTTGCCACAGCAGACTGCTGCGGAAAGGGGCATATTTACAGGGTGGCATTAAGCCGCTTTAAGTGGCTTAGCCCAGACTTGTAAATATGGGGAATTGCGCAATGCCACCGGAGCATCCAAAAAAGTGACTCTTCGGTGGTGTTAGGGGCTTGTCAATATGTCACAATGTCTATCCATTTGGACATCATCCAATGCAACAACAACTTAACCCTAACCGACCACTACTCAGTCTTCAACCCAGAGAAAATTTGGTGATCGCTTAAACCTGTCTATTACACAAATGATGTAATAACTGTAAATGTGCCTAAAGAGCAACATTTGAAACCGCATCCATTAAAGATAAGGATACTTCCTATCTGTGATCAACCCTGAGTACTGTAATCATGATAATTCAGACTTCAGATTATCCTGTCAATGCTTTAGGTCAGAATACCCAGCAGAAGGAGGTTTCTCAAATTGTTTTCTTCCTATCTATCAGATTCCACTTTGTCCACAATAAATCTTACAGATATTCTCTATACAGGAATACATCCTTTCACCATGTTCTTGAGTACTTTATTGACCTGCTGGGTGAACAGCTATCAGAATTGGGGTCATATTTATGTCATTATACATGGAGCACCCAACTCTATCTGAGGGTTTCTTCTGAAGACGACAATAATGTCCTGTAATCACCCCCCCTTGAAACCCCAACCTTGGATGGCCTCAGCCTTTTCTCAAATTAAATCCACAATAAACATCATTTATTTTTTCACTGCAGGGTGTCTGTCTGGGCATCCAAACGTTGATCTGCCCCTTTCTCCTCAAGTCACATACGTATGCCTCACAGTGGTCTCCAGTCTAACACTTCAGAAACATATCTTAATCATGACCAATATATCATCTCACCTATTTTACCTAATAAAGAAAACAAAATCCCTGATTGTTTGATTTTAGAACATCTATCCACTCATTATCTCACCGAGATATATTTTGCTGTTTCTCCTTAGTTGAACCCAATCTCTGGTGAGAGCCATTTTTCACTCAGTAATAGGGAAAACGTCTGGTCATGTTTCTCACTCCCTTTTTCATGACTTCAATTCCATGGTTGACTCAAGATTAAAATCTAATCTGTTACTTACAAACATGTGTACCTGAAGCATGCTTTCTACTTAGTGACAGACTGCCTTTGGCAGAAGGATTCACACAATCTGGAAACAAGACTGAAGAATGTCTGTGCCTCAATATCTCAAAGCTGAACACGTTAATTTAAGCCTATTCTTGAGCAGACCCATAGGCTAAAGGCTTTGAACGCCCTTGCTTCAGAGGTTTACCTGGCTCACACCCTCTCTTTGTTTTAAAAGTTAAATATTTTACCATTTTCTTTCTGCTTTAAGTATTCCTATGCTCTCATAAGCAATTAAGTACTCTTGCTTTCCCTTTGCTTCCTACCTCATGGCTCGGAGTAAATACTTTTTCTGAGCCGCAACTTTAAATTTTCAAAAGATTTACAGTAAACAGAGGTTGGAGGTCAAACGAAGAAAAATATCACTGTACAAGACAGAGCAACCTACAAAGAGAACATAAGCTAGCATCACATACACATTTTTCAATTTGCAGAGATTTTTGCCATATGAAAATTAGTGAAAGCGTACCCTCCACTAAAAAATATTCAGGGAATTGAAATGTCATTTGTTAGGGAAACAAAAATATCGGGCTGGTAAAAAGTATCCTGATAGCCTTATCAGACTATTTTTCATGCAGATGCCTATCATTTTTGCTTGAAGACATCAACCTTATTCGAAGCCTGATATAAACATGCAAGGGGAAAACAAGCATTGGCAAAACCCATAGGTTTGACCTTGGTAAACTGGTGCAATGGTTATTATTTTATTATAAAAATGTTAAATTCAAAAAAGCATTCACTGATTTTTACTAGTGAGGTTGTCAAATACATGCCTTGCAGATGTGCCACACATTTCGTTATTATTTGTGAAGGAGACAAGAATAAATCACCTACTTGCCAAGCACTCAAATCACAGCCGCAATGTCACAATGTCTCTCAAAGACTTTCTAGCAACAATTTTGAAAAGGAGATAGAAAAGAATTCACCATATAACTCTACCTAAAATGCGGGCAAAATAAATAGTGTGAATTTAAAGTTAATATAAAAAACTAAATATAATAAAATACTTTGAACCATCTTTGTCACTGAAGAGAAAGGAACTACCTTAGTTGGATGTGAACAATGTAGACAGGCTTTGTGCAGTCACACAAATTGAAGGGAGTGAATGAGTAAAATGGCCTGACCTGTTGCACCATCCTGTATGCTGTGGTGTATGAAAGCAAAACGTGAATGACAATTTACCAGACCAGTGGATCATAGTGGAGTGGCTCCTTGAAAGGTTGTAATGGGAAAGTTCTAGAAGCCACAATGGTTCACTGCAACCTTAACTAACTCAAAGAGGTATGTTAAAAGCAGGAACCCAAATGGAGGTAGTCAAAGGCTTTTGCAGAGAGCTAAAATGAACATGTTAAAAGGAGATCTTATCCATGAAAAAGAGTTGTTCTAGAGTGACAAGATTAGCATGGAACTGATGGTACACACAACATTTTAACACATTCACGTTTTTGTTCTCAAATTGGTCCCTCTACCAAGGTTGATTCCTCAGTAGAACTCTGTTAAAAGTTTAATTTGTTCTTTATTAGATTGGTCAAAGACATCAGGGCTTCAATTTTGGATTCAATACAGTGGGTTAACTAGAGGGCAATAAGGACACTGAACACCTTAGCAGGGAAGACCTGTTTTTCAACTCTCTTGAAATTATTCTATACAGAGAGTTAAAATAGACTCTTAAGGTCCTCTTGTTTGAAACTCAGTCTGCTCTCTGCATTTGTGGCCAAGGAATGTCCTGGCATTATCACCCCAGTGATAACTGACTTAATACTTTGTCCTTAAGCTCAGAAAATGTACCGCAGGCATTGAAAAGCTCCATCATTTGGTCATTTCTGAAACCACCACTAGATTCTAAAATTCATAGAAAAATTGGCCCATTGCAGGATTGTTGTGACCATCATAGATTCTGGAAGGTGTGGTTGTAGACCAGCTCCAAGCATTTTTTGATGATCATCAGTTTCAGGACTGCCATCAGCCTGGTTTTACCTACAGCCTGGGATGAAGCCCACATTGACTGCCATGCTAATGAATTACTTGACTTGGCATAAAATGGAGGACTATCCCTTCTCATTCTTCTTGATTTATTATGTGTTCTGATAATGTTGCGAGTGCTTTCCTACTGAAGCATTTGAGTACTAAAGCCACCCCGGATGTGCATTGTTTCCATTCATTAATGATGGGAAGGGAATAGGTAGGGAGACAGTGCAGTTTAGTGTCATCTTCAGGTTCAGTAAAGTTTGGGGGCCTCCTGTATGTCCCTCAAATGTCTCATATCTAAATGGTGCCTTTTGTGAACTTGCTCAAAGCGCGGAACCTCTACTTCCCCTCTTACGCAGACAATATACCTGTTTATCTACATGTAATTGTTCATTAGTATATGTTTGCTTCTTTGCCAGAGATGCTGCAGTTCATAGCAGATTTGATAAATGCTGCTAGGTCCAAGTGCAATGAAACAAAAAATAAAGCTATTTTGTGAGATCCCAAACACATCTTAACAAAGTTCTCAATGATCCCTGAATCGAGCATTTCTTTCACCTATAAGATCCCCTTTATCAGTAATGAAAATAACTTAGAAATACTTTTGGCTGTCGCCCTTGACATCAAATGTTGGAGAAGTGATAACAGGAATATTCCTTCACATTTAGCAGATACACAATTACATTCATGTGAACAAAGCTACATCAGCTGATGGTGGTGGGTGCCTCATCAAAGTCGAGTTCGACTAGGAGAATGCTCTCTCTTCTGAACTTCCTGCCTAAGACATTTCGGGTAGAAATGCATAATGTAGCAGACCATCTAGCTTTTCATTTGCAAAATAAAGCCAGACGACACGCGCCTTTATATCCAGCATTCACTGCCTTTAATAAAGTCAGCATCTTTGAAGGTATTGTATTCGCTTCATAAGTGTACTAATAAATAGACTTCCAATATGTAGCAGAGATGATAAGGCTTTTTCACATGGTCTTCTACTGAGATTTTGAGTTTGGACCACAGTGGAGGCAGAAAAAAACTTTTCAAACAGAGAGAACATATAGATTTCTATTGCGTGTACAACACAGTTGAAATTAACAACCTCGAAACCCTTGCTCATTGTCTTCACTTATTCAGTTTAGAAAAACTCTAAAGATGCTCCATTTTATAAAGCAGCGTGTGTTCCTTTGTCCAAGTCCCCAGAGGTTGTTTTGCTCTATCTTTTTTTTCTTCTAGGACATTTTCTTGCCTTTTTTCATATTTTTCATAGTTTGGTTTATGAAAGTGGAGTGCCTTCTAATACTGAATACATACTCCTTCAAATGTGCCGATGAAAATTATGGGGCTAATTTATTTTGGCATTCCAAGTTGGACCTTATTTGCCCATGTGCTAATGGATCACATCACAAGGGGTTTAACACAAGTCGCTGCAGCCCCAGCGGCGCACGGGGGGCTCCAGCTCTTCAGTGGCCCCTAACTCATCAAGGGCTCCCATTCAGCTAAAGCCCAATAAATATCTGTGACATATGGGAGACTCATGGGGCCCCTCTTCACATTTTGGAGGGGGAGGCCCTTCATGTTGTGTTATGCTACTGCATGTCACACATTTATTATATGCACAACTTTAAATCACATGTCCTTCATCACAAAGTAATGTATATTTATTTATTGTTTCATTAACCCACTGTTCACTTCCAATCCCCCAATGCATGTGCAACTGAAAATACTCACAAAGACAACTCTCATTACTGATGTGATGGGTCCTGATGTGATCCTAGAGACAAGCATGGAGTGCTGTTATGATCTGTTCACAATGTGGCCAATCTGAAGGTACATCCCTAGCCAAGGGCATACAACATTGCCATGTATAGGAGTTGACATTGTGATTCACATAAGCATGATGGAGCCCACACTCTGGTCCTGATTACAATGTCAGGTGGATGAATAGGAACCAACCGACCTCAGGTCGGCAGTTCCGACCGCATCATTTGGATGCGACCGTACACAGTGCGGTCAGACACACCCATTTTTCTATGGGAGCTTGTGTGGCGAGTGGAAAACGCCTGCAGCATAAGCAGCCATAGTAAAATGGATGTTTCCAAACATCCCTGCACCGTGTGGCAGGCACCTATCGGTGCCTGACACACGGTGCAGGGATGTTCAGGTGCCCTGCAAGCCCAGATGCGGAGGGCCAGAGGGGAAGGGTGCCCTGCTTTCCTTGTCGGAAAGGCTGACATGGAAAGTCTGTCGGAAACCGACATCATGATACCGTTGGCAGAACCGCCATCCTTAAGGGATTATGAAGAGTTTCGGACCAACCAATGGGTTCCATGAGCCCGTCGAAAAAGCGTTGGTCAGTCCCTCTGATTGCTGCCTCCAACCTCATGCTTCATAATGCATCGGTCGGACCGCAGCAATAGCTGGGTCTGAACCACATCGTAATCAAGCCCTGTGTGCTCAAGCTATATCAATAGTATACATTAAACATGGGAGGCCACAAGGCGTGGGGTAATCAATTGGCAAATGGGGATTTAAAAAAAGCATAGCGGCCCAATGTGGGCTAAATAATTTGGAGGTGTGGCTGACAAAAAACAGGCTAGCACTAAGACATCAAATATTTTGCATGAAATAAAGAGTAATCCACACAATAATCCACAAGCAAATGAAAAACCTAAATTCCAAATTTAAAAGAGGATTAATCAAAAAAAAGATTAAAAACTAGTGGATGAATTTTAAAAATCACTCCAACAACCCAGAAATGTTTTTCTCAGTCTACTAGAGTGCAGGATGGCACATCCTTCTGTGCAAGCAAGAGCACATGGAATAATGAGAGCCAAGGGTCAAATAAAAAGGTGGATGTGGGTGAGAGGGCATGCTAAAGATGGGGAAGCGGTCTTGGAGGACAACAGCCAGAGTACATGCCTATATTCGGCAATCCCAAACTCTTAAAGGACAATAAACCGCTTCTCTGTCTCCTTATTCAACTGCCCCAGAGCCTTTGACTTCTTTCCAAAGGCCCTCAGGAGTTACTACAGCCTATACAACTGATGCCTGATGCAATACAAAGCAAACACAAGGAGATGATGAACGGAGTGCTGAAACTTTTCAGACACTCACCCCCAGTCACAGATCTGGGTTGAATCCATCATCGTTCTTTAGCTCACTTCGCCACCCCAGTTTAGACCCAGCCATATGCAAATCAGTCTTGACCCTGTGCCTCATGGGAACAGTCCAGCCCAAACTGTTCTTTTTGCATTTGTCACCCCGAGTGGGACGGGTATGCCCAGACATGGGTCCCGTGCTCTCCATGCCACTGGAGTCTAGCTAGCCTGGCTGATGAGGGGTGAAACCCTGAAACCGGTCCTAGGATTCTTGTTTCCAGTCCAGGGAGGACCTGGCCTGGCAGTTCGGGCTGGACTGTTCCCATTGGGCGCAGGGTTAAGACTGATTTGCATATGGTTGGGTTCAAAGTGGAATGGCATGGGGAGCAAAAAAACAATGGATTTAGGCCCAGATCTCTGTACTGGGGAGAATGTATGACATTGTTCTGCATTCTGTCCATCAATTGTTCTTTTTGCATTTGTCACCCTGAGTGGGACGGGTATGCCCAGACGTGGGTCCCGTGCTCTCCATGCCACTGGAGTCAAGCTATCCTGGCTGATGAGGGGTGAAACCCTGAAACCGGTCCTAGGATGCTTGTTTCCAGTCCAGGAAGGACCTGGCCTGGCAGTTCGGGCTGAACTGTTCCCATTGGGCGCAGGGTCAAGACTGATTTGCATATGGCTGGGTTCAAACTGGAATGGCATGGGGAGCAAAAAAACTATGGATTTAAGCCCAGATCTCTGTACTGGGGTGAATGTATGACATTGTTCTGCATTCTGTCCATCAATTGTTGTTTTTGCATGATGCAATACAAGGCCACATTCTGAAAGGGGATTGGTTGGGTATGAACAGGGAGAAAACAAGAAGGCTCAGAAGTGCCCGGTGTAAAGGTTACACTTTGCTACTGTCTTCCATCAGTGCAGCATGCATTGCTTTGTGGGTAGGAGGAATGGAAGAGGAGAGAGTGAGTCTTTCTTACTGAACCAATATTAGCTATGTTTCTTATGCCTGGATGCTGACCAATGTATGGAAATCTAGATAAAGATTCATCAACTGACCTGGGTCATAAACCATTTGATGTAAAAATATGATATTACATGCAGACCACAATAAAGTAAATTACAGCACTTGAGCAGGCAAATTACTGTAACATTTCCAAATATAGCACACATCATCATATATCATATACACAACATGTTATCTCTTCAACAAGATCATGTGCACTACATCCACATCTAGGATAAATCTGAGAACCTGATTCCAATGTGAAAGAAATGATGGATTTGCTTCTCACAGCCATCACACAGACTTTGCAGGCAGATCCATATAACTGCTTACAAGCTGAAGTCATGCATAGCACAATTGTGTCTTGACCATTGATTGGCCCAAGTTCTTCCCATATCATGAGGTATAGTTGTCACTTTGCCCAGAACCATAATCTGTCCCTTTTCCAATGAAGAGAATGGGTGTATCCTAGATAATATTCATACTATTGGGCAGCACTGAGACTATGGGCCAAATGTCCAACGCTTTTTAGCGTACGCAAATGGGTCTTAGACCCGTTTGCGCACGCTAAAAAGCATGGGCCCATGTACAAACAGTATTTTGCGAGTCACAAATAAATTGCGACTCGCAAAATACTGTTTTGCCACTCGCTATTAGGAAGGGGCGTTCCCTTCCTAATAGCGACTGCAAAGCAATGTACCAATGTTTTGCGACTGCAATTGCGGTCACAAAAAACTCGCAAATTACCACCTACTTCAAGTAGGTGGTAATGCATTCGCAAATGGGAAGTGGTTCCCAGGTGACCGCTTCCCCTTTGCAAATGCATGCAATATTATTTTTTAAGGGCAGGCAGTGGTCCCAGGGACCACTGCCTGCCCTTAAAAAATGAAACGAAAACGTTTCATTTTTTTTTTTTTAAATGTATCCCGTTTTCCTTTAAGGAAAACGGGCTGCATTTAAGAAAAAAAGCTGCTTTATTTAACAGCAGTCCAAGACAAGGTGGTCTGCTTAGCCCAGCAGGCCACCATCCCTGGGTGGGCCTGTCATTCCCAATGGGCTCGCAAATTGCGAGAGGCTCATTAATATTCATGAGCCTCGCAATTTGCGACCCCATTGGGAATCGCAAACAGTGTTAAACACACTGTTGTACATGCCAAATAGCGCCTCGCAAATTGCGAGTCGCAAATGCGACGCAATTTGCGAGGTGCTATTTGGCAGGCCGTATATCTGGCCCTAGGAGACCAAGGGGCATATTCCCAAGAACGTGTGATAACTACCGCAAGTGTAGCTCAATGCAACCCCTCACATCGCAGTCCATCGTGGGAAAACAACTCCGTGTCAACGTGGTATTCACAACACGGCGGCACCATGCGTTAGTCACAAGATAACGCGTCAAATGACCGCGTTCAAATCAACGCGACGCCGCAAAAATGCAAAACACGAACGCGAATAAAGTTGCGATGAGGCCAACCGCGATACAAAAATCTGCGAAAACCAGCGACAGGCCTGCAATCCCCACGCGTCATGCGGGAAAATGCACTATAAAAGTAGAAAAAAAACATCCAAACAAAAGCCAAACAACAGCGAAGCACAATGGAGGCAGCCGGAGCAAGCACAGAGGACAACCAGAACCCCTCAAGCCCCACGGAGGACCAGCATGGGACCTCGGGGTCAGGGAAGGGCAAGGACAAGAAGAAGAGGAAGACGAAGTTCAGTCCGCAGGAAAACAGGATCCTGATAACGGAGGTGATAGAACACCATCAATCACTGTTCGTCACCTCCACTGTGTCACTGGCAACTAAAAATGGAATATCGCAGACCATCGTGGACAAGGTGAATGCAGTCGAAGTGCTGAAGAGGACAATGGACGAGGTCAAGAGGCGCTGGAATGATGTGAAGCGCAAAACCAAGCTGAAACTCGCAAACAACCGGAAGGCAGCAATGCAGACTGGAGGTGGGAGTCCAGCGCCACAGGAGGAGCTGGACGAGATGGAGGAAATGGTGTCCACAGTCATCAGTGGTGAGATGGTGGCAGGAGTCGGGGGACCGGACACTGCTCAACATGACCGGACACAACAGCAACAGGGTGAGTAACCACCAGGGACTGGGGGGACGGGGGGAGATGGGCACACTGGCACACATGCACAATTAAGCATAGCACATCTGCGGACAAACCATGCCCCAGACCCACAACTCCCACCAAGAGACCAATGCACACAGGTATGCACCATCTCAGCACTGCATAAGCACAGAACCCAGAGGCACACCGCATAAAAGGGATAAGGGCAGCTAAATCAGAGCTGCAGGGGCGACTCCCTCAAAATGCGGCACACACACATTACATGCAGAGCACATCAACATTGATAACGATGTGGTACAAACCGCAACACGTCCACAACAGAACAGAGGACACAACTGGTGCAGCATGTGCGTAGAAACTGGCCAATCACATTTGGCACTGCAGGGAAATGTGAGTTGACAATGTCCGAGTACAAACACACTTCCGTGATGCAGTCGGAATGTCCAGTGTCCCGTATCAAATAGGCAGCTCCCCCCAAACAGTCACAATGTACACTGTCATGCAGTCTGAATGTAAACATGTACAATGCGTCAACATACATGTGAACACGATGTTAAACTGCATCTCCCCTTCACATTGCAGGGGGAAATCCAACACCTCCTGCAGAGCAGTCCGAACCTCTCTTCTCTGATGACGAAGAGGACCAACACACCTTCGACTCCGACGCCCTCCAACATCTCGTGGAGAGCCTCCGCAGCCCACTTCCAGGATCAGGGCAGCCCAGCTGCCACGAGGAGAACCCACCACCTGCACAGCACACACAGCAGGCAGCACCCACCACCACGGCTGCCTCCCAGGACCCCCACGACGAACACATGGCCTTCCAATGCCGTGTGTTGGGGTGCCAGGAGAAGCTGGATGAACAGGTACAGGTGG
>CAWUFW010007669.1:0-212500 GCA_963921515.1 Calotriton arnoldi | reverse complement strand
GCCCTGGAACCACGGATTAAATAATCCTAGATCCTCCGTGAAATCACGAACTGCCATCTGCAGCGGTGCCCTGCTGTGCATGGATGCTTTGGGCCAGAGTACTCCCAATACCTTGGATACTTTGGCTGTGCCGAAGCTGCCCTTTGTAACTCTGGCCTCCTGAAAGGTGGGTCTCCTCCAACGCGCTCGGGGCTTGCGCGGAAAATATGCCAAAAAGATTCTTATCATGCAAAGAACCGGAGGGACACAGCGGGAGTAACAGGTAAGAAATTTATTCCAGCATGGCATGACGCGTTTCGGACGTAAATGCCTTTTTCAAATGCCTGCTATATATATACATATATAAAGCAAACACAAGGAGATGATGGACGGAGCGCTGAAACTTTTCAGACACTCACCCTTAGTCACAGATCTGGGTTGAATCCATCATTGTTCTTTAGCTCACTTCGCCACCCCAGTTCAGACAGCTATATGCAAATCAGTCTTGACCCTGTGGCTCATGAGAACAGTCCAGCCCGAACTGCCAAGCCATGTCTTCCCTGGACCGGAAACAAGCATCTTGGGACTGGTTTCGGGCTAACAACCCTCATCAGCCAGGTTAGCTTGAATCCAGTGGCAAAGTGAGCAAGGGACCCACGTCTGGGCATACCCTGCCAACTTAGGGCGAACAAAGCAAACACAAGGAGATGATGGACGGAGCGCTGAAACTTTTCAGACACTCACCCCCAGTCACAGACCTGGGTTGAATCCTTTATCGTTCTTTAGCTCACTTCGCTACCCCAGTTCAGACACAGCTATATGCAAATCAGTCTTGACCCTGTGCCTCATGGGAACAGTCCAGCCCGAACTGCCAAGCCATGTCTTCCCTGGACCGGAAACAAGCATCCTAGGACCGGTTTCTGGGTAACACCCTTCATCAGCGAGGCTAGCTTGAATCCAGTGGCAAAGTGAGCAAGGGACCCACGTCTGGGCATACCCTGCCAACTTAGGGCGAACAAAGCAAACACAAGAAGATGATGGACGGAGCGCTGAAACTTTTCAGACACTCACCCCGCTCCGTCCATCATCTCCTTGTGTTTGATATATATATATATATATATATATATATATATATATATATATATATATATATATATATATATATATATATATATATCCAGTGATTCTGTTTGGTCGAACGAAGGAATGGAGTAATGCGGATATATACATATATGTGTATATATATATGTATATATAATATATATATACTTTGGCAGGGAATGGCGTCAGGGAACGCCCCTCCAGGCGGGTAGGGGCTCGAGACTTGCGGACGCCACCGCACCAATACACGAACAGATTCCTCTCACCTACGTTTTTGGCGAAGAGATGAGCCACTCCAGTTTGCAGATTTTGATGAAAATCAAATTTATTCGGGCACAAAAATGACGCGTTTCGACTCCTTCCGGATTCTTGGTCACATGTTATATATATATGCAAAAAAGAAGCAGAGAACTCTGGGCAGTTCCCAAGTTTAGGTGGAAGACAGCTCCTGTATAGAGCACCCTCAACACCAGTGACACTCTAAATTTGCTCACCTCAAATATCTGCTTTTCTATCAAAGTTTTTAAGCATAGGATTAGCACAGTGCTATCCACGCCGAGATAGACATGTAGAGGGTTGCTTTTATTCATTTCAGGTTGGCTTGGATGGTATTTTACCAATCCAAAGCTGTAATACTGTGCCTGTAGGGGTAAATGGCTTTTGTCATTTTACAGCTCAGCCTGGCTAGCACTGTGCTAATCCTATGCTTAAAGACTTTGCTGTAGAAATGGCAAAATACTTTGTCCCATTCTTTCTCGGTGTGGATAGCACTGTGCTATTCCTATGCTTACAAACTTTGATAGCAATCAGGTTACTCCTCTTGCTGAGCTGAAAATAAAATGGGAGAGAGACTTAAAGCTCCAAATTAATGATGTGGACTGACATAGGATTGTAGCACATATACCAGCTGTTTCTAGAAATGCTAGGTTCAAATTAATTAATTTCTATATCCTGCATAGAGCTTATCTATTACCTGGCAGGATTAGCAGGTTCTATGTGACTGCTGCTGCAAAATGCCCTAGATGTGGGGAGTTGGGGTGGAAATGTTCCACATGCTATGGTCCTGCCCTTCATTAGCAGGGTTCTGGAAAGGAAGTGATGGAGCACGATTTTTTAATATAAAATCTGCTCGATGAATTTCCCTCATTTGCATGTATTTTTAATAACATACGCAAAACTACTAATATAACACGAGATGTATAATATGAGAAAATGTGCACAAGGCACGATAGTTGATCTTTCTTAGCTGAAATAATGTGACTATTGCTAACTGAGTGCTATTCTGTCTTCCTAACTGCAGAGAAATAAACGACAAAGATTCTGCCTCTTATTGTTCGTGAAAGTAGTGTAGGTTTTTAGAAATAATTTTCTCTCTTGGTAAAATAAATGTAGGCCTCAGCAAATGTTTGTTAGGGGATGTGCTGCCGTGCTCTTGTGCTTTCTGCCCTTGACGAAAAAAAAACGAATACTTCCTTAGAATAAAGGAAACTGTATAGTTCTTTCCTGTCTAGGCGAGGATTGTATGTAACTATTGCTAGATTTATTATACAAATGTATCTAGGTTCTTCCTTCTTCCTCTCTTGGAAGTTGTACAATTTTAGACAAAGAGTGTTTAGAAATATTACTTAGGTCATTGTCAGAAAACAGCCACACCATCGTGTTTAGCCAATGAAAATGTTTGTAGAGAGTAGAGAAAGTAACATTGTAGCTAAGGAAAGGAAGTAGCGTACTATAAAGTTACCTGTGGGAAAATCTTCCTGGGCTTGTTCACAAGATTCGTGACCTGTCCTGCGTTCGTGGTATGCTGCATGCCGTGCTGATTCCTGATTCTCTGGCTGGCAGATCCTACAGCTCCTAAAAGACTTTTCGGAGACTTTGCACATCATCGGCTGATGGTGCTGCCCTTGCTATAATCTAACGGCCGTGGAATTAGCCTTTCGAACTAATTGCACGCTGTGCATTAGTATTTTATCTTGTAAGTGAGCTATTGTTTCACTGATGTTTTTCTCTTCCTCTCACTCCTCCATACCTGATTTTCTGATGATTATTGAATGATCTGTGATGATTATTGTGAATCTATACTGGATTCTATGAACCAATATATGACATTCGAAATGTATCGTGTTTGTGTTTGACCATTCATATTATGAAATAACAAGAAAACTAATAGAAAAGAATAGAGTCTGTCTTTATTCCAGAGTTATTGAGTTATTTGGATATGTTTATAATGACAAATGTTTCGCGTATTTCTTCATTGTAGGTCCTCATGGAGAAATAGCATTCCGTCTTTTATTGCTTAGTCCCTTTTAGCTCTACCAAAGATTCATCGGAGGACCTTTGATGTTGCTGAATGTGAGACAAATGACTTATGGGCCCGTCATTAGAGTTACGCTTCTGATTATAATATAATGGTTGGTGTGAATAGATAGCTAACAGAAAAATCCCCCAACGCTTCAGCTGCATCAGATGTAATAGAAAATATTAATGAAATAACCTTAGGAGATATTCCTTGTACACCATTGGTCTGCTTCATAGGGGATACTACCTCGCCCCAAAAATAAGAAACTTGATTTACTGACTCAGTTTTAATTCTGACAAAACGAGAATTGACTGATCACTGGAAAAGCGTGCATGGCCCTCAAATTACTAGATGGCATAAGGAAATGGTGAAATGGGCAAGTTGGGAGAGTGCTGTGTTGTTTTGTGGGATAAAGAGAGGGCAAGGAACAATTCAAAGGGTTAAAGCATGGGAACACCTGGTGGATAGTTTGTTGGGCCCAGAAGCAGATACAGATTAGTTGAATAGCTCTCTGAGTCCTTGTTGGTGAAATAAGGGAAATCTAGTTTAATTCAGATATATTGGGTGATAATGGGTGATACTATGATATAATTGTTCATGTGGAATATTTTGGCACTTTATTTATGACTACTTTACTTGATATGGAGTAACTGTGGGTGGGGGGATTAATGTTATAGTTTTAGCGGACCTAAGATATGTATACAATTTACAGTAGTGAAATATGTTTGAATGCTTGTGGATGCATGTCATATGAGTTATATTGATTATCCCTTTTAATCTATTAATTATAGTTATCTGGGCATTTCTCCTTTTCAATCTATCTTGTAATCTAATTATTATAACTATCTGTGTACATCTCCTTTTTAAAGCAAATGATTGTATAAGTAGTGGACATCATTTATGATCTGTATTATATGCCTGTCACTATTGAACTAAGGTCTATTTAATGAAATGAATAAAAATTATTTAAATCTGTACGTGTGTAGAGGTATTGAACATGTTATAAATCTTTTTATTCAGGTGTAACTCTGTGTGTCCAGTATGTTCCACACAAGTTTTTTGGTTCTGCACAAAAGGTTTCCAACAGAACAGGGCAAAGATTCTATGTAGCAAATACTAAGTATTGTAAGCAGCTTTGAGTATTTAGACAGAATTGTCTCAGCATGACAATTTCTACAGAAGACTGTGTGCATCAGGTACTAACCTATGTCCATGTGCTTGATTAGCTTCAGAAGATGGGCCATATGCAAAGTTTTACCACATTATGAAGGCTGTTCGTAGTATACCTTTTAGCACCTTCAGACCTTGTTTTTTTATAATGAATAGTGTTTCTTTGGGCAGGTTTTGCATAAAGTGAACACTGATCTTAGTAGATACTTTTAATACTCTGTGGTGTATTTCTCCTGTATACATTGTGGCACAGAGTAAACTCTGTCCATAGTTAAACATTGTTTACAGTACCCACTTTTCTACCCCTATTCACTTTCTTTCTTACTGTAGGTTCTTTGACTGTGAGGGGCTTGATATAGGTAATGGCCATCCATTTTAGGGCATTAGTTATGTAACAGAAGTTCTGGAGGAATTTGGTTTGCTCTGAACAATTGTGGTTAATTGTTAATGTGAACTTGGCTACCCATGAAGTGTATGATATAGGGTCAATGTTGCACATAACTCAAGCGTACTTCACCTAAGGGAGTTGAATATGTGATGGCATCAATGATGCTTCATATTATTCTGAGATATTTTGTACTTACTTTCAGACCTCTAACACCATACTCGCTTATAGAGTAATGTGTACAAAAGAAGCTTTGATGATGTCATCAATGATATCATTTGAGATGTCATCAGTGATGTCATAAATGATGTCATAGAACATGTCATGAGTGATGTAATATATGAGGTCATAAGCAGTGTGTGGCAGGAGCACAAGTTTTAGTTAGCTCTGCTAACTATAACTGGTGTATTTCTGTGGTTTTTTTTTGTTCAAACATTACGTTGACACTGAAATTTTCACCTAACTATAACATCACTTTAACTTTTGTTTCATTCAGGGAATTTCTACGTTTTTTTTTACTACTGAAACAAAATCAGTTCTTATTATCACACTAACTATAACGTCACTATAATCTTTTGTTTCTTCAGTGAATTTTGAAAGGGTATTTTTTTAATGTAAATTAAGATTTAATTACAATTCCTAGCTATAATGTCACTTACCATTGTTTTCTTCAGTGAATTTCTAGGGTTCTTTTAACGTAAAGTAATATTTTATTACCATATGTAACGCCAGCCGCTGTGCAGGGGGTTAGTTGCAGGGCATGGCATGCGGCCAGGCCCTGTGTCCAACGCCCCACAAGTAACCAAACCCTCTGCAGGGTGAGGGGGTTACTCAGCCCTGTCTCCAAGCCACTATTGGCCCCAGATACCTTGGGGCTCTTTGTTTTTAAAAAGGGGAGGGAGCGTGCACAGCCCCACTCCCCAAGCAACTATAGGCCTAATAGACCCTGTCCCACGGGGCCCAAAAAATATACTATATGGGGAGGGGGACACATGGTCCCCCTCCCTGAGCCTTAAGAGGCCCTGGGGAAACCATCCACCGGTGCCAAATATATTAATATTGGCAGAGGTGGTCCTGTGGTTGCCATCCCCCAGCCCAAATGGGCATTGGGGATCACATCCCCTGGGACCATACTTTAATTAAAGGGAGGGGAAGTGTTGCTGCCCTCCCAAGTCTTATGAGGCCCCAGGGACCCGATCCCGGTGGCCATATTTTATAGGCAATGGGGGCACATGGACCCACTCGCCTCGATCCTCAAGAGGCACCAGAAACCACAACCCCCTGGGTCAAATACCTTACTATTTGGGGTGGGGGCACACGTCCCCCTCTCCAAGCCCAAATGGGCCCTGGGGACCCCATCCCCAGGGCCACATTTCAATTAAAAGGGAGGGGACAAGTGGCCACCCTTCCCGAGCCTTAAAAGGCCCTGGGTGCCCCATCCCTGGGGGGTGGCCAAATGTAAAGAAAAGGGCAGGGAACTGCACAGTACCCTTCACAAGCCTTCATAGGCCCCACGAATCCCATCCCCCAGGGCTGAATTCTTAAGGAATGGGGCATGGGCCCCCCTCCCGGAAACTTATCAAACCCCAGGGAATCCAATACCCTGGGCCAAAGCAATAAAAAGGGGAGGGGGCTGCGCAGCCCCCCTCCCCAAGCCTTATCAGGCCTTGGGGACTCCATATCCTGGGGCCAAATTGCTTAAAAAAGAGGAGGAGTACCACGCGGTCCCTATCCCCGAGCCTTCAAAGGACCCCGGGGACCCATTCCTCCAGGGCCGTGTGTTAGTTTAAAGGGGAAGGGGGCCAAGTGGCCCCTCACCCCGAGCCTTATTAGGCTTCGGGGACCCCATCCCCCAGGCCCAATCCCAAACTTGCATGTTTGCTCCAATCTGGCAAGAGATTGAAAAATGCTTCGGCCAGACTGGTCAAACACATGTTTCCCTGCCTGTGCCTGTGGGGGCAGGGAAAGTACTGTGTCCCGGGGTAGGCTCCACAGGACACAGAAAGTGAGCCAGCCCCACAGGATGATTTTGGCCCTAAGTGGGTCCCTCTGGGTCTCACCCACAGGGCCTAGGGTGGCACAGCAACCATACCCTGTCCACATATATTATCATTTTGTTGAAACTTCAGGTCAGGGGACTAAGTCCCCGAGTTCTGCAATGGCTGCCAACACAACTTTCTCATGTTGCTGGCAGTAAATCAGAGCGCTTGCTCCCGCAGGAGTATGGTCCCCAGAAGCTCCCTGGGCCAATCAGAACACTCTATTTCTTAAAACTGAGAGTTCCGCAAACCCAACCATCCAGATTAATAAATATTTTTAAACCTTAATTTATCAAAAACTACTTAATGCATTCACAACAAATCACAGTCAAAAAGCATAATCTGCTAACCCGAATCTAGCACCCTGACAAATTTGGTGTAATTTAGTTCAGCAGTTTTTGCAAAAACACTTCTGACAAAAGTCTATGGAAAATGCATGGGGATTTCGCGTTTTGGGACACCCTTTATTCTTGCCCCCCACACTTGACGGATCACCCAGAAACTTTCCATGCACAAACTAGGCACAAAAAGTGCACCTTTTCAAAAGTTTCGTAAAGATTCTTCAAACGATGCCAAAGTACTAAGCAAAAGAAAAAAGGCATTTCCTAAGGAAATGGTGACCTAACTATAAATGCCCAGTGGCGATTGCGACTGGGTAGTTATAGTTAGGTCAGCATTTCCGTATGTGTATGTGTGTATAAATATATATATATATATCCTGCGTGCAATACCAGTAAATACGCGCTCTCAGGCCAACGACTCAGGAAACATTACAATCAGCATAAAGGGGATTTATTAACATCATAAATGACGGTGACGGAGGATTTATGATTTTAATAAATCCCCTTTTTGCTGATTGAAATGTTTCCTGAGTTGTTGGCCTGAGTGCGCGTATTTACTAGTATTGCACTCAGGATTTGACCGCCGGTACTTCTCCGCCGGCGAATGCGCCACCCACCATGGGCTTTGGTTTCCGGAAGGAGTTTTTCTTTACTTTGGAGATATATATATATATATATATATTCACTGAAAAAAACCATAGGTTTCAGGCACGTTATAGTTAGACATTAGCATTTAAAAAACCTAAGAAATTCACTGAAAAAACCATAGGTTTCAGGGACGTTATATTTAGAAATTAGTATTTAAAAAACCTTTGAAATTCACTGAAAAAACCATAGGTTTCAGGGACGTTATAATTAGAAATTAGCATTTAAAAAACCTTTGAAATTCACTGAAAAAACCATAGGTTTCAGGGACGTTATAGTTAGCTGGACATTTCACTCGTACAAAACCATAGAAATTCCACTGTTATAGTTAGTTCAGCTAACTATAACTCACGCCCCCGCAATGCACTGCTGATGACATCACATATTACATCATTCATGGCATGGTCAGAGACATCACTGATGACATCTCAAATGACATCACTGATGACATCACTGATGACATCATCCAGTCAATGTGTTTTTCTTTAAACTTTAAATATGTATTATATATATACCAAGGTGTATTGAAGAATGAGTGGGTGTATAAGTGTCTGGATGGAGGATTTAGTAGGTGTGTGACTGACTGTTTAACTGAGTTATTACATGTGTCTTACCGAATGCATGGGTTAGTGACTAAACTGTGTGAATGCCTATATCAGTCTGTTTGCTGTTGTCTAAGCTGCTGCATGGGTTGGTCAGTAGCTACATGAGTGTGTATATGTGTTATTAATTGGTTGCCAGAGTATTTGTATGGGTGCCTGAGTGTGTGTGGGTACGTGGGAGGTGTGTGACTCTGTGCATACATGTTTGAGTGGTTGATGCACTGGATGTATGGGTTCAAGAGTGCATGTGGAAACAGCTGTATGCGTGGGTGAGTGTGTGTATGGGTGTGTTAGTGAGTGAATGGATATCTCAGTGGTACATGTCCAACTAACTACATATGTAAAAGACAGTGTATGTGAGAGTTGGAGTATATAAATGACTATTCGTGAGAGTTAGTGATTGTGAGAGTGGCTGTATGGATGAGTGTGTACTTGTATCAGTGATTGTATAAGCGAGTAATTATGCATTTCTTTCTGTTTGAATAAGTGATGTGTTGTGTGTATAACTGTATAGGTCAGTAAATGGAAGTGTGATTAATTATTTGCATGACTGACTACGTGTGTGAGTAACTCTGGATGAGTGCTGGTGTGTGAGTGTCTGTGTAGGTGTATGAGTGCATATGATAGTGTTGTATTGATGAGTGACTGCATGTATGAGTGATTGTATGGGTGAATGAGTGGATGAGTGTGTAGACCTAAGAACCAGTGATTAGATATGTAGTAAGTGGTATTGGTGTGTGTATGGTTTCAAAAATGGTATTCTGTTTTTGGAGTGGTGTATCAAAGATTATATTAGGGTGTGAGAAGGTGCATCAGATTGTCGCATGGATGATGTAATCAGTGATGTCATCATTGATGTCATTTGAGATGTCATCAGTGATGTCATCAGTGATGTCACTGACCATGTCATGAATGATGTAATATGTGATGTCATCAGCAGTGCATTGCGGGGCGCGAGTTATAGTTAGCTGAACTAACTATAACAGTGGAATTTCTATGGTTTTGTAGGAGTGAAATGTCCAGCTAACTATAACGTGCCTGAAAGCTATGGTTTTTTCGGTGAATTTCAAAGGTTTTTTAAATGCTAATTTCTAACTTTAACGTCCCTGAAACCTATGGTTTTTTCAGTGAATTTCAAAGGTTTTTTAAATGCTAATTTCTAACTATAACGTCCCTGAAACCTATGGTTTTTTCAGTGTATTTCAAAGGTTTTTTAAATGCTAATTTCTAACTATAACGTCCCTGAAACCTATGGTTTTTTCAGTGAATATATATATATATATATATATATATATATATATATATATATATATATATATATCAAGAGAAACATCCAACTACAATGAAGAAGAGGCATGTACTCGAGGTAGGTAGGAATAGGGCTCATTTATTGTAATTCAGGTCTCCCTCGACCCCGCATTGGATGAGGTACGCGTTTCGGCTGCGCAGCAGCCTTTGTCAATCTCATTGGCGACATTATCAATCCCAGTTAAATACCCCTTCCCCCATTTGAAAATGGATAGGCACAGAAGACAGACTATGTAGTTATAAGCTGATTACTGTTGTTTTACTGTTGCACGTTAAACAAAAAATATCACTGGCAAAATAATCTTATTCCCTGATAACTGAAATGCTGAATGCAACGTGATTCTACCTAAAAATAGCAGCATAGTGCATTGTTCCACATAGTTACACCAAGCATTTGAACATAGTGCGCCTGCTGATATATGCCCTGAAAAGAAATAGACATAATGATATCTCTCCTGCTCGTTATAGAAGCTTGTCGTAATGACTAGCCAGGGTATTTGGGTCTTTAACATTGTGGCGCCAACTTTCTGTAAAAACATAAAATGCCCTTTCTTTTTGCATTAAATCAAAAAGTAATAATAAAATACGCTTGAATTGCTTGAGGTCATGCTGCAACTATTTTTAACAATACTGTTTCAAAACATCTCGAATTACAAATGGAAAAACCGTTATGGTTACGATGTTGAACATGAATTGGAATATCACTTTCAAATGCGTGTAAAATACACTGAGAAACACCTTCAAATTCATAAGATTAGTGGCAGCACTGCGGGGCTCAAGTTTCACAAAGTGTGTTTGTGTCTGACGCTAATGTCAGCCACCGGGAGATCATTATTTCTCCCAATCAGACTACAAGGCCCAGAATCCATTTGGACGGCAGTGCGTAGTTCTAAAAGCCATAAATACAAGACCAGTGCCAGAATTCCAATTGTCAATGCTCCATGTATATGCTGGAATCATAAACTAAAATCCGTATGTCTTTTACATGATTGAGATGTTGGAAAATGTCTCAATGTCAATATCCTTCAGCAGCGCGACATGCATCTGTGTAATGGGCACGTAACAGGGTGGAGGAGACCGATACACACAAATCAGATATATATATATATATCTGTAGCCACTGTAAATCAGCCATTGGAGGAAAAGGTTGACACCAATTGCTATGTTTTCCTACCTATTTTCATTATTTTTGTATTTCAACAATTCGTTTATTTTGAAAAACCACGAGCAAGCTACACACACAACTCTTTGCTGAATTTGGAATTCCAGCTAGTTTTTAGAAATGTATAGCCTTACGGTTTCACTCATGGATTTCATACCTGTTTCCACCACAAACTGCAAGTAGCTTGAAACCACAAAAAACAGGGAAAATGAACTATAAGTTAGAAAAATAAAAAATCTGTAGTAAAAATGTTGGTTTTCTTTTAGAACTCTATTTGTTCCTGAAAGCTGGGACGATAGTGATCTTAGCACAACAAACTTTTTGTTGATACCATTGTTAGGGAATAAATATGATATGATTACAATGGTTAAAGTGACATTACAGTTCGGTGTTGGAATGAGACATTAGCTAACATTAAAAAACATGAAAAACACTGAAATACGCCAGTTATAGTTTAGTGTACCAACTATAAAATACTCCCCCACCATAACCTGCTGATGACCCCACATATTACATCACTCATGACATTTTAAATGACATCATTGATTATTTCACTGATTATATTTAGATCACAACAATAATGAAATTTCTAATAAGATTAATCAATGATTCTGACTGTGTGCTTTAGGCTTTTTGAATGAGGAGTTATACGACATCTTAAATCGATATCTGGACTGTTATAACCTTGTCTGTAAACATTCAATAGATGCAAAAGAAATTGTATATTTCACAAGTGAAGCACTTTAGATGGATGTTATTTTCTTTCTATTTGTATTCACCTAAAGGATCAGTGTAATGGGGGTAGATCACTTGTGTGGAGCAGGTCCCTGAACATCGCTGAATAATAGATCCTTTGGTCAACCTTTGCTGTGATCTGCACAAGGCTGAGTAAGTAGGGTGTTAGGTGGTTATGGAGGTTTGGGTGCAGGGCCTGTCTGCATGCAGGACCCTGTGGCCAGAACCCCCTATGCGTGGCCTAAGGACATGCACAGTGCAGGTTGTCCACATGCAGAAAGTTTGACCCAGGGTCTGGACATTGGACAGCCCACTGTCTAACCCACATTGTATTTGAATGCAGGGTCTGATGTGAAACAAGCCTTGCAGGCAACTCCGCTGTTTATGTCCAAAGAGTGTGCATGGTGCAGATTGGCCATTTGTGGAGAGTTGTGTGCAGAATCCGGTCAGAGACTAAGCCCTGTGCCAAACTTGTCCTACTTGTAGCTCAAAATTGTCTACAGTGGAAGTTTGATGTTTGCAGAGGACTGGGTGCAGAGCCTTGCTGGAGCCTAGGCACTGAGTGCAAGTTCTAATGCAGATTGGATGCAGGGTCTGGCTGGAGGTTAGACTGAGGCTGAGATGTCATGAATAATGTCCTAAATTATGTCATTGAACATGTCATGAGTGATGTAATATGTGAGATCATAAGCAATGTATAATGGAGGCACAAATTATAGTTAGTTCACTAAACAATAACTGGCATATAGCAGTGGGACAACTTAAAATTAGGGAGCTGTTAAGCAACTGAGGAAAAGGGATGCTGCACTTATGCAGCCATTGCTTTCCTTAACTATTTTTAGCCCCTTTAGAACTACATTAAGTCTAAAATGACTAAAAACCCATATCTTCCCTTACATTTTTAACCCATTGGTCAGAAACCTGCATTAACATCTGAGTGCTCATTTGCTACAGCCTACTCCTCAAGGAAAGGCTTTCAATTCAACAGCTCCTAAAAACTGTAGTTCAAGAATGACTCACGTTAGTCTTGAATACAAAATGTGAGCGCCCTATTTTTTCATTAGAACTCTGTGGCAGCACTGCACTTGATTACTAGGGAGTTAATGGACAGACTGATGCTATGTCTATGCCTCATGATGAAACGCTCATCTCGCCTACTTGCAATCCTGACCAAAATATTGGTAAGTGTGTGGGCTGATGCACATTGCTGGAGTTCATTACAGGAAATGCAATAGGAGGCTATGTGCTGTAGTTTTTGGCTAAAAACAACACCTATGATATTTCTTCAGAAAGTACGTCTTTTACATTGAGTATGATATTTTTTCACAAAGTACATCTTTTGCATTGTGCATCGAATTCCATGAGCAAATGAGTTCTAAAGACACAACCCCATCTGTAAATTGAGTTTATTACAAATCACAACAGTCCTGCAATTATGGTGTACTAATGTGGTTTCATTGTAGATGCAAGAAAGGATGCACACAAATCCAGGCCTAACGCCTTCTGAAAACTGAAACTTACAGCAAGGTAGCTTGAGATTCGCAAATCCCATTGGCCATCTTGAAACTCAGTTTCCTATCAAAAGAAGCCACTTCCAAGGCCAGATGCTTATTATTGCAGTCACAAATTTGCTAGCTTTCGGGACAAGAACTTTCCATTCTATTTAGGACTCAGAGGCGAGGATTATGCTTCTCTTCCTTTACTGCAACTTTTAACAGCAGCCAATCAAAAATATTGAAACCCCCAAAACAATTTTCGCATGAACCTTTTCAATCTCATAATCCACCAATCACATCCAGTATGTCCCCTCAAATATGAGGAGAAACATCTTGACTGCCTCTTTCTTTGGAAACTGATAGTCCTGAATATCCTTCACATAACCATTGGAACCAAACATCATCACAGCCCCTTAATCCACTCAATACACCACCATACATTACTCATCTAATGAGGTCCTTTAATACGTGCATCAGCAAATCCCTCCAACCCTTCTCGACATCAGGATAGAAATGACGTCACTCTTGCTTCTGATTGGAACCTGCAACACAAAACATACATTTGGTGCTAATCTTGACGTAAAAACATTAATACTACAGGAGGGTGTACACTGACTCAATACTATATGAATGCAAAGTACAAAATTATTAAATCACATTACCAACATTTTATCTTAAGGCTGGTACCACAGTGTACCCTTTCGGTGGGATGATCCTTGTCTCCGTGACCTTAATAGAATTGAAAATTCTTGTTGTGAAATCTAGCAATTTTCTATGTCATGACCAGAGACACAGATTATGCTTTTTCAAAGCTGATTTGTTACCACAGAAGCAACAGTCACAATAGGTTAATAATAAAATTGTTGAAAGATTGAATCTGAAGACCAGAAAGCTGTCTTCAAAATGTCCTACAATGTAGAAACTAAGAAGAACGCGTTTGATACTTTCGCCCCACTGGCAGAGTGAGCACTGAAATTCTGGACATCAATGCCCGCCTCTGTCATCACTCCCCTGAGTCATCTAGCCAGGGTTGCTGTGGAAACTGGTTTAAAGGGTTTTTGTTAAGAAATCAATAATTGGCCATTCAGGTCAACTCTTAAATACACTTTCAAATATTTGACAATGCACAATTTAGCATTCAGAGGGAATGCAGGATGTTGGACATGGCCCTTCTTAGGGGATTTCCTAAAACATTTTGCTTTTTCTCCTCCTGGTTTTCCTGATTCTCTTTTCGTGGCCTTAAGACGCTGTGTCCTTTCCCACTGTAAAATGAAAGCTCACACGCCCTTCCTACCCATGCTTGGAAGTGGTGCTTATTTGATTCGTTCAGGTGTTGTACCTGTGAGTGCTCTATAAAAAGGTACACCACATACCCAGGGCAGGCACTGCACTGGCTAATGGTGGGATGCAGAACTGATTGTGACACCCACAAGAATAGCCTTTCAAACATGTGTCAAGCCTGCCATTGCAGGCCTGTGGGTGTGCAGTTGTGCCTATGCTTAGGTTGGCATTTCTAACTCATCAGCCAACCCTGAGTGGGCACTCCACTACCACAAGAGCACCCCTAGGGGAAGCCCTGAGGGGTGGAGCAGGTGGTAGGCAAAAGGCAGGGCAGGTACACATGGGTGTTCCCTGTCCAGATAGTGAAGAACCCCTATGTGGGTTTTCCCTACCTAGGAGGTTGTTTCTTCCCATGGGACAACACTGGGGCTGTGCTGATTCTCTGTTAGTGGCCTTAGGGCTCAGGGCACTTCCCCACTGTAAATACAGTGTGAAAGTGTGCACTCTCCTCCTATACATGTAAAAAAGTGGTGCTTAATTAAGATGTTTTTAAACATGTGTCAAGCCTGCCATTGCAGGCCTGTGTGTGCGCACTTGCACTTACGATGTTTTTAAACATGTGTCAAGCCTGCCATTGCCTTATGCTCAGGTTGGCCTTTCTAAACCACTGTCCAATCCTGAGGCGACCTTTCACTACCACTCGGGCGCCCCTGGGGTAAGTCTTAAGGGGTAAAGCAAGTGGTAGGTGAAAGGCAGGGCAGGTATACATGTGTGTTTCCTGCCCAGGTAGTGAAGAATACCCATGTGTGTTTTCACTACCTGTAAGGTTTGCTCTTCCCATAGGTTAACATGGGGGATGGCTGAGATTACTTCAAGCCGATAGTGGCTTACAGTGGAGTAGCCTCATAATGTTTCCTATAATTGGATTTGCACTAACAAACCCTCTCCTGTGGTAATGAGGGATTTGTCATAAATAGCTTAAAAATGCCACTTCTAGAATTCTAAGTGTGCATTTTCAGTTTGACTCTAGTCCACACTGGAGGCTGGGAGAGCACATCTGTGCATTACCCAGAGACAGCTATAAACATTGGGCATGAAACTGGAACAACAGACCTCTGCAATTTGACTGGATAGATCGGAGGAAGAGGTTTTGACACTTGGCCTCTGGAAGCCAGATCATGACTCCACAAATGATTACGATCTGCATTCCACTTCCCCATGGCAGACAGGACTGAAATTTAAGGGAGACATCTGTAGTACAAAGGGAAACACTCTGAACCACCTCCAGCTTCAAAGGCACACAACAGTATAACTATTGGTGCCACACTTCAGCAGGATAGAGATACACTGGTGGGGATGTGGGACCGGAGATCCTGCAACTGTGTGGTGCATGCTGCCAGAGGAATCTGTTGTGCACAAGGAGAATTGCTGCCATTGGAAGGACCATGAACACTTCCTGAATAGTGGTTAGCCTGGGCTGACTACCTACTGCTGTGTGGCACCCTAAAGCGTGCTCTCCAAGGGCTTGCTGGCTTGCCTCCTGTTCTCTTGTGATGGTCTCAGGGACATCAAAGACCTCACGCAAGGGACCCACACCATCTACCTGTGACACCTAGAGAGTGGTACCCTCTTCAGTGCCCACATTGTCTTCTGGATCCCAACTGGTAGCTGGGTATGAGCGTAGAACTGAGTATTGTGCCTGGAGACCGGATTGTCTGGTGTGGAGCCCCCAAAAGTACTACTAAGGAGTGTGGCACCTGCAACCTGAGGCCTCCACACACATAAGTTTCTTGTTGGTGGTGAGCAGATTCACCAGTTACGGGACCCATAAGACCCACTTCATCGATCAAGTAGCATCTCTCTCGTGCGACACGCCAACTGCATGCTCATTGAGTGTGGTGTCCGATTCACAGGTTGCGACCCTCGGAGGTGAGGGCATACCCATAGTAGAGCCTCATTGTACCTCGTGCTGAACTAATGGATGTGTGTGTGACTGGAATTGTCTGGTGTGACTCAGATCAACGTGCACCAGACGTTGTGCCTCATTTCCAGGGAGGTACGGAATTTGCAACTCTTCATTGTGTATGACTGGAATTGTCTGGTGTGACTCAGATCAACGCGCAGCAGATGTTGTGCCTTATTTCCAGTGAAGTACGGAATTTGCAACTATTCGTTGTGTGTTACCGGAATTGTCTGGTGCGACTTAGCTCAATGCGCACCAGACATTGTGCCTCATTTCCAGGGAGGTACATAATTTGTAACTCTTCATTGTGTGTGAACGGAATTGTCTAGTGTGACTCAGCCTGCTTCTGCTCCACAAACGGTGGGTGTACTTCCAGAGTAGTGGCCAAACCTCCATTTGTCGACTGACGCCTAATTAACCCTGTTACCTACCCCCACCTTCTTCTCTGGGACCCTGACTAAGTGTGACTCCGGCTGAGATCAGCCTAGAATCAGGAGGGAATGTTTTCTTTATCTCCAGCCCATGGGTGTAGGGTAGTCGGGTGAGCTGAATGGTGGAGGAGGGCTTGGGCCACAGGGTCTGCATGTGAATTATCAACTGACCAGCCGGATATCAGTTGCACTGCTTTAGGGTGCTGTGTACATGTGTTTGCGCTCCATATGGACCTTCTTGATATCCGTGGCACCGCGCATCGGTGCTGAGTGAGTGTGTGGGAGTGACTGTGATTAATTACACTGCACGGTGGTGTTGCTTTACTAGTTGATTCCTTGCCAAAAGAATACTACGTTTGACATTGGTTTTATTTTTTACCTGTGTGGCCTTGTAATTATCTGTGTGTACACATTTCTGATATCGTCGTGATCTGGGGTGCACTCTATACCTGTGTGGCATTGAATTATAATAATTGCCAGGGTGGGCCTCGTTCTGACAACATTTTGCACCACATAAGGTTGCTGGGCGGGGGTTAATATAGGGTCTTTCCCGAATGTGCATCTTACTGATGTCATTTTAACACGGTTGGGCCTATTACTAATGGTGATATTTCCAAATGTAATTTGTGCCCAGAAATACATGATGTTCATGTTGTGTTAGTAAATGTGTGTGTTGAATACAAACTTTATTTACATACACCTCGTGGGAAGTCTCTTTTGTGACGCTCAGTGTATTTATTGTGTGAGAGTGCTGTGCCAATGCTTTACTCATTGCCTCTGTGATAAGCCTGACTGCTCAGTGCCAAGCAATGCAAGGGTGAGTGCAGGTTATACAGTGAGTGTAATCACCCATCCCTGGAGGGAGTGGTAGGTTCTGCCTGGCTAGGGCCTCATCTCAGCCACCCAGAATGTGCCAGTTCCAATGCAGGATATCCAATACTTCTCGAAAAAGACTAAGGTCTTGTGGTGATAAAAAAAGACACTCCTTGTGGTGTAAGCAATCTACCTGCTAGGTCCAGAGCCTTGACATCAGATACTCTCCTTCAGGAAACCAAACGGAGCAAAATAGCTAGTTTGGCTGACACTGTTTTCTTGTCAACTGTGCATTGTGCGGCCAGCTTTCAAAGAATCTCAACACAACATTCACATCCCAAAGATGACTATATTTCAGTTTTGGGTGGTTTGACACTCTGACACCCTTAATTAGCTTACATACTAGCGGATGCAAACCTACTGGATTATTATCTATCTGCACATGTCCCACCAACATTGCAGAATGACACTTGTATACCGACCTGTAAGATAGGCCTTACTCCGCCTTCTGAAACAAGAAATGTATTACCTCCTTTACATCTGCCTCCACAGGATCCAGATGTTGTTCAAGCACCAACCCACCCATCCTTTTCATGCAGAAGAGTAGTGCTTGTGGGTAGAAGGGGCCCAGGCCTGTTTAATGTATTCTGCAACTTTATTTGAAATTGCTGGCAAGTGCCATCATTGCCTGATATTCTCCAGGCAGTCAGGTACAACTGATCAGCATCACTATCAGGTGCAGCTCTACTCTTTGAGAAGCTTGACAGAGATATTGGATGATCCCAGATTAATTCTAAGAGAATTGAGAACCATGGTTGTGCCCTCCATATTGGAGTGACTAGTACTAGGCCTGCTAAATGTCAATTTGCTTGTGCTGCCACTCGTGATATCATTGCAAAGTGGGAAAGCGAACAATTCAGGCCCGTCAACCGGTCCTGAAGAAAGACATCCGCTGCCTTCCCTAGCGGGGCTGGCCTTCAGCTGAAGAATTCTTCCAGTTGCCTGTTCAGCCTGGATGCAAAGAGATCCATCTTGTGGGGCCCCATAGTTTCTTGGACTAAGAGGATTACCTGGGGATGCAACTGCCAGTTGCTGGGGGCCATCAGATATCTGGAGTCCCAGTCCGCTATCACTTTTACGTGCCCTGGTATGTACTCTGCAATTGCCGATATTTTGTGCTGCAGGCATAACCGTAAAAAGTCCTTGTCTATCCCCACCAGTAACTTCGACCTGATGCTTCCCAGTCTGTTTATGTATCTCAACACTGAGATGTTGTTCATCTTCAACAGCACACAACAATTGTGCTTTTTCAGAGAAAGCTGCTGAATGGCAAACTAGTAACTCTAGCCATCGGCTAGCATCTGACTCTGATACTACCTTGGGATGGGAATCAAAGATGGCCCTGCCATTCCACCTCTCCATATGGTTCAGCCATTACTTGACTTCCTCACTGGATTCATCTGAAAGTAGAACCTGGTCAGTGTAAGTCAACCCCTTTCTCAGGTGTTGAATTTTGAGGTGTTGCAGGGTCCTGTAGTCAAGGGGTCCACAAGCACTGTTTGGGTCAAAGATGCTGAGTGCCCTACTATCCTCGCAATTCACCTCAACAAAACAGTCTGTATGCAAAATGCTGACCTCAAGACTTTCTTTATGTCCCTCATCTTGTGTTTGGGTAATAATAATTGTTCTTTCACTGAGTCTATCAGAAATCCCAAGAACTCTATGGATTCTGATTGTGAGAAGGACTGATTTCTTCTCATTTAATATGAACCCCAGATCCTGCATAAGCCAAATTGTCATTTGTAGATGTTGGAGTAACAGCTTCTGATTCTGCTGCATTATTAATAATTCATCTAGCTTTGTAATCAAACAAACTTCTTTCTCTTTGCAGTGTTCCACTACTTGCCTCATAACCTTGGTGAAGCACCAAGGTGCTGAGGAAAAACCGAAGGACCAAAAGTTTGCACCATTGTTCTCTCCAGCTGAATTGTAGGAAATGCCTGTGGGGATCATGAGATAGGCATCCTTGAGGTCCAAATGAACCATCCAGTCTCCTTCTTGTAGGATGTCTCTCAAATGATGGATACCCTCTATATTGAAGTGCCTGTAAAAAAGCCAACAGTTGAACTACTTCAGATTGAAGACTAGTCTGTGACCTCCTCCTTTCTTTTGACCCAAAAATATGGTGGTGCAAAAAGTCTCTGTGGTGTAGAAAAGTGGGAGGTATAGCCTGTTTCTGCAGTAGTTCCTCTATTTTGGAGTGGATAAAATCTGCTTCTTGTAGGAAAAAAGATATCCAAGCTGGGGCTCTCTCTTGATTCGGTGTTTGATAGAAATCCAGTCTGAAACCTTGAATGGTTTCCAGCACCCATGCATTCTCAGGCAACCGTCTCCACTTGTTGTGAAACATACTCAACCTGCCCCTTAGAATCACATGTGACAGTGAAATTAGCCTTACCTCAGTTTGAGGCCTGTTGGAAATTGCCTCTGTAGTTGCCCCTGCTGTATCTGCCTCTCTGATATCTTGATCTGTGAGGAAAAAAGGTTCCTCCTCTGGGATCCTTCTGCCAGTCACTTCTTCTGCAAATAGTATTCTCTCTGGGGGCCTTGGCATTGCTGGCGGACTGGTGAGCAGACCCAGCCTCGCCCGGTTCTCCCAAACATTTTGGGTTGAATAACCTTTCTGAGAGATGGTTGAGCTTTGTACAAAGCTGTGAACATATTTACAAATGTTCCAGTATCCTTGATTAACTTATCACCAAATATCAGTTCTTCCACAAATGGACCCACCTCAGCTGAGGCAGGATCCACTAACTTCGGATCAATTATCATGAGGAGTGAGTTCCTCCTTTCCACCAAATTCATGCAATTTGCATTGCCTAAGAGGCAAACTGTACGCTGGGGCCACCCAGCCAGAATCTTTGGATGGACTGCATTCCAGACTCCTTTGCCTCCAGAGCCATTTCCAAAATGTTTGCCAATGGGCCCGAGATATTGAGTAATTTGTCTTGGCATGCCTGCCAAGCTCGGTCAATACCTTTTTTTGAGTCCTTTGTGTAAGCTTTTAGAGAGTTAATCATACAAGAGTTTATGTCCCGAGTGTTTGCCACCCTGCCAGACAGGTCTGGTCTAGGGCATCTCGCTCTCAGCCTATTGTGCACCTCTTTATCAAAACATTTTCTCAGTCTGGCCTGGAGTTAGTCAGTCACTGCTGGAGTAGGGTCCCAGTCCAATGACCTAGAGTGGATAATATCATCAGGGTCAAATGGGAGCAGATTTGCTGGAGGCAAGGGAACATTAGCAGGTTGGGCTGGTGACTTCTCTGTCTTCCTTTTGCATTCACCAGAATTATCATGATCGGAGTGATCGAACTGTACAGTGTCCATATCTAAATCCGAAGTTGTATTCAGCACATTAGTTGCTCCTTTGGGTGTAGCCTTAGCTGTGCAGTATTCATTGTCTCCCAGGGACTCTTGAGATCCTCTAGATAGGACCTCTTTGTGAGGCCAGTCACGTGACTTGCCTTTGAACTCGCATGGTTTGTGACGATGCTCTAGTTCAGGGTGGGAGCAAGAAGGCTGGTCATATCCTTGGCTTTTGGCCTATTGCTCTAGTTGTGCTGTGGTCGGTTTAAGCGCCACAGCCAGGGCCTTATTAACTGACTGCTGGACAGATAGGTCAAGAGCTTCAACTAACTCATCCTTCAGGCTGAAGCCCTGTGCTTTTTAAGGATGGTAAAGCTCAGAATCATTATCATCAAAAGGCTCCCATTCTGCCATTTTGACCTTAAAAATAGCAGTCAGAAGTACAACAATTCGCCCCATTAAGAGGTAAGAAGGGGGAGCTACCGCAAGTAAACATGTGCAATATTGAAAAAAGAATAATGAGCCTTGGAAGGCTTAACACTCCTCAGGCAAGCCTGTCACCCTGATTGTTCCACCCCCAGCCTGGCTCTGCAGAGGAGAGTGTCAGTAGGGAGCTAAATATGAGGTAAGAGAACGTGCACTTTTTTGAATGCTGGTGACATGGAGGTAGAAAGTGACTCCTAATTGGGCTACAAACGTAGACCCCGCTCCCTTCAAAGTCAGGCCTGGATATTAGGGACTGCCTCGACACAGGGCAGCAGGAGCCTCCGTGGTTGATGTGGGTTTCTTGCTGCCATCCTCGACATACTAGCTGTAACTGGTGGACTGTGTGACTGAAAGGGTGTGTTAGACATGGCACCATTGGCGTGGGTCTCCCTTCCATTTTTTGCTGTTGCCTCCTGTGTTTTGCTATGTTTTTGCTGGTCTAGATGCTTTGGGCACTTTGCCACTGCTATTCAGTGCCAAAGTGCAAGTGCTCCCTATTATAAATTGTTGTATGGATTAGTGATTCCATGATTGGATTATTTGATTTACTTGTCAGACCCTAGTACAGTGCACCGTGTGTCACCAGGGCCTGTAAATCAAATGCTGCTGGTGGGCTTGCAGCACTGGTTGTGCCACCCACAGAAGCAGCTTGTAAACTATGGCTCAGGCCTGCCATTGCAGAGCCTGTGTGCAGTCTGGGACTGCCATGTCGACTTGACAAGTGCACCCACTTGCCAGTCCCCAAACCTTCCCTTTTCTACATGTTAGTCACCCCTAAGGTAGGCCCTAGGGCAGGGTGCATTGTATGTGAAAGGTAGGCCATGCCCTGGTGTGTGTGGAATGTCCTGATAGTGAATTACAGCCAATTTCGTTTTTCACTATTGCAAGGCTACCTGCTCCCATAGGCCAGAATGGGCAGTTTGATTATAACACCTTATAATCCTAACTGACCCAGGGAGCAAGGTAGAAATTCGAGTTTGGTATGGCTGAACTCAGAATGTTAAAATACATCTTTTAGTGTGGGTGATTTTTACATTCTGTGTTTGAAAATACTACTTTTAGAAAGTAGGTATTTTCTTGCCTAGCCTTCCAGTGTGCCTCTGCTAAGGTTGTGTATTCACTGTCTGGTGTGTGAGTGACAGGGGACTGGAGAGGGTCTTGGCTCCAGCAGTCTGATGGGTCTGGGCTGGGCTGAATAGGACCCACATAGAATAGAGAGTAAGGGGGAGGAGACTTCCTTTCACTGACCTGAGCCCTCATAGAATAGAGAGTAGGGGGCGGGGATTTCCTTTCACTCCCTGAGACCTCATAGAATAGAGAGTAGGGGAGGAGATTTCCTTTCAGCTACCTGGGCCAGGTCTGCTCTCACACAATGCTGTCTCCACCTCCTGCCAGGAAGCTGCACAGAACTGGTTTTGGTCAGGCACAGACACTCTCTGCCTTCAGAGAACAAAGACTTTTTGAGTATAAATATTGGGGCCCAGACCCCAAGACTTTAGATAACTTCTGGGAATCAAGACGAACCTTTGCTGAGGAGAAGAACCAGGAAACTGAAGGAGGAGACTGCCCCTGTGCTGTGTGCTGTTGGGGTTGGCCTGCAGTGGTTACTTTATTGCCAAAGGAGAAAGGAACTTTGTGTGTACTTTCATCATCTTGAAGAAGATCTCCAAGGGCTTGAAGATTGGGCTTGCCTCCTGCCTGAAGTCTCAGGGATACAAGACTTCACCCACCAACTCCCCTGAATTCCCTTGCTGGGAATTCTGCCTGCAAAGAGGTGCCTGCTGTTGTGTTGGGCCCTCTGAGAAGACTGCGTGTCGCTGGGAGCTGGAAGCGCGACGCAACAAGGAGAAGCGGGTCACCGCCGCTGCAGTTGCCATCGCATTGCCGAAGAAGTGTGCCGCCGCCGCAGCTGTTCGCCGTCGCATCACCGACGAAGCGTGTCGCATCACCGGAAAAGCGTGCCACCGCCGCAGAGGTTTCCGTCGCATCACGGGAGAAGCGTGTCGCAGGGCCTGTCGTGGCTCAGAAGTTCACCGAGTCGCCGCACGGCCGTCGGGTGTGCACGCATCGCATCTATGTTGTCGCACCGTAACCAAGATGCCATTTTGTCGCATCGCACCGGATCGTCATTGCATCGAGGCGCCATCTTGTCGCATCGCACCGGATCACAGTAAGAAACTGACGCATCAACTCCCCACACAGTAAGGAACCGAGCCTCAACTCCCCTGCGCAACAGTAAGGAACCATTGCATCCACTCCCCTGAGTGTAAGGAACGGCGCATCAACTTCCCTGCGACCCTTTTGTTTGCTTTGCGTTACGCATCCAAGGTACTTTGAGAGTAAAGTGTTGCATTTACCATCTACATTGAACTAAGCTATTTCTACCATTTTAAAGACTCATTTTTGATTACAGTAGTGTGGATTTTTGTCGTTTGACCTTGTGTTAAGTCTAGTAAAGATTACTTATTTTTCTAAACTGGTGTAGTGTCCATTTGTAGTGTTTTCACTGTATTACTGTATGTGTTCACAAATGCTTTACACACTGCCTCTGCGATAAGCCTGCCTGCTCGTGTCAAGCTACCAAGGGGGTGAGCAGGGGTTATTTTAGGAGTGTAGCCCCTTACCCTGACTAGACGCAAGGGTCCCTATTTGGACAAAGGTGCAAACCATTGCCAACTAGAGACCCCCAAATCTAACAGGGTGCATAAAAAATTAAGCTTGTCAGATAAAATGTTTTTAATTGGCTGCAGTTAAATGTTGCTTTAAAGGAAGAGAAGCATAATCTGAGCCTCCGGTCCTGACATACAATCTTGTGATCCCGGTCTGGGGGTGAGTATCAAAGGTCTCTTCTGGTGCTTTAACAAAGGACTCAGAATAACTGAGAGGAGATTCTTCTGAGGAGCGCAGACACCAGATCATCAGTAAGAGTATTCCATGAATTCCTAAAACAGTAAAGAGAACTGAGACTACATCATTACTGAGTTTAATTGAGCTAGGTGAACATGGCAAATCCCAACTGGGTGTTAAAAACATGAACTAGAGAGAGATATGTTTGTAATAAAAGTGTACCTAAAAGGAGAATGTGATTTCTACAGCGAAACCCAGATAAAGCAAATCAGTTATCTAAAGACATCCTGTGTGAATAATGTGTCAATAATTCAAGAGAATCCCTGAGAAATATTGTGATGAAACTTGTTGATAAGACTTGTTAAAGAAAAAAATAATCTTTAAAACAACAAATGATTTATACTACTGGAAAAGCTCTGAAGATGTTTTGTTAAACATGAACGCATGATGTGTGATTTAAGAGCTAAAGAACATAACCTTTTCCTTCCATGGGTAGAATGTTAACCTAAATGGGAGGTGCCATCTCATTACAGGTCTTCCTCCCTGTAGTTACCTCCCAAATTTCTCTTCCCCTCAACTGGCATCTCCAATACTCTGAAAATATAATTGCCGAATCGGTGCTACTGAGGATGGGCTTTTGAGGGTACTGCTCCCCAGGAACTCAGCATTCGCTGATATAACTGACATGCTGGTGTTCGAAGAAGGTTTCTTTCCGAATTTCAAAAGGTTTTAGTGCATGGATGAGGAAGAAATTTGAGAACTCATAGAAATATATATATATATATATACACGTGTGTGTGTGTGTGTGTGTGTGTGTGTGTGTGTGTGTGTGTGTAAAAAAAGAGCAAAGAACCCTGGGTAGTTCCCATGTTTTAGGAGGAGAGCAGCTCCTTTTTATGGAACACTCCAATGTGGTTGTCTCTTTTGTGCAAGATGTTTCTTTCAGCTTTCAAACAATATTCTGACTTGCTTTGGCTAGATTATGTATTCTTTATATCACTACTTAAAAACTCTCCATACACGCTGGTTCACATACTTAGATGCTTTGTGTAGCTTCACTATGTAATCTGAAAGCTGCTTGTGGGCACTTTGAGAAAGTCTGCAGACCTCCCTAATGTGTGTTGCAAGGATTAAGCTCAAGGTCTGTTAAGTATGCACGGTATATCTTTCATACTTAAAATATAATTTTTTATTTTGGAAGACCCCCTCCATCTCTATGCAGCGAGCAATATGTTTCGCATTTTCATTGACCTGTGTCACACCCAGCAGTCCACCATGACACTTCTCATTATGAAAAGCATCTCACCCAGTGTCCATGCCCTTCAGCTTGCTGGTGCTTTTTTCTTTCACCCAACCAATTTATTCGTAATTACTTCTTTAATGAATCTCTTTTTCCACTGACACTGTGTGTCCAACTGTACTGACAACTGCATTTATTGTATTTGTGACCCTGTGAACCCAGTTGGCATGAGTTTTGCTTTCATACTCCTAATTCTGAAATGACCAGTGAATTCATAAAAGAAATGATTTCCATTTGCAATGCTCTTCTTCTAGGCCATTTCCCCAACTCTCCTCTGCAGAGAAATTAACTACAAAGACCTTTGTTTTATTAACACATAGCAGACAATTTATTTTTTGTAACCAGTCATATCCTGTGCCTATCATCTTTGAAAACGGAATACAATTGGGGAGTTAAAACTGCTTATCTTGCCTCAAAAGCCATTAATCTCCGATATAATTCTCCCTTTTTCTCAAATGTTTTTGAAATAGGCGACTCTAAATCTGGGATTATGGAGCATGGTTAGAGTTTTGTTTTTGAAAGGCAGCAGGGTGCTTTGCACCACTTAGCCGCTTTTGTTCTCATATTAATGAAAGGGAAAAAATAAATAATTTCGCGCATGAGATTTTGCAGGCGAAAGGTCAAAGTGGCAGACTCTCGTGGCTTGTTAAACCGAACAATGCAAGACTTCTCAGACAAAACAATGATAAGCAATGCAAATGCAAATGTCTGCACTGCTTTGCGTAGCTGATTTCCACTGATGGGACTATACAGTAAACATCCTGCTTTTGTTACGGGTAATTGGCACAATACAAATTGCTTAAATTAGAAAAGTGTTACAATGTTTCTAGGATTTTTTTTTTCTCCTCGCCTGTATTCTTCAAATATCTAGAAAAGGCCGGGGTACATTGAGTAAGTGGCAGAAAGGACGTGCAGCTGGAAGACTTTATAAACAAGCTCTTTTGTGGAATTCACACCGATTTAATTGGACCAAACAAAGTTCAACGAGGGAAGTGATTGACAAGAGGCATGTGCTTTGTTAGGTCAAGTAGAATACATCAGATTAGGCGAGCTGAATTCTCAACTGAGGTTAGATCACTTCATTGTATCTTGTGTGACACTGATGTGTCCAGTGCTTAATTTAATTTTTTTTTTTTTTTAAGTAAATCAATTGGCGCAGGGGCCCAAGTTTTTCTTAGAACCCACAGCTGATGTTGCCCAAACAGGGTGGTGCTGAATAACCATGCTGCTTAATCTTTCTTCCACCACTCTACACTTCCTGTCTCTTTACATAACTCTTGCAGGTTCTTTTTTATCTTTTGTAACTGTTTTCCTTTCTTTTCATCTTTCATTCTTTCTTTTCTCCCTTTCGCTTTTGGTCAGAGTCTAATGATGAAAAATAAGTCCCAATCCCAAAAATGAATACCGGTTCCTACCACCTGCAATCACCAGCATTAATTAAGCACTGCTCTGCCTTTACAATCATAAGATCATGTCAGATTCTCCTAAAGGTCTACTTTATATTGGATGACTTTGTTCCTCTTTTCTTCAGTTTGTGGAACAGAGCTGTGGTTGTTGATCTAAATATGATTTAGGTTTAAAACAGAAGTTGTTAGAATGCATATTTTCTCTTCTCAGGACTTGATTATGAGTGTCCTTGTGTTACTGTGATATTCAGAGCCGTTTTAAGGCATGGGCAAAGTGGGCTCTGGCCCAAGGCCCCAGCCTTTCAGGGGCTCCCTGATAGAGCCAGCTCTTGTATGCAGAGTCTTGCTCTGATGACCTTGAATAATTCTTAGAGAGATTGTTTTAAATATTGTTTTCCTTTCATTTATTTTTTAGTGTAGGTGATGTGCGAGATTCTATTATATACATTTTGCAGAGAAATGTTGTGTTTATGTTTAATGCAACATCCATAAAAATGTTTCTTATAGATTAAAGCAGGACATCACAGATGAAAAATGGGAGGGTGTCACAAAGATTATTAGCAGTAATATTAGTGAGCTTCTGCTGTGTTACAATATTGAAAACACACATCACTATCCCTGAATATTAAACATAAAAACATTTAGAATTTGGACCAGTGTGCTTGTGCACTGTCAGTGACCTAATCAAAGAGGGCATGAAAGAGCTGAAATTGGATCATACATTCAAAGCTGTTCTGAACAGGGGCCCGCAAAACATGTTTGGTCCAGGGCCCCCAAGATCCTTAAAATGCCACTGGTGATATTTATGGGGATACCTATTTATTGGATGTGATAAAAATAACCACTTACAAGTTTCCCTATTAGAATGGAGAATATTTAGATTTTTGATGCTTTCATCAGCGAAATCTACATGTTGTGGTATTTTCTAGACTTATGTTTCTGGGTAAATATAGCAGATATCTACCTGGGGATAATCCGACAAACTCATAATTCCACCCCCCATGCAAGCAGATGTTTACATGGGTACGAAATTTAACGATGCCCTTTTAAAACAAGGCATAAGACACAATAATTTGCAAAAGACAAATCTTTCTTTGAATCCCATACTTTAAGGTTCCTGTAGAGTTCCATTCGAAATGCCCTGTTCTTCAAAAATCTTCCCAAAAAGAGGTCCCAAGTAATACATGCAGAAGTGATGTAAGGGCCATTCACCTTCCCTTCTAGAATAGTGCGTAACGCGGTCCAACCTACCTTTCCGGCTGTAGTAAGATGACAACAGCTATGTGGAGAGATTAATTTAAAGGCTAATGTGCAATAATATAGCCAAAATAAATTCTTAACAAACCACGCTGTAGGGAATAACAAACACTAGTTTCGTAGAATCCCAAGCACAGCAGCAAAAAGGGCCGGAGAGGAGCAAGAAACGAGACATGAAGACACAGGTCCCTATTCACATAGTCATCTACGCTCATAAATCAGACTTATGAGTGCAAATCGGCGAATTGACAAAAGATGACTCGGCAGTCATAAATGAGTGCTTTCTTGTGAAATATTGCCCAACCATTGTGTAGTATCGTGCAGGAAGAAATCCCACGTATTGAATGGGGAGTGGGCCTTGGAAGGCAAGGCTATCTTTGGAAGCTTCTGAACACCATCAAACATAAATTATAGGTATTCACAAACTCCTGTCCGACCCTTTCCATCACAGAAATGGATGGAGATTCAATCCTTTCAAGAGTGGAGGTAAATCTCTTTGTATGGGGGAAGAGCATTGGAACACCACCAAACCTTTTGGGGGTGCAGGGGAATGTTTTTCTGCGAGGGTAAAAATAATTTGCCTGTGGAAAATAGAGAAAAATATGTGCCTTTGCACAAATCTAATGGCATTTCACGGGCGTAACAGTACACCATATGGACCTGCTCCATAAGAAATGCCACTGCAAGGGAGTGTCCAGGACTTCACCAAAGTTTTCGTAAAGTGAGTCTGGAAAGCTGCCTCTAGCATTGTATTGTAATGTGGTCCTTTACATTGCGTCACGTTTCTACTTGTTATATTCCTTTCCTTCTCACCCTTTCGCCACTCTTCCCAAGTGGCTCTGCCATTTAAACTTATATATATATATATATATATATATATATATATATATATATATATATATATATATATATTCCTTTTATGGTATGAGATTCCATTCTCCTCAGCTTTGAAACTGTCAAATTGATGCTGAGCCTGGAACGTTGGTGATGTTTTTTTACAACCAATAATTACCTCACTACAGCACCATCTGCTTGCATTGTTTAACATGTGTGGAAGTAAACCTGCATTTGCAGATTTATGTCTTTCTTTACGAATTGGGCCCACAAACTGTTGATATAAGTCATAGGTAGTGTTGCCCAACAAACAAAAACAGGAGGATACAACTATTGGGACAAGAGTTACAGAGAAACACGAACTCTGATAAAGGCAGACAATGCCCTGGAATAGGTGGCACATATACACGGAAACTGTGACACAAACATCGGGAAAAGACGAACCGACAACGGAATAAGGAAATATGGACAAAGACTGGCATGGAAAGCTACAAAAACACCAGTGTTATGAATTGGAAAGGTTAATTGGACCTGATAACCCATACAGGGCACCTATCATGTGAATATATTTCAAGTGTGCAGGCAACAGCCCACTTTTCAAGAATTAAACCCTATCCCACGTATCAGACACCCAATGGACATCAATCAACACAGAGCCAGAAATACACCACCACTGACATAGATTTCTGGTGGGAAAGTTTGCAAGACATACAGAACCCATCACAGGGAAATCACAATAAGCTGCAGATAATATTATGTCACCCAACAGTGCCAAGAGGCATGGTAAATGGCAATGGCTGGTCTGTTAAAAAACTATGCAGTATAACTTTACAAGCTCCCCATTGTCAAATGCATTGGGGTGACCTAGCTGCCACAGGTTGAGCAATCCTGGAAGAAAAGTCGACAGGAAAAACAGGCTAGACTCATTTCTGAATGGGCCAAAGTATGTTGAGCGGTTCAATGGGCTCTTAATCCATGAAGTAAACGGTTAAGTGTCTCAACTGCATGCTGACAAAACTGCTAACAAGTTTGAGATCAACAAAGAGTCAGTGGACAGCTGTGAGATGAGACATGCCAAGGTTATTTTCATATCGTGATTAGACTACCTCGTTCAACTACAGTGGTGGGATGGAGATCTTGTTAGTAGGGCAGGCAGGGGTAGGATTTTTTTTGTTTGTTGAGATATGCATTTTTTTCTTATATTGCGACAACAGAATAGTATTAGACAAGGATACATAAAGTATGTGCACAGAAGGACACTTTAACCACATCGCCGGTTTCAAAACCATACTCAACATAAACAAGAACAGGTAGTTGAAGGTCTCTACCTGTTCATGACCTAACATTTCGAGCCAGCTCACATCCAGTGACCGCTCTCCCATTAACAGACTACCTATAGTTTCTCATCTAAAATACCCACCTTATCTCTGCTGTATATTGGCAATGATACTGTAATGATATTGTACATTATTCAGGAAACAATACTGAATATTGGTAAAAATCTGCAGTTGATCATTCATTTTATACAGACATCTTTCATGCCCCGCCATCACTGCCATTTCCTTGAACCATTCGTCTCATTCAGGAGGGTATCAGATTTCCATTTCTTGAGCACACATATTTGTGACACATTTTTGACACAGCTATCGCCTTAGCAAACCATCGACACCAGTATTTGGTAAGGTTATGGCCCCAATCCCAGCTACATCATGTAGCATCACCATAGAGTTGGAGTGACGACTTGAATTAAACCAGTGCTGCTGCTGAGGTACCCTGAGAAACTAAACTTCAGTCTAAGCTTCCTCAGCCTCTCTCATTGTGAACAACGTGTTACAGTCCGAATCTAGGCACTTATGTTCTAATGAACTTTGCCATTGTTGTCTCTGGCCTACAGATGTAGGTATAGAGAACATAAGTTCTAATACTGTCCTCCATAGGCCTGACAGCACACCTCTGAATAAACTCCACTTATGCTAATACATTCCAGAACGCAGCTGCCAGATTGATCCTCAACCTGCCCAAGAGAACCCACATCACCAAGACCCTGAAGGACCTCCACTGGCTCCCTGGCCACAAGAGATTCCATTTCAAGCTCTTGACCCATGCCTAAAAAGCCCTCCAAGACCAGCTTACATGAACCACTGCCTGCACATCCACCTACTTCCCAGGAACCTCAACTGTGCACACCTCCTCCTCGTGCAGATACCTTGCATATGCCGCTGCTGCTCCGGAGAATGCTCCTTCTCCCAACTCGCCACCAAAGCCTGGAACACCCTCCCTCTCCACCTCCGCACCCCACCCTCGCTGACCAACTTCAAGAAGTGGCTCAAGACCTGAGACTGCAGCAAGCGCTTGGATACCCTCTCGGGTGACAAGCTGTGCTTTACAAGTACTGGTGCATTCTGGAGGTCAGAGGGGGTTGCCCTAGATCTGTTTGAGACAAAGGGTTTTTTGTATATATTTCCATTCTTGGCTCCTCCAAATATTGTATTCCAGCTGAATTTCTGTAAAAGATTTCAAGTACCTCTCATGAAGTAAGCACTATCCTTATTCTCACTTTTGATATCAGATAGTGACCCCCGTACCTCCCTCGCCCCCATTTTCAACTTCATGTTTTTCCACAGTGGGACTCAGCATGTATGTTTGGGTGTATTTGATCAGTTTATGTATCGATCACCAGTTTTCCATTTTGTAGTCCACTACTGGGTACTGGATTGTATTCCCCTCAAACCCACAGCATCCCCATAAATGAGATCGTATGTTCATATATTGATATTAATTGTTTCTCAATCATCAACCCAAGCAGCTGCTGCTTCTCATTGTTGAAATACCAGTGACAGGGGTGCCAGCCTGTGTCCTGAGCAATACAATGAGTACATGTGCAACATTCCTAATCCTTCATATTTTGGAGTGGCATAAATTTCGGACATATTAAGACATAGAGGCTTATTTATGAGAGGCTTGCGCCGCCGGAGCATCACTTTTTCTGACATTCAAGCAATGCAAACCTCTCAACCATATCTATGAGGCCATGCAAAGCCACTTTGCCCCTTCCTGCACAAAAAGAATCCTGCATGCAATGCAGACACCCTTGCACCATGGTGCAAGGGTGCCTGCGTTGGTGCTAGGCAGCAAATTGTGCGCCAGTGCAGGGTGAAAGGACAGAAATGCATTGTACTTCATAAATATGGTGCATACATAACCTTTCACATTGGTGTAGGGAATGGCAGCAAGAAGAGTAGCATCGCTGCCCCATGCCAATTCCCCATAAATGCGGCCCATAGTCTTTTTTGTCGCTCCAAACTAAGGGGCTTATTTACAAGCTCCTTGAGCCGCTGGCGCATCACTTTTGCTGACGCTCTGGCGGGGCAGAGTGCAGAACCATATCTACGAGGCCACGCAAAGTCACTTTCCATGGCTTTTAATCGCCTCGTAGATATAGTGTAAGGCAACGCAGCGCTAGTTGCTGCGTTGCCTTGCACTGCATCAGGGGGGCATTCCATGGGCTTTGTGGTGGATTTCCCCACGCAACACCCATGGGTTTTGACATATTCCCAGATTTACAAGGATCTGTAAACCCCGGAAAGCATCAAAATTGTATGTCTCCCCAGGGGAGACGTAAAAAGGAGGAATATCTTTATTTCTCCTCATTTTTTCTTCTTTCTATGTGTGCTGCAGAATGCAGCATACATCGAAAGAGGAAAAATTGAGGGTGGATTATTTTTGCGCAGGAAGGTGTTCCTTCCTGCACAAAAACAATCCTGCCAACAATGCAGACACCCTTGCACAATGGTGCAAGGGTGCCTGCGTTGGCTCTAGGCACTAAGGGGCCGATTCCGATCTCGGTCGGAGGCGCACCCAATACCATTCGGTCGGGAAAAAGCCATGCGAAAGCCAGTTTCCCGACCGATCCAGTACAACACACCGAACGAGCAAGTACGATGCGCACAACAGCAAAAATTCCGGCCGAGCCGTACTCACCCAAACCAGGTCCTGTTCTCCGACCGAGGCGAATCCGGAAACGCCGGAATCGAGTCGCACGGAAGGGAAAATGCAGCCCCGTCCGGCCGGACAAGTACGATGCGCTTTCCGTACGCGCCGAACCCGTCGCTACGCACGGCACGTCAAAGCATCCGGGAGAGGCGCACATAAGCTCCGAATCGCGCCACAACACGATCCACGGCTACGAGGCGAGACACAGCACAGACGAGGACGACGCGAGGCGACGAGGACGAAGCGAAGCGACGAGGGCGAAGCCAAGCGGCGAGGACGACGCGAAGCAACGAGAAGGACGAACGACACGAACCAACCATGAATCCCTTCGTCCCGATCATACCAATATTCTACATCTACTACCGGAACAGGCACGGACGCGTACGGCGCAGAAGGTAAGTCAGACACCAACCACAAAACACATACAACACGTACCACGACACATCACACACATACACTGGGAATCTGAATATACTTGCAACAGCAGCACCATAGGGGCGGGATGCCCATCACCAATGCCACATATGCACACAGGGGCCTGAATGCGCGCCACCACCCCAACCCAGGGGGCTGGATGCCCACCACCACTACCACCCTTAGCCAGGGGGCTGGATGCCTACCACTACTACCACCTCACCCAGGGCGGGCTGGATGCCTACCACCACCCTTAGCCAGGGGGCTGGATGCCTACCACTACTACCACCCTCACCCAGGGGGCAGGATGCCCACCACTACTACCACCCTTAGCCAGGGGGCAGGATGCCTACCACTACTACCACCCTCACCCAGGGGGCAGGATGCCCACCACTACTACCACCCTTAGCCAGGGGGCAGGATGCCTACCACTACTACCACCCTCACCCACGGGGGGCAGGATGCCTACCACTACTACCACCCTCACCCAGGGGGCAGGATGCCCACCACTACTACCACCCTCACCCAGGGGGGCAGGATGCCCACCACTACTACCACCCTCACCCAGGGGGGCAGGATGCCCACCACTACTACCACCCTTAGCCAGGGGGCAGGATGCCTACCACTACTACCACCCTCACCCAGGGGGCAGGATGCCCACCACTACTACCACCCTCACCCAGGGGGCAGGATGCCCACCACTACTACCACCCTTAGCCAGGGGGCAGGATGCCTACCACTACTACCACCCTCACCCAGGGGGCAGGATGCCCACCACTACTACCACCCTCACCCAGGGGGCAGGATGCCCACCACTACTACCACCCTCACCCAGGGGGCAGGATGCCTACCACTACTACCACCCTTAGCCAGGGTGGCAGGATGCCTACCACTACTACCACCCTTAGCCAGGGGGCAGGATGCCTACCACTACTACCACCCTTAGCCAGGGGGCAGGATGCCCACCACTACTACCACCCTTAGCCAGGGGGCTGGATGCCTACCACTACTACCACCCTTAGCCAGGGGGCAGGATGCCCACCACTACTACCACCCTCACCCAGGGGGCTGGATGCCTACCACTACTACCACCCTCACCCAGGGGTGGCAGGATGCCTACCACTACTACCACCCTTAGCCAGGGTGGCAGGATGCCTACCACTACTACCACCCTTAGCCAGGGGGCAGGATGCCTACCACTACTACCACCCTTAGCCAGGGGGCTGGATGCCTACCACTACTACCACCCTTAGCCAGGGGGCAGGATGCCCACCACTACCACCCTCACCCAGGGGGCTGGATGCCTACCACTACTACCACCCTTAGCCAGGGGGCAGGATGCCTACCACTACTACCACCCTCACCCAGGGGTGGCAGGATGCCTACCACTACTACCACCCTTAGCCAGGGGGCTGGATGCCTACCACTACTACCACCCTTAGCCAGGGGGCAGGATGCCCACCACTACTACCACCCTCACCCAGGGGGGCTGGATGCCTACCACTACTACCACCCTTAGCCAGGGGGCAGGATGCCTACCACTACTACCACCCTCACCCAGGGGGCAGGATGCCCACCACTACTACCACCCTTAGCCAGGGTGGCAGGATGCCTACCACTACTACCACCCTTAGCCAGGGGGCAGGATGCCTACCACTACTACCACCCTTAGCCAGGGGGCAGGATGCCTACCACTACTACCACCCCAACCCAGGGGGGCTGGATGCCTACCACTACTACCACCCTTAGCCAGGGGGCAGGATGCCCACCACTACTACCACCCTCACCCACGGGGGGCAGGATGCCTACCACTACTACCACCCTTAGCCAGGGTGGCAGGATGCCTACCACTACTACCACCCTTAGCCAGGGGGCAGGATGCCTACCACTACTACCACCCCAACCCAGGGGCGGCTGGATGCCTACCACTACTACCACCCTTAGCCAGGGGGGCTGGATGCCTACCACTACTACCACCCTTAGCCAGGGGGCAGGATGCCCACCACTACTACCACCCTCACCCAGGGGGGCTGGATGCCTACCACTACTACCACCCTCACCCAGGGGTGGCAGGATGCCTACCACTACTACCACCCTTAGCCAGGGGGCTGGATGCCTACCACTACTACCACCCTTAGCCAGGGGGCAGGATGCCCACCACTACTACCACCCTCACCCAGGGGGGCTGGATGCCTACCACTACTACCACCCTTAGCCAGGGGGGCAGGATGCCTACCACTACTACCACCCTCACCCAGGGGGGCAGGATGCCCACCACTACTACCACCCTTAGCCAGGGTGGCAGGATGCCTACCACTACTACCACCCTTAGCCAGGGGGCAGGATGCCTACCACTACTACCACCCTTAGCCAGGGGGCAGGATGCCTACCACTACTACCACCCCAACCCAGGGGGGCTGGATGCCTACCACTACTACCACCCTTAGCCAGGGGGCAGGATGCCCACCACTACTACCACCCTCACCCACGGGGGCAGGATGCCTACCACTACTACCACCCTTAGCCAGGGTGGCAGGATGCCTACCACTACTACCACCCTTAGCCAGGGGGCAGGATGCCTACCACTACTACCACCCCAACCCAGGGGCGGCTGGATGCCTACCACTACTACCACCCTTAGCCAGGGGGCTGGATGCCTACCACTACTACCACCCTTAGCCAGGGGGCAGGATGCCCACCACTACTACCACCCTCACCCAGGGGGGCTGGATGCCTACCACTACTACCACCCTCACCCAGGGGTGGCAGGATGCCTACCACTACTACCACCCTTAGCCAGGGTGGCAGGATGCCTACCACTACTACCACCCTTAGCCAGGGGGCAGGATGCCTACCACTACTACCACCCTTAGCCAGGGGGCAGGATGCCCACCACTACTACCACCCTTAGCCAGGGGGCAGGATGCCCACCACTACTACCACCCTCACCCAGGGGGGCTGGATGCCTACCACTACTACCACCCTCACCCAGGGGTGGCAGGATGCCTACCACTACTACCACCCTTAGCCAGGGTGGCAGGATGCCTACCACTACTACCACCCTTAGCCAGGGGGCAGGATGCCTACCACTACTACCACCCTTAGCCAGGGGGCAGGATGCCCACCACTACTACCACCCTTAGCCAGGGGGGCTGGATGCCTACCACTACTACCACCCTTAGCCAGGGGGCAGGATGCCCACCACTACTACCACCCTCACCCAGGGGGGCTGGATGCCTACCACTACTACCACCCTCACCCAGGGGTGGCAGGATGCCTACCACTACTACCACCCTTAGCCAGGGTGGCAGGATGCCTACCACTACTACCACCCTTAGCCAGGGGGCAGGATGCCTACCACTACTACCACCCTTAGCCAGGGGGCAGGATGCCCACCACTACTACCACCCTTAGCCAGGGGGCTGGATGCCTACCACTACTACCACCCTTAGCCAGGGGGGCAGGATGCCCACCACTACTACCACCCTCACCCAGGGGGGCTGGATGCCTACCACTACTACCACCCTCACCCAGGGGGGCAGGATGCCTACCACTACTACCACCCTCACCCAGGGGGGCAGGATGCCTACCACTACTACCACCCTTAGCCAGGGGGCTGGATGCCTACCACTACTACCACCCTCACCCAGGGGGCAGGATGCCTACCACTACTACCACCCTTAGCCAGGGGGCTGGATGCCTACCACTACTACCACCCCAACCCAGGGGGCTGGATGCCTACCACTACTACCACCCTTAGCCAGGGGGCAGGATGCCCACCACTACTACCACCCTCACCCACGGGGGCAGGATGCCTACCACTACTACCACCCTTAGCCAGGGTGGCAGGATGCCTACCACTACTACCACCCTTAGCCAGGGGGCAGGATGCCTACCACTACTACCACCCCAACCCAGGGGGGCTGGATGCCTACCACTACTACCACCCTTAGCCAGGGGGGCTGGATGCCTACCACTACTACCACCCTTAGCCAGGGGGCAGGATGCCTACCACTACTACCACCCCAACCCAGGGGGGCTGGATGCCTACCACTACTACCACCCTTAGCCAGGGGGGCTGGATGCCTACCACTACTACCACCCTTAGCCAGGGGGCTGGATGCCTACCACTACTACCACCCCCACTCATAGGATGGACAATGCATGACACAACAAGCACACCACAACCTAGGGAATGCAAGATTAAGACATCCCCCCACCACCATGACAAGCGTGTGTAGGCTGTGTCAAATGCCTACAACACCGAACATGACTTTCAACATACAATGTGACCCCCTAGCACATGTGCCACACATATATGTGTGTGGCACCCACAATGCAAGCAGCCCATGACCATTGTGGCAATGGGGCCTAAACCCCCATCATCACAGTGACCAAAAGGTAAGTGTGGGGTCCATAGCTGAAGCACATTTTGACCATTGTGGCAATGGGGTCTAAACCCCCATCATCACAGTGACCAAAAGGCAAGTGTGGGGTCCATAGCTGAAGCACATTTTGACCATTGTGGCAATGGGGTCTACACCCTCATCATCACAGTGACCAAAAGGTAATTGTTGACAAAGAAAGAGCTGCAACTGCCAAACTGCATGGATCATTCCTGCTCACAGAACCAAAAACTCATCTGTGGCAAAGTAGTGTATGTGTCCCATTGCAACATAAATTGGGGGAGCCAAATACTGCAGTGCAAATGAAACATTCCTTTGGCCATGTGCAGACAAACAACACCCATGGGGGCTGAGACCGTCAACAGTCATCAATGACACAATGACAGAAGTGACCATCAGAATGCAGAACCACATATTTGCACCAATGGGCACACAAATGCAGATACCCTGTGGAGACAGCAGATGTGAGGTGAACAGATACCATACCATGGCAGCAATGGGACACACAAACCATGATCACTGTGCTGACCGATGACCTAGGAGTCCCAGGGACAGCAGGGGAAACACACCAAACAACATACAGCCAATGGCACACCCAAGATATGCCAATGCAGTGGTGCAGATGCACAAACACAAACAGGCAGACCAACACTGTCATCATACACAGCAGGTGAGGGGTGGGGGTGCCAGTGTCCCCAGGCAACCACACAACACATGAGGAGAGCTGAATACCAATCATACAGATGTGCATACACTGCCACACTAAGGTAACTCATGGATCCAAATCCCCTATGTGGGCAAGCAGGCATTGTCAGGTGAGAGGGAGCACAAAACACACATGTCACACAGGCACGTAGGAACAACAACTGACACAGCAAGTCACAGACACACCACAGCACCACCCCCAGGGCCCCCACAATGTGGTGACCCTGGGCTGAATAAAAATACCACTGTGATGACAAAGCTAAATGTCGTTCACACTATGAACCACAGTCAGGTGTCCTGAGCAACAAACTACCATCACACCTACACAAGCACAAATCAATCAGCATGGCCAGTAAGCCAAGGCCAACATGGAGGCAGGGGCCTAGCCGGGCAACAACTCTCATCTGCACACACTCAACACCACACCCCTCGACCTCCAACAATGTGCAGCAGTGAAGTACACATGCACTGGTGACATTGCACATGCACCCATGACTATTCCAGGGTGGTGGGTGGGAACCAAGGTGTAGAAACACATCACACATGGACACTCAACAAGACTCCTGAATGTCTGACACACTGCACACTACGCTGTACATGGACATGACGGCAATACCACACCGACCAATGGGATCCCAGCCACAGTCACACACCAATGAAGAAGCCAAGGTCACCCACAAAGAACACACATAGACAACTTCCAACATTGCAGCTCTGACCCTGAGGAGTGGCAGCAGTCACACACACAACATGTCACAATCACTGAAAGATAACACAAACTGGAAATCACATGACAGGGGCAAACAACAAGTGCCAAGGGGAAACCTGACTGTGACCCATCTGCGTCTGCACACAAACTCAGCCCTGACAGCAAACACACCTATGGGTGACACCCTGATGACCAGTAATGTGCCATGCACCCACATCACAGAGAACACAGGGAGAAGACTTTGGGGGAACATAGCTCAAGTCAGCAAGCATCACAAACAGGTACAACACTAGGGATCACAGCATGCGCAGATGAATGGAAGTGAACACACAGACATGCACATACAACACACACCTTGGGTGCAGGCAATGTCACACGTGTACACACTGCCATGAGGGGACTCCACTCCTGTGTGAGGAAAGCTGTGCCATATGTTGCCTCAGTAGGGCCCCATCATGTCAGCTGAGCACTTGGTCACACAATCAACAATTAGCACCAAATGAGGGCTCCCATCACATCAGCCTGGTCATGGATGTGCCAACGGAATCATCAGCACAGATCCAACACACTTGTATAGCAATGTTGCACTGACTACACGGATGAGTCCCTCCCCATTGATGCCCAAACCTGCATGTCCACTGGAGATGGCAACACGGTCAGGGAAGTAGACAAATGCAACGATGGCAGGCACAACAGATGTGCAGGGGTGGAAGCCACAGATATGAAATTGCCAATGTAAGTAGGAAACCCATTGCCAAATACTGAACACATGACACCCTCAGATGCTGCTATTGATGACATGGATACACCACATGATAGGACACATTCCCCCTGGACCACATGGGTTCCTGCACAGTAACACTTCATAATCATGAGACCAGATATCACCATCACTGCAGCAAGGGCATGGTTAGCTGCACCAACAACATGTACATCTGAAGCATGAGCACTAGAGAAAAGAAAGTTGCTTTATTCAGCATATGTGTTGAGGCCAAACGAAGTCCTGAAAAAGAGCAAAGGCCAATGGCCAGTCCATTGTCAAAGTTCAAACAGGGTGACACTGGCAGATGTCACCCTACGCATGCCTGCACAATACCAGGGACAATCCACTAGGAGGGGCAACCGGGGGCAGGCCAGGCACCGCAGGGACAGGATCAGGGCTCACCAGGGGGAGTCAGGGAAGGGGTGGTGGGTGCAGGAGAGCCACTGACAACTGCAGTGGAGGTGTCTGACATGGTGTGTGCCGGCACAACTGGGGGGCATGACACAGATGTCGTGGGTGCCGGCACAACTGCAGTGGACCCTGCAGATGGGGTGGACAGGTCCGCCACTGCAGTGCCCAAGTCAGACAGGGCGGTAGTGGACTCCACTGCAGTGCCTACCTCCAGGGGAGGAGAATGGGGAACAGGCAAGGTGGGTTGGACAGAGGGGGGACACCCTCACCACATCAGTGGCACAGACAAGCGCAGCGGGGGGTGTGGTGCTGGGAGAGCAAGTGGCAGGGGGAGAAGGCCGGAGCATCTTGGGGATGGTATATCTGTGGGTGGGGGAACCTGGGGCAGGGTGTGGTGGGGGCACCTGTGCAGTGGGGGCCTGAGGGATGGAGGACGGAGACCTTGTGCCTGAGCTGCAGGGTGGTGGCGGGGTCTTGCTCTTAGCACTCCGGGGGACTTGCGGGTGGGGGCCTCAGTCCGTCTGCGCCTGGGGGAGGGTGTCCGGGGGCGAGGGGCACTCTGCTCCGTGTGGGTGGGCTTCCTCTTCCCCCGGGATGCTGGAGCAGCTTCATCGGTGGGGAAGAGGCCGAGGTCACAGAGGAAGAGCTGCTGTGACTTTGGGGTTGCAGGTGAGGCAAGGGAGGGTGCTTTGGAGGGAGAGGGAACTGAGGACTGCGCAGTGCATGTGGATGCGTGTGTGTGTTCCAGGGCCCCATCCCCTGTGAGTCTGGCTTCAGTCCCCTGAATGTGCGTGCGTGTGCGTTTTGTCATTGGCGTGTGTGTCAGTGTGCTGGATGTGTGTGTGCTGGTGTGTGCCTGTGCCAGTGTGTGTGTGCCTGGGATGGGTAAGGTGCTGGGGAGTGTGGATGGAGCAGAGGCAGGAGGGGTGAGGGACCGTTTGAGGAGGGACACTGCTGCCGTCAGGGAGGAGTCCATGGACCTATTGCCCCTCTGTAGGTCAGACATGCCCGATGAGATGCCCTCCATGAACGACACCAGCTGAGTCAACAGCGCGGTGTGCGCATGGAGGACACTCAGCATGGCTGTCTGCCCTACATGGAGCTGGCGAAGGAGGTACACAGACTCCTCACTCAGGGCAGCAGGGGACACAGGGGCAGGGGTGCGGTGCCTGGCCCAAAGGAGACACGCTCCCGGACATGGGAGCCTCCACGGACCTGGGGAATGGGAGCCGATGGGAGGGCGGTGGTGGTGCTGGTGGTGGCGGGGACAGCAACACTAGCTGGGGTGTGGTGGCTGCTGACACCCGCCTCCACAAGGGAGTCATCCTCCGAGTTGCTCTGGTCCTCAGCTGAGGTGGATGCTGCTGAGGACTCCTCGGTGTGGCTCCCCTCGCCCTCCGTGCCACTGGGTCCCTCCGACCACTCCTCGGCTGCTGACCCAGTCTGGCTCTCTGGCTCCTCCTGGTCCGTGGAGCTGTCCCCTTCCGTGGCCGTGGATGTATCTGCAAACAATGGGGAAACAGACAGACATCAGTCACCTGCACCAAACGCACACACCACTGTGAGCACAGCACATTACAGAGCAAGCCCTGGCATCATTAGTTGTACATTGCTAAAAGTGCCCTAATTGAACAGGAGAAGTCAATTGTCAGTCTGATGCCAAGCATGGCACTCACATCCCACATGGCCTTGCACCCATCTGTCTGGTGTCTGTTGGATTGCAACACCCCAGTGTTGACACATGCACCAAGTACACAGTAGTTGGACAGTGCAGAGGACACGGTGTGGACACATCACAGCTCTTGCCACTGAGTCAGTACAGGTTCACGGATGTAAGGGATGCCCAGAGTCAAATAGGAAATGCATGTGATGCATTCCAGCGACAGACACCATGATGCACCCATGTCCTGATAGCCAGCGCCACTATGGTGTGCATGTAGCACATGTCACTCCCCTGCAGGATCACCAATCAGTAGACACATGCCATGGCGGAGGCATGACTGCAAAGTCATACATCACTGTCTCAGTGATGTATGACTTTGCAGCCAGACAACAACACTCTGCACTGTGTCACAATAGTAGGTCATGGGGAATGCAAGTCCTGGAGCTGCACAAGTGCACATGTACATCCCCCCACAACACATCCTCTTAACCCTCATCTGTCCAGGTCATACCTATTGGACATATGGGAGACCTGTGACACTACCCTCTGAACCTGAGCCCCTCACACTCTGCTGTGCATGGGGAACAGCTGCCTGAACTTCACATTTACATGCCCCAGTCTGCATGGGCAGCTGATCAGACACCTATGTGTCACACAAGTATCGTCTCCTATGGTCACATCTCCAGTGGCATGCTGAGCCCCTACCAAGAAACTCCACAGCAGTCCTGGCGACTAATCCACAGCACACTGACACAGAGGCAGACACCTGAGGGGTCAAATCACTGTGCACAATGTGTCCTCTGATACACGGGAGTGGGAGTACAGAGTGTATTGTATGGCCTGGAGTAGGCATGACTGTCCAGCCCCACATGAATGAGGGATGAGCCCTGGACTGTAGGCAGCTGGCTAAGTATGTGTGACACACGTCATATACATACTCCTGGGGCCCAAACATTGTTCCCACCCGCAGCATGGGTGTGTGCCAGGTACCCCAGCCACATGTGGTGGATCAGCTCAGCAATTGGACCACAGATCAAAGTAACACGCTGAATACATGTCAGAATACAGGCATTGTGTAAGCAATGGACCCACCCATGATGCCCACCACAGAGTCAGGGAAACAGATGCTGTCTCCCACCTTGAGTCAAGCAAACTGCAAGGACACAGTCCTAAGTGACAGAATTCCCTGCATGTAAGGGCCACACCTGGGTATCAGATGAGGAGTGGGCAGTGCACAATAGAGGGACATGGCTCCTGGACAACATGACTGCTGTACTGTGGCAGTTCAACCTGGCCCGAGGAGGGCACATAACATGTTAGACAGAGTACACAGTGCAGTCTTTGACTCACCCCCTCCTTGCTGCTCTCTGGCCTTCAGCTGCCCATCCAGGTCTGGAAAGACCACCGCCAGGATCCTGAGCATGTGGGGGTCAGGGTCCGTGTTCCGCCCCTCCTGCGAGGAGGCGACAGCTTCAGCTGGACCCGTGCAATCCTCCGGGTCCAGCCCCGAAGGTCCTGCCACCTCTTTTGGCAGTTGCGGATCCGGCGCTTGTAGACCCCCACGGACCGGACAGCCCGGACGATGTCCTTCCATATCTCATGCTTCCGATGGGCAGAAGCCTGTCAGGATGACAAAGTGATAAGGCCATTATTACACATGCAACATATCCGTGCATGACACAGTTGCATATACATGTCGCAATCACAGGGGCACATGGTGTACCCAGGCAGTGCACGGCTGCCCATGGACAGTTTTCCAGAAGTCACTACATGGTATCATAGCATGGGGAGTAAAACCCTGTTCAGAAGCACTGTCACTGCACCATACCTGTCCAGTGCAAGTCACTACACACTATGGGGGGTGACAACTACTCAGTGAGCCTGCTAGCCAGTGGTGTGCTGACTCTCAGCCTTGCTAGTCAGACAAAATGCACATTCAGAAAGGCAGTGCACAGAACACTCACCTGCTCCCCTGGTGTCCCATACAGCTTGCTGTACTGTGGAAGTAGGCTGTCCAGCAGGGCCTGGTTCTCTTCAAGGCTGAAGGCTGGGGCTCTCTCCACAGTACGTGCCATTGCAGGGTCCAGAGGGGCAGAGACAGCAGCAGTGCAGTGGCAGATGTCGTCCTGGAGCATGTAGTGCAGGCAAGTGGGCTCTCAGGGGAACATGCAGCAATATATATGTGCTGGAGAGGCAGATACTGTCCCTTGTGTCCAAAGTGATAGGTCCAAGTCGTTTGCATCTTCTGAATCTGGCCAATCCATGGAATAGCAGCACCAAAACACGCCCACAGCATCCTTCAAAATTTCAACTTCATGACATACATGATTTTGCAACATTGTTGTGGGTGACCAACTGATTTTCCAGCAACCGACTCGTTCGAATATTCGAAAACGCGTCCGTTGCCAGGCAAGCCCATTGTCAATGGGTGCGCACCGATCGGTCCATTGAGGTACAACGCGCACAGGGGTACAACGCGTACCCGCACACATTGAATGCAATGGGCCGGCCGGAGGCACCGATCGGTCCATTGCAGTACAACGCGCACAGGGGTACAACGCGTACCCGCACACATTGAATGCAATGGGCCGGCCGGAGGCACCGATCGGTCCATTGCAGTACAACGCGCACAGGGGTACAACGCGTACCCGCACACATTGAATGCAATGGGCCGGCCGGAGGCACCGATCGGTCCATTGCAGTACAACGCGCACAGGGGTACAACGCGTACCCGCACACATTGAATGCAATGGGCCGGCCGGAGGCACCGATCGGTCCATTGCAGTACAACGCGCACAGGGGTACAACGCGTACCCGCACACATTGAAAGCAATGGGCCGGCCGGAGGCACCGATCGGTCCATTGCTGTTCAACGCATCACTGTACATGTGACTGGCATATGTCAGCATGCCTGTCTCAGATGGACATATGCCAGCCACAGATAGCTCCCAGGGAGTGAGGGGCACACCTACATCACGACAGCCTGTCCAAACCTTATCATAAGGCATGTAAGGCTGCATTTCCTATTGTGTGTATGTTGGTGTACATGTTGTCCTGTGGGTGTCACCTGTGGGCAGCCACCCCCAGGCTGTGCACGTGTTAATGGGGACAGGATCCTGGGTGTTACGTGTACGTGACCACTGTGATGTGCAACTGTTCATATCTGTGCATGTGCCATGGTCACATTTCACAGTGGTGTTTGTGTATGTCATGTCACATACCCCGTGAGTCCCATGTGGGACGGTATGTTTGAGCCAGGGTGTCCCAGTGGCACAATAGTGATGGCCCTCCACAGTCTTTGTGCATGTAGTGTTTACAATGTCTCTGATTTCATGTGCACAATGGGAGACAGTCTCCACATCCACGTTGTGTGTGCATGGACTCTGATGTTGTGCGTGTGTGTCACAGACGTCCATGGCTCTCCTGCCATGGCAAGTGTGGCCACTACCTGTGGGGGTCATGTTTGTTTTGTTGTGGTGTACACATGATACTCCAGGTGATGCCAGTGTCCATGTGGCATTACAGGGTCCCTGGGAATGTGCCTGTCGTTGAGCTGTGGTGCCTGGGGCACATCTGTCCTCACATGTCACTGGGGGGTGACTGTGACACAGCATCATGATATCCAATGGGCCAACCTGGGACAAATTGATGCCACCTGTAGGACCGTGTTGACAGATGTTGGCCATGTATGTACCATACATGTCGTTCCGGTACTGCACACTTCATGTAGTTGTGCCTCATGATGATGTATGTTGGGATCTTGAGTGTGTTCAATGCCGCATATGTGGGGTGACTGACGATCTTGCTTACTTCTCCTCTGCACTGCAGGGCTCCTGCTGTCCATCGGCCATTCCCAGACCTGGCAACGATGGTGGAACGGGACAGCATCCGACGGTACCGCTTCACCAGGCAGCTGATTGAGGATTTGGCAGTGCAGTTGTCCCCACATTTGCAGCCTGGCCGGCCGTATCCTACAGCGCTGACCCCCAAGGTGAAGGTGATGGCAGCCCTACACTTCTTTGCCACCGGTACCTTCCAACATACTGTGGCGTCTGCTGGTGGGATGTCACAGACCATGTTCAGCCGTGTGCTCCGCGATTTCTTGGCGGCAATGTTGCTCTTCCTGAACCGGTACATCTATTTCCCTAGACTGCGACGACTCACTGACGTGAAGAGTGACTTTTATGCCCTGGGGAGGATGCCGCATGTCATTGGCTCCATTGATGGGACACATGTGGCTTTGGTACCACCACAGGCCCAGGAGCAGGCCTACAGGAACCGCAAGCACTACCACTCGGTCAATGCACTGGTGGTGTGTCTTGCAGACATGACCATCACACACGTGTGTGCCCGTTTCCCTGGTTCAGCACACGATGCCTTTGTGATGAGGAGTAGTCGCATCCCCAGGTTGATGGCACAGATGCAGAACCAGCGTGCCTGGCTTGTCGGTGTGTACTGACTTTGTGCCATTGTGTGTGATCTGATCTGTAGTATTCCGCCCACTTTTCCAAGTCAGCTGATGTGCACTTGTCTGTCCGTAGGTGACTCGGGATACCCCAACATGCCGTGGTTGCTGACACCCCTCAGGAACCCTGTGACACCTGCCCAGATGCGCTACAATGAGGCACATGGTCGGACCAGGAGAGTGATTGAGCGGACCTTTGGTCTCCTGAAGAGCCGCTTCCGCTGCCTGGACAAGACCGGAGGGTCCCTCCCATATGCCCCTGCGAAAGTGTGCAAGATTATCATCGTCTGCTGCATGCTCCACAACCTGGCAGTGCGGAAGGAGTTGCCTCTCATCCAGGATGACGATGACCAACATCCGCCACCTGTGGAGGATCCTGGCCTGGACCACGATGCCAGTGACGATGATGATGATGATGGTGATGGTGATGTCCGCACACAGCTCATCACCAACTTCTTTAGCTGAATGTGAGTATCCTGAGGTGTCATGTCAATGATGTGAGTTGGCATGATGTGTGGGTGGTGCTCTGGTGCTGTTGGAGTGTGTCCATGGGCTACTTGACTGGATGTGTGTTGCGATGTGTGGTGACAGGTGGGCTGTACTCCCCAACAGTGTTGACATGCTAACTTGGTTCTGGGTGGGTATCTTGTAACATGTATTGTGCATGAGTTTTGCTGTTCTGTCCTGTACTCCATTGCTTTTGACTGTGTGTCATTTCTGTCCTTCACAGGGTACTTTCAGATTCGTTTGGTCAACTGTGTCCACCGACAACGTGATTGCACATCCAGGCTGGTAGCTGTTGTGTCCCTACAGGTGATGTGCGCCACACCCATGGACTTCCTTCTGTCTACAGTTGTTGACTGTGTGCCCGCTACCAGGTGGGGTTACCTTGCATCTGTAGTGGTTACGGCATGTTGCTACTGTGTAATAAACCTGTGCTTCACTTAGTGATGTGCGTTGTCTGTGGTCACACATTTGACTGCCATTTGCTTACTGCACCTGTGGGCTACTTGACTACAACTGGGAATGGGTGTGGTGTCTGTGCATTGCACCGTCTTCCCTGGCAACATCAGTGTAGGCAATGAGTCAGATGGCCTAGGTGTGTATGTGTTGTGTAGCCCTGGTGGTGTGTCTCCCTCATATGTGTCACGTTGCCTGTACTCACATGCCTGTGTTGTCCTTGCTGTTGCAGTTCGCATACACAGTGTAATTTTGTTGTTCATCATCCCCATAACAGTACCCACGTTGGAATCACGACAGAGGCAAGTATGGTGTATTATTGTGTTTATTGTGATACATCTGTGATAATAGTGCATAGGATGGATTGTGCTGTACATGAATCTTGCAATCCCAAGTTCCTAGATGAATAGAAAGTCCAGGTAGACAGGATCCCCAGTATCGGGGCCACAGTTGTCTGACACATTGTTCCAACTTGTACTCCCCATGCAATGTGTGGGAGTAGTGTTGCCATCAACAGGGTGAACAGTCTGTGCACAAAGGCGAAAATCCAGAACAGGTTCAGGCTTCCTGGGAGTTGCGCTTGGCCATCAGCCTCTCACTTTCCCCTCCTCGGACGACCCCTCTTCTTGGGGGGGGCCCTCAAGTGCAGGCTGCTGCGGTGCAGGGGACTCTCCGCCAGAGTCCTCCTCCCTCCCTGTGGCAGTTGCAGTTTGTTCGGTACCAGATGTTGTTGGCACACAGGGAGGTGTGGACTGGTTGCTGTTCATCTGGCGGAGGCATTGTAAAATGTCCCTGTGCACCGCCGTCATCTCATGTAGTACATCCCACTTGGACTCCACGCGGGTCATGTGGGAGTCCACACGTGACATGTGGGAGTCCACACGTGACATGTGTGACTCCACATGGGACATGTGGGAGTCCAAGCGGGCATGATGGGCAGCCTGCTGCTGTTTGATGTCTCTGAGGAGCCCCACTACCTGGCTGAGCTCTCCGGTGCTGGACTGGTACGCATCAGCTATGCGTACCAGTTGTGGGTCTTCATGCACACCAGCAACGTCTGCAAGCAGCGACCTCTGTCTCCCACCCCTCCCACCACCCCTGCTGACATGTGCAGTGTGTGCAGTTGCACGCACAGATAACCCTGGTCCACCTTGGGGGTTGGTGGTGGTGGTGGTGTCCATGGCCCCAGGTTGGTCCAGGGTCACTGCGCTGGTGTTGTTCCTTATTCTGTCCATGTCGGCAGGGATGGTATTCGTGGTGACAGTCGTTGGAGGGGTGGGTGCAGGGGGTGCAGCTGGTGGACCTGCTGGTGCTGCAGCTGGTGGTCCTGCTGGTGCAGCATGTTGACTTGCACCGGATGTGCCAGGTTGTTCTTCATCGTCCGAGGAGGACAGAGGCTGTACGACGCCAGTGAGCTCGGCATCCTCTTGAGCCTGGGACTGGGACTCCTCAGCGTCTGCTGCTGTGTCCCTATCATCACCTGTTTTTGGGAGACACAAACAATGTATGTCATGTTTCTGCAGGCATCAGTGGTTGACACACCTGACAGTTGTGACTGTGCCTCGGGGTGCGGGCCTGTACATTGTATTGTCCTAAGTCGTCACAGTCAGGGGTTGATATTGGTGTGGCACATTGTCCTGCATTATTTGGGCATTTCTATGTATTCTCTGGGGTGTGAACATGGTCTGCATTGATTGTGTTTGGTTGACAGCCAGACCTCCTTCCCACCCACCCACCCACCCAGTCAGTTATCCCACCATGGAACGTGCTTGCATTGCAGGGAGTGTAAGTTGTCTCTCAGGATGTCAGTCAGAGGTGTCCTGCTGTTTGTTGGTGCACAGTTGGCAGCAGGGCCTTGTGCTCCCCGCAGCAGTAGCCAGTGTCAGCCATCTTGTGAGTCCTTCTCCACTCCCTGTGATGTGAGCATGGTTCAGGGTGGTGTTGATGGGCCAGTTGTGAGGCTGAGCAATGTCTGTGACTACGACTCCCATCATGCTATTGCCTCCACCCCCTTCCCAGCATGCCCATGCTTCCTTCCTTTTGACTCTGCTTCCCTGTGGGGTGGGCTGGCTGTGCTGACAGGATGGCTGGGAGTGTTGTCCTGGCAGTTGTTTGGCTAAGAGTCCCAAGAGTGTCCCTGTGCTTCACACAACATAACCCAGGGTGGTGGTGCTTTGTGGGATCTTGTGTTAGGATGGAGGGCATTGCATTCTACCAGGTGGGTACTGTGGAGTTTGTGTTGGGGGGGGGTGTGAGGGGAGGTGCTGGTGACTATGGTCAGTGCTGCAAGTCCCCCTTCCCACCCAGCCAGCCGGATATCCCACCATGGAACGTGCTTGCATTGCAGGGAGTGTAAGTTGTCTCTCAGGATGTCAGTCAGTGGTGTCCTGCTGTTTGTTGGTGCACAGTTGGCAGCAGGGCCTTGTGCTCCCCACAGCAGTAGCCAGTGTCAGCCATCTTGTGAGTCCTTCTCCACTCCCTGTGATGTGAGCATGGTTCAGGGTGGTGTTGATGGGCCAGTTGTGAGGCTGAGCAATGTCTGTGACTACGACTCCCATCATGCTATTGCCTCCACCCCCTTCCCAGCATGCCCATGCTTCCTTCCTTTTGACTCTGCTTCCCTGTGGGGTGGGCTGGCTGTGCTGACAGGATGGCTGGGAGTGTTGTCCTGGCAGTTGTTTGGCTAAGAGTCCCAAGAGTGTCCCTGTGCTTCACACAACATAACCCAGGGTGGTGGTGCTTTGTGGGATCTTGTGTTAGGATGGAGGGCATTGCATTCTACCAGGTGGGTACTGTGGAGTTTGTGTTGGGGGGGGGTGTGAGGGGAGGTGCTGGTGACTATGGTCAGTGCTGCAAGTCCCCCTTCCCACCCAGCCAGCCGGATATCCCACCATGGAACGTGCTTGCATTGCAGGGAGTGGAAGTTGTCTCTCAGGATGTCAGTCAGTGGTGTCCTGCTGTTGGTTGATGTGCAGTTCCCAGCATGCCCTTGTGCTCCCCACGACACAGCAACAGTGTCAGACATCTTTGATGGGCCTTTCTACTCTCTGTGGGATGTGCATGCGTGAGTGTGAGCTTGCTGGGCCATGTGGTGGGGGATGTAGAGCTGTGACTACGACTCCCATCATGCTATTGCCTCCACCCCCTTCCCAGCATGCCCATGCTTCCTTCCTTTTGACTCTGCTTCCCTGTGGGGTGGGCTGGCTGTGCTGACAGGATGGCTGGGAGTGTTGTCCTGGCAGTTGTTTGGCTAAGAGTCCCAAGAGTGTCCCTGTGCTTCACACAACATAACCCAGGGTGGTGGTGCTTTGTGGGATCTTGTGTTAGGATGGAGGGCATTGCATTCTACCAGGTGGGTACTGTGGAGTTTGTGTTGGGGGGGGGGGTGAGGGGAGGTGCTGGTGACTATGGTCAGTGCTGCAAGTCCCCCTTCCCACCCAGCCAGCCGGATATCCCACCATGGAACGTGCTTGCATTGCAGGGAGTGTAAGTTGTCTCTCAGGATGTCAGTCAGTGGTGTCCTGCTGTTTGTTGGTGCACAGTTGGCAGCAGGGCCTTGTGCTCCCCACAGCAGTAGCCAGTGTCAGCCATCTTGTGAGTCCTTCTCCACTCCCTGTGATGTGAGCATGGTTCAGGGTGGTGTTGATGGGCCAGTTGTGAGGCTGAGCAATGTCTGTGACTACGACTCCCATCATGCTATTGCCTCCACCCCCCTTCCCAGCATGCCCATGCTTCCTTCCTTTGACTCTGCTTCCCTGTGGGGTGGGCTGGCTGTGCTGACAGGATGGCTGGGAGTGTTGTCCTGGCAGTTGTTTGGCTAAGAGTCCCAAGAGTGTCCCTGTGCTTCACACAACATAACCCAGGGTGGTGGTGCTTTGTGGGATCTTGTGTTAGGATGGAGGGCATTGCATTCTACCAGGTGGGTACTGTGGAGTTTGTGTTGGGGGGGGGTGTGAGGGGAGGTGCTGGTGACTATGGTCAGTGCTGCAAGTCCCCCTTCCCACCCAGCCAGCCAGCCAGATATCCCACCATGGAACGTGCTTGCATTGCAGGGAGTGTAAGTTGTCTCTCAGGATGTCAGTCAGTGGTGTCCTGCTGTTTGTTGGTGCACAGTTGGCAGCAGAGCCTTGTGCTCCCCACAGCAGTAGCCAGTGTCAGCCATCTTGTGAGTCCTTCTCCACTCCCTGTGATGTGAGCATGGTTCAGGGTGGTGTTGATGGGACAGTTGTGGGGGGGGGCAATATGTGTGAGTGCGACTCCCATGATGCTATTGGCTACACTGACTTGGCCAGCATACACAGAATTCCTTCCTTTGAGTGGTCTTCACTGTGTGTTGGTGTTGTTGTGGTGGCTACATGTGTGGATGTGTGTGTTAGTTCTATTTGTGCCACTGCCTAGCTGTAGTTGTGGTTGTGTTTGTACATGTGTTGGCACAGTTGGATGTGACTTTTTTGATGGCATGTGTTGTGTTTATCTGACTGACATACACATTTTGGGATGATTCTGTTCTAGTTGCTGTGTAATTGCTATGAGTGCATGGTTTGACTCTCCCCTTGACAGTGATGTGTGTGTTTTGTGGCAGTTTATTGTGTACATTTGTTGTGTACTCACCAGGCTCTGGGATGTCCTCTAGTCCATATACGCTCACTGGCGGAAGGATGGCCCGCACCTTCTCCTCCCAGGGCCTGAGGTATACTGGCTTGGCAGGAGGGCCACTGCCGGTGTATTGGCTCAGGTGGTAGTCTTTCTTGAGCAGCTCCCGGACCCTCCTGCGCACGTCATACCACCTGTTCTGGATGTCGGTCTTTGTGCGCCGACATGGTGATTGGGCGTTCACCCTGTTGATGATCCTCTCCCACATCTTGGTTTTCTGCGACATGGGGGTCTGTTGGACCAGAGTGCCAAACAGCTGTGGCTCCACCCTGAGGATCTCGTCTACCATGACTTCCAATTCACTATCTAGGAACTTGGGATTCTTCTTGGGGGGCATGGTGATGGGTGGTGATAGTGGGTGCTGTGTGTGTTGGTGTGCAGGTGAGGGTGTGTGGGTGTGTGTTGTGCTGGGTGTATGTGAGGTAGGTATTTGTTGGTGTGCTGCTGGTGTGTGGCTTGTGTGAGGGATGAGCTGTGGGTGTGTGGTTGCTTTCTCTTGGGTGCTGGCAGTGGAATGGCATTTGCAAAGGCTCATGGTAGTGATTTGTGTCCTTTATATAGGTGGAGTTGTTGGTGTGTCTTTGTTCTCTGTCCCCACCCCCCAGTATTTATTGGCTTGGTAATTGCTTGTTTGGCCTTTTTTTGGTTGATTTTTCCTTTGTGCTGTTTGTGTATGTTGGAAACGTTCTTGTGACCGAGTCGGACCCTGCATTGGTCTCGTACGGTGTTTTCCGTTTCGTTCACGCTGTGTTTGTGCAGTTTTGTATGCTGCGTACGCGTCGGTCGCGGTGTATTGTGTTGCTTCGGCTCGGTTTTGTATGCGTGTCGGTCGTACGGCTTGTCCTCCGTCCGACTCGGTCGTGTTTTTCGCGCCTTGCATCGTACTTTGCAGGTTGGAGTTGGCGGGTACGATTCGGTCGGATTTGTTCCGGGTGCGTGTCGGTCGGTTGGATTCGCGTGTTTTTCCGGCCGGATTGCTATTTTCCGAGCGGGTCGGTCGGTCGGCTTGGTTTCCTGACGTGTCGGTCGGATTTATCGCGGCTTGCATCGTACTTGGCGTGTCGGGCGCCACTGGTACGTGTCGGTCGGTATTTTTTCCGGATCCGAGTCGGTCGGTGCTTTTTCCGGCCCGAATCGGAATCGACCCCTAAGTAGCAGGCAAGGTTTCCCAGATCCCAGGTTGAGGCCCCAAAAAGGCTACATTTCTTGATAAATTTTCCAAAGGCCTGAAAAAAGGCGTAGCTATTCCTGACAGGCATGCCATGACAAAGAGTTGGATGTGATGGTCCCTTAGCAAAACTTCTGGACATGGTAAAGTGTGCCAAGAAGGAGGTCACGATTATAGAACCAAAGTTCCTTTCAGGGTGGATCACATGGGTGGCCTGTATGTGAATCAATGCAAATGGTATGATAACAGTGGAATAAATGAGGTATTTAAAGGTGCCTTTTGAGCCGAAAGGTTGATGATCTTGTGACCTTAGAAGCTAGGACTGTTAGCTATGGGGACGGTCTTTAAACACCTCTTTGTGTAGGAGGTGAGTAAATTGGTTAGTATCTCCTCCACTTTAGTCAAAACATAAACCTCCTTTGCCTGGGTGTTTTTAGCAGGGCTGAACATTGCAGGTAATTCTTATTCTCGTAAAGGTCCCCAAGATCACATGGTTCTCAGAAAGACGGCTACAGGCAGGACCAGTCAAGGACCAGTAAAGATTTGGTAGCTATTTTTCACCCAAAAGCAAATCATGCTGTCTGCTTCTAAAGTGGTTCTTTCCAAACAACAGGCGAAGGGTAGGTACTGTAGGAAAGCCTCATCCCTTTTTTCCCAAGAAAAATTGGAGGCAAGATGCTAGAGGGTTTTTTTCTATTGGCTATTGATTACAGAGGACCCATACAACAGAGAAGGATTTAGGATGCAAAAGCGCAATACGTATTACCATTTTGCCTCAGTACAGCTTCCTACGCTATGGTTTTAAGGTGGAGAATAGGGGAGCCAGGTTCAGACCTATGATAAATATACAAGAACTGAACATATAGTGATAGTTCTAATATGAAAAGATGGAGGACATCCATATTTTAAGGGGCCTTCTGTCTTCTAAGGCAAAGCAATGGGATGGATGGTGAAGTAGGATCTAAAGGATGCCTTCCTCGTGGTATGGACCGCAGAGAAAATGTCTGCAGAGTGAGTGTGTAAGAAATTGTGTTATTAGTTGAGGGGGGAGGTGCCAGGTTTGTCCTGGTCAAACCTTTTATCTTGGGATTTAGTCTCTGAAATGGAAGTTAAAAATCCTCGACGGGGCAAGGCAGCAGGCTGTGGCCGATGAAGGCTCTACATTTGTTGGATAGCTGCTGGATGAGGTCTCAGTGAAGCCATTGACTTTTGGGGGAAAAACTTCGAGTGGGAGAAATGTGAATTTGACCCCAGAGAAGGCCCCTCTCCAGACAGTGAAGATGCCTACCTTTTGACTTTGTCCCTTTTTTGTTTGGAGCTCTGATTCTTCCATCGGTGAAATGCTGTAGTCTGTAACTGAAGGGGACTCCACTAAGCCAGATACATTCTCCGTGAGATCCCACTGAATCAGATATGCTGCTGCAGCAAAACTCAGAGCAAGAGCAGCATGAATGTTTGGCCCAGCAGTAATCCACCTTTGTCAGATTGGCTTGGCAGGTAGGTTATAGGATCCAAAGCATTTCTAAGTCCCAGGTTTCAGGATCTGTTAGGAGAAGTACTCTTTGATACCAACTAAGGGACCAGGGACTTGGGACAACAATTGTGGTCAAAACTCACTCCAGCAGAGGCCAGCAACATGGTCCAGGGCAGGTCAAGTTGGACTGGGCATCTGGGCAGTTGTAGAAAAGGCCTTTTGTAACTTGTTGTGTCCCTGTAGCTTGAATATGATGTCAGCCTTATGACCCTTAGAGTCCACTGGGTATAAGAGGGAGAGCAGGTCCAGTCTTCCAGGCTCTTCTCAGGCAACAAGTTCAGTCGTCGTCTGATCTTTCACAGGTCCAGAAAGTGTTCTCTGAGGATAGTACTGTGGATGCCATATTTATGGGAGCAGGGTCAAGACTGATTTGCATATTGCTGGGTCCGAACTGGGGTGGCGTGGTGAGCAAAAAAACGATGGATTTAACCCAGATCTGTGGTGACTGGTAGTGAATGTTTGACAATGTTCAGCATTCTATCTATCATCCTTTTGTGTTGCTATAGTCGCCCTAAGTGGGAAGGTATGCCCAGACATGGGTACCGTGCTCACTATGCCACTGGATTCAAGCTAGCCTGGCTAATGAGGGGTGATACCCCGAAACCGGTCCCAGGATGCTTGTTTTCCAGTCCAGGGAGGACCGGCCCTGGCAGTTCGGGCTGGCCTGTTCCTATGGGGAGCAGGGCCAAAAATGATTTGCATATGGCTGGGTCCAAACTGGGGAGGCGTGTTGAGCAAAGAAACAATGTATTTAACCCAAGTCTGAGACTGGGGGTGAATGTTTGACAATGTTCAGCATTCAGCCCATCATCCTTTTGTGTTACTGATGCCATATTTATGCCTGGCGCCAGTCTGCGAGTGGTGGTTACTCCTGACCCCTCCCTAACTAGTAGGGTAAATGTTCCCAGGGGCAGCCTTACCCACTTTTGCAGAACTTCATGTGTGCCCTTCTACAAACAATCACAGAGTGCCTATCTCTACCTAAATCCAAGGCAGTGAAACCCCTTCTCCCCTTGTACAGAGCCTTGGGCCCATATCAGAGGTGTGACGAGGAAAATGAGAAACCCCTCCTCTGTGGTGACTCTAAACCAGTTCTGGGCATAGCTCCTCTCACTGTTATTGATGCCTGCCTGACTAGGGGAACATAGAAGGGCCCTGCCTAGGTGTCAGCTAACATTTGCCTGCGCAGGTTAGCCCTCCATTAAGGTAATCAAGTTCTTTCCTGGACACAGCACAGATGATCATCCTGAAAGAGAAACAACCCCCCCCCCCTTCCCATATCCAAGGTCTTTCGCGTACTCTGGAAGTAGTTTTTACACCTCATCAATGGGGCTATTCAGCTGCCAGGTGATAGTTGGAGTCCATGCAAATAGGCCTCCAGAGGGTTTGGTCAGGGGAAATGTAACTTTCTAAAAGTACCATTGGGCTAATAATAAATATTTCAAAACTTCCAAGAATGAAATTTGTAGCTTTTTACTATCTTGAGATAACGTTATTAAAGTTAATGTTGTATCCCAGTGCTTTCGTATAGTACAGCTAACTCTACTACAGTGAAAATAGGTTTTGTAGCCTTTTCACTGCAAGGATATGATTAATATTAAACTATCACATGTCCTACTTTTAAATGCCATGCACCCTGCATTATGGGCAGTAAGGCCAACTTATGGGTGACTTAATAATTTTTAAAAGGAAATTTTAGGCCAGTCAAGATGGGCTATTTTGACTGGCCGATTTTGCAGTGCACAGCCAGACTACAAATGGCCTGCAGGAATATTTGCACTGTCACTGTAGTGGGTGGCTCTATGGATGCTGCAGCCCACTGTCTTATGTTTAACTTACAGACCCAGGGTACACTTGGTACGATTATAACTAGGGACTTGTGGGTAAGTTAAATATACCAATCAGGGGTTTGGCAATTTCATCTTGTTGAAAGGGGGAGCAAAGGCACTTTACTTCTGGTTAGGAGAAGTAAAGTGCAAGAATTCTACAGCCAGCAAAAACAGTAAAGGCAAACATTTGGGGTTACACCATGCAAGAAATGGTCATTTCCAAAAGAGTGGCTAGGTTAGTTGTTGCCATTTGACCTGTTGTCTGCCCATGGTGTTTTACCAAGTTCATTAAACTGGCCACAAAGTTTATGCAAAACATGTGTTTGACTTGTTGAATCATCAAGGCTCAAAATACTTCAAGATAGAGGGATCAGATGGGTAGGGGTTTCAATCAAACGCCTGACTTCATTAATTCTGGCCATATTTTTGAGTTCTCTAAATTGTAGTGCTCTCCAGAGGTTAAAGATCACCATTTGAGAAAAGGCTCATCTTATCCCAGCGCAATCACCCTTTCTCAGGATTAGGTAGCTGTAACACACGCGTAGTGTGGAAAGTCCCTCTTTGGATCTAGTCCAGATGTCTTGATGTAGTTGGACATCAGCAGGCTAGAATGGGGCACCTGCTGCTTGGTTATATCTAGAGACAGAAGTTGGGCCAGAGAAGAGTTGCATCTACACATGAAGTACCTGAACTCTAAGAGGTCTCATTCACAATCAAATGTCACATGAAGGACAAAGCAAGATACATGATCCTCCTCCATATGGATAATTTGTACGTGAGCAGGTACATAAACCAATTGGAACGCACTAGCTCCAGACTCTTGGCAGAGGTGGCCATGGACTTCTTGCTCCATTGCCTTGACCAGAAGAATTCATTGACTGTGGACTATTTTCAAAGGAAATCCAATGTAAAATAGACCTGATTTCCAGGCATCTAGTGGATTTCAGCGACAGGTGTCTTCCTTCTAAGATATTCTGAGCTCTGATGTCCAGGTGGGGCCCCTGTTACATGGATCTGTATGCTTACTGGATGAACACTTAACTTCCAGTGTTTTTCAGATCAAGTCTGGATGTAGTAACAATGGACATCTTCTTGCAGCTTTGAGGACTGGGGGCCCAGTATACCTAAACAGAGTGGAAATCCCATTTAAGAAAGCAGAGAGATAATGTGGTAGTAGTGACACCAGTTTGGAGATTGCATTATTGGGTTCTAGTTCTATTGAAACTTTCTTGGACTTTCTTTGGATTTTACAATTCTGCTACCCTAGGAACTTATGATTCTGATGGATCTGAGAACTTGCACAAATCCAATTATGCTTGAGGCGTCTCTGTTACTGATGGCATGAAGGATTTAAAGAGACACTGACATGTCCCAGGCATTTCAAACGATGTTTCACTGTTCTATGAGAGGGCTTGGGGAGCTGGGACCTATAAGAGATACAGGTCTGACCGGAGAGGAAAGTTTTATTGGTGCTTGGAATAGCGAACTTGATCACTTGGGAAAACTGACAGTTTTTTCAGGAAAACTAATGGGGAAAGGAATTGCTTAATAGGATACTTAATGTCTTTAAATAAGCTTTTATTGGCGTTTACTACACAAAACTAAGAGTCTCAGACCATCCTTTTGGGCTTCCACTGAAACTGAGGGGCTTGCATGTGTGGCATGTCAATAAGGTTCTGCAGCACTTCATTGATTGGGCGACAAATTAAAATTCACCCATAAAAGAAATCTCAGGAAATATGGCAATGCTTTTGTGTTTAATTTCTTGCAAGCTTGTTTTAGATGACGGAGCATTGGATCTGTCTGGTGGGGTGTTTACCCCAGAATCAGGGGCGTAACACAGGCCCCTGAGCCGCCGCGGTGGGGGGCCCCCGAGCTGCAGGGGGCCCCCTCAGCACAGTACTCTCATCCGAGAGCTCCTGATAATCCAGAGCGGGGGCCCCTCCATGCACCTTGCAGGGGGGCCCCTTCAAATTTAGTTACGCCACTGCCCAGAATTGTTGCATTTAACATATAATTATATAAAACAATGCTCAAGTTGTGTCTTACCAAGGTTTCCCTGATAATCTTAACCTCTGAATTGTATGCAGGATCTCATGAGGGAATGTAGACTAAGAGAGGGAGAGGGAGAGTACAGCAAGTGTTGATTTCCATTTGTAAACCTTCTTCTGCAGAGTTCTGGTCGACATTAGCACTTTGGTGTGATAGGTAATGCAGAAGGCTGACATTGTTGTACCACTTTTTCCGGCCCATTCTTTAGGAGAGCCACAGGTGCCAAAGTGTTTTTTCTGGGCTATAGATCGGAGGACATTTGAGGATATCTGAAAGATGTGAATTGGTTCTCAGAATCAAAATTTAAGCAATTTAATTTACACCAGTGCTGGATATGGAATTAACTATGAAATAGCATAATTCTCACATCCAATTATGGCATTAAATAAAGTGTTCCTAACTATTGAGAGCATTTACATTCTAATAAGGCCATGAGGCAAGGATTATCCTTCCCATACCCTGCAGTAGATTACTTTTACTCTGATCCCACCCGTGTATAGGATGATTGAAGGGATTGCAATGTGATTGATGGTGGTTTTGGTATCATATAATGTTTATGATGATTGTTGTACAAATGTGCTTTGGAGGTACTTGTATATTACTATATGGTGTGAAGAGAAGGTTTGGGGAAATCTGTTTATTTTGGGTAACACTAAAATCTATTTTCTTTGGTATAGGAACAGAACAGATACAAGAGTGACATGAACAGAATGGAGAAACAAGCGACATAACATTGAAGATTTTCCAGAAGTTACACACTAGTATGGCTGGCTACAGGAATGTTGCTGGGACTTTTGCAACATAATTGGATGGTTTTGATCATATGCTTTCTTGTTGTACTTATGGGCTCTAGGAAGTATAGTTTGTTTCATGATCTTGTTATGATGCCTTTCAAGTTAACAAAGTAGAGGAAGAATAAGCATAATCCTAGCTTCTTTGCTGACATGGGGCTTTTGGTAGAAAATGCACATCCTATTGAGAGGGCATAAAATACAGCCAAAATTAATGGGTAATCAAACTGTTTTGTAAACTAAAGTTTATGCAAGGTTTATGAAGGAATGATATACGCTAATCAACATTAAATTGTAAAATAGTTAGACATGTATTATTAGAAATTAAAAGTGAATTAAGAACTAAGTTCTCATAAATAAAGAATAGTAATTTTGCATTTAACAATGGAGTTAAAACAATTATAGATATATTAAAGTGAAGATCATTTAATCCCAGACAAAAAAACATAATATGCCTAGTAGTCTTCATATGTACCTCACTGAAGCAGCAAGCAACGTGTCTCGAGGAATCACTAACCATTGCCCCACAATGCACAAAGTAGGGATGAGACCAAATTGTATTCACATAAATATCCATCTGTAGGAGGGTCTCTAAAATATTCACAACCCATATTCAAATGATTGTCATTTTTTAAACAGCATTCAGCATTAGTGGGATTGGTGATTACAGATGATAAGTCAACTTTCAATTATAGGAATTTAATAGGGTCCATTGTATTTAAATTTTGGAAAGTAGCCATAGTTAACACAATGCGTATTCATCAAATTAATACAACTATCCGGAGCATGTCAAACCAGACGTCTTTTTAGAACAAGATCAAAGGACAACAGAAAGCTAAATATCATAAAAGAATAGAAACACAACCAAGGCGCACAAAGAAAACTTAGGGCCTTATTTAGAGGTTGGTGCTTAGTATTTTCTGTCAAAACATGGCACCTATACCTTCTGCCATATTACAAGTACCATAGGCTATAATTAGGGCTCCCTGTTTCAGTTTTACTGATTTTTACAGATAAATACAGACAGAAAACATTGTTTCCTGTCTGTATTTATTAGTAAAAGCAGAAATATGCAGATAATTTGGCTTCTCTTGCGTGTCTCTCCAAGCTGAGGATAATGACTTTCAGGCCAATAGCTGTACATATTGGCAGCATGGCCAATAGCTATACATATTGTCAGCATGGGGAGGTACAAAGCTCAATGAGATTTACTCACATTATTACATACATATATTTGTGCTAATATGCTAATTTAGTTATGTCATCTTATTATTTTTGGCTGTGTAATGTGCTAAAACCTGACATGCAGCGAAGTATGAGTGCACGTTTAACCGTTCAATAAATGGGGAAATATACAAGTTATCCCCTCATCTGTTCACAAAATAAATATGGGTGAATAGCAATAAGATGGCCCAAAAAAAAATATTGATAAATACACACGGAAATGTTAAAAAAATAAATACCATAAAACCAGGAGCCCTAGCTATAACGCACATGTAATAGAATGGACTGGTCATCCTCACATTGTGGAAATTGTTTTACATGTATTACTTTATACTTCCAATATCTTCAACTTTCTTTGCAGACCAAAATAAATTTGTTTAAGTTTCTTTGCAATTTAGGTCTACAAGTACTCTTTGTACAAAAAAAACATCCAAGTTGTGAACAGGAACAACAACAGAAAGAGTTTAAATAAGTTTAAGGAAATATATGTTTTATCCTCAGGTAACCACTTTTACTTTGGACGTGATGGAGAGTATAACTTTGGAAATTATTTTATAAAAAATCCAGTGAGATTATGAATTTCAATCTAGCTACAAAAAATGTCATCATACAAACCCTTAGCAGGAAAAACAGATGTAATAGTAATAATTGCAAAAGAAGTTGGCATGTTGGAGCTGTATTTGAATGCTAAAGGTGTCATTGAGGAAGCAGAAATGGAATTATGGGATGAAGATATCTGTTTAAACATGGATGGAACTGAATTTCTATTAAACATTTTCTAATGAATGGAACACTAGAGTTATCAATTCTGGATGAATATTCAAGATATTAAATAATTTCTGGAACTGAATTATATCTTCATTACAGCCATTGCCAATTTATGTTGATTATTTTGTAAAATCGTTGGTGTAAAGTAGTCAACCATACATAGTCAACAAGCTGAGTCACTGTTCATTTCTTGTGACTCAAAGAACAATTATCAATATCAGACATGAGAAGTATATGCACTTCAGTCATACATTCTGTAGACTTGGAGGAGTTGCATAGTTGGCATTAAAAGAAGAAAATATAGGTGTAAATAAAGACGTTATTCTTGGATTATTACAGTTAATCATATAATTATTTCAGAACCAATATTGCTTACAATTGATAGGCATGGCAATGGCAGCAAACATGGCCCCTGCATACGCAAATCAGTACATGAAATGCTTTCAAAGTAAAGGATGATGAGTTAAACCAGAGCATGGACGTCATTTGAGGCTAGTTAGGGGTTGCAGCTGTGACCTCTAACTTGCTCCCTGCTACTCCTGGTACTTCCTTTCTGACCCTTGGCCTCAGAGGGGGCAACACTTTTGCCTCCTCTAAGGCCAAGGCTCGCAAAGGAAGTGCCAGGAGTAGATGGGAGCAAGTTATAGGTCGTAGCTACGACCCCTAACTAGCCTCAAATTATGTCCATGAACCAGAGGTTACTAAATTGACCACAATATATCAATTACATGTTTGATATATGGCTTTGATCACAGTTGAAATATACTGAATTTTCTCAAGAATTTAATATAATTGATTCACACTAAACATAGTCATTCTGAAAGTACAATCTTTGGAAGAAAAGTATAATTTGTAGAACAGAAATGCAAAACAATACCATACCACAAAACAGTGGACAAATACCTTTTTAGGCCAACAAAATTTAAATTGTGAAGAACAATCAATGTTTCACCTTATAAACAATTCTTACAACTAAAATGGACTACCATTCATTACAAGGACTTTGAAGAACAAGAAGCTGAATTAAAGCAACAGTTTGTACCAAGATAATACAATGATGTACCACTAACTTTGGCTAAAGGTAAAGCCACAAAAATAATAAGACAGGAATTAATAGCTCTTAAACCACAAGAACAACAAGAGGAATTGACATTTATTTGCACACTAATCCAGTCTAAATAAAAATCAAAATGCCAGGCAAAAAACACAGTAGAATAAGCACCATACCCATTAAAAGAAAAGCAACCAATATTAAGTTATTTGGCCTGGTTAACGAAATTAAAAGTTTAAAATTCCAACGCTGGCACACTAAAAGTGGTAATCACATTGAGATACTCAAATTCTTAAAATATGAGTAAACTAAAACAATAGTAAGACAGCACACTTATGGTGCAAACACAGAAAGTCAAAAAGCTGTCATCTCAACAAGGCGCGTTAAAATGCTTGCGTTTTATCTCAAATTCAAGTAAAATAAATCCTTAATCACAGTCATCAAAAATGATTCTGGCACCATCAAAGAGATAGCAAATGCTTTCAAAACATTCCATGCCAAACTTTATGTGGTGAATAAGAGTGTCATAAAGGAGAAATACAAAGCATTTTTAAACAAAATTAATGCCAATAGAGTTGTTGAAGATGACAAAGAATTATTAAATAAACCATGATATGGGCTTGAATCCTGAAAACTATCCCCTCAATAACAAGTGGCACGACTCCAGGGCCAGATGGCTACCACCATGGCGTTTTATGTGTTTTATAAAACTGTCTCTAAGAATATCATCAACCCCCTTCCATCCGAAATACAACATTTCACTAAGATCGGTGAGGGTATGGAAATGACTGCCGATGCCACAATAGTTGTAAAGCCCCAAAGAGAGTTAAGACCTGTCCATGATGAAAATATTTAGAACTAGCTCATTAAAAAAACTGGAAGCCAAAATCTATGGTAAGATTCTGGCAGAAACTCTAGAAAACACCATTGCCAAACTAATTTTTGTAAGAGAAATACTTCATGCATCTAATCCTGCGGAATGGGTATTCTATATTGGACATAAACTGGCACATCCCACCTGTGCTTTGCCGTCATTTGTGCATTCTCAATCACTTTGTGATTCTCAGCATAGTGAATAGTCTTGAGCAGCTAACACCCGACTCCCTTTCTGTTGGCACTTCCACCTTAGGTTCAGTTGATATAATATAAGGTTAGAAAGGCTCCTCCTCTTGCTGATTTTGGACAGATCCATCCGGATAGTTTCCTGGCACTCACAAACTCTTTTTGCCGCTTGACCCTCTCCCCCCTAGAATCTGGCAACAAATGGCAGCTTGTATTACGGATTTGTTACAGTCCATCTGCAACCTTTCACATTGTTCCTTTGGAGTAGAAGAAAGCAAAGGTAGTTCCCTTTTTAATTTCTACAAATAATGTGGTCATCTAGCACCAATACAATTGTAATTAGGTAGCAACATCAGTGCGTATTTCGCCCATCAGTCATTGGGCCTAGTTGATTCTTTGATAAAGAAACCTACTGCTGATCCTGCCAACTTTAGCAATTGTTGTTGGCCAATACCTCTCTTTTATTTCCCAGTAAAAAGCCTAGAAAATATGTGAATAGGATTTTATCAGACTATTTGCAGCACAATCAGTTGCTTGACCCAACTCAGATGGGCTTTCGGCCTCTACGTGGCACAGAATCTGCCCTTATTTCTGTTCTGGATGATCTTCGAAAGGCAGCTGACAAAAGCAACTTTGTTTACCTGGTTCTGTTCGATTTCTTATCTGCCTTCGATACAGTCAATTATAAAAGTCTGATCTCCATACTAAGCTGGAACTGGCATCAGGCATTCAGCATTGAGCGGTGCACTTATTATCTTGAAAATAGATATTAAGTAGTGCAATTCCCCTATTTCACTCTGATTTCAGGGCCATCAGTCAAGGAGCTCATCATTGATTTGATTTCAGGACCATCGGTCAAGGGGCTGATCATTGAGTCCTACTTTAGTCAGCATTTACCTCAAACCGCTGGCCAAGCTGATGTGCAACCAAGGTATCATTTTCATGATCTACACAGATGACACCCAGCTTATCATCTCTGTTGATCAATCCCCTCAAGTGGCTTTTAAAAAATGTCACAGCTTTACGTGTAAAATCACTACCTGGCTTACACAGAATGCTATTAAGTTTAATGGAGATAAGACGAAACTTTGCTGATCTAAAGGTAACATAACATATCACGGCCACTCACAACTGATTTTTGGACTTGGCCTGGGAAGTGTCACCCACTATCTTATACGCCCTGAGAAACCTTGGGGCATATGTACAAGGACTTAACGCCACCAGAACGTCACTTTTTAAGATGTTCTGGTGGCATTAAGTCCATCGCCTTATTTGCAAGGCGGCATTAAGCCACTTAATGTGGCTTAACGCCGCCTTGTAAATAAGGCCCCCTTTCATGCTACACTTAGCGTGAAAGGGCGGGCAATGGGTGTTGCAGTGGGCGTTCCGCTGCAACACCCATTTATTTTGACGCTGCCCCCTATTTACAAGGGGTGCGTAAATATGGGAAAGTGTCAAAATTAGGACAAAAAAAACCTGGACTTAACATGGCGAAACAAGGAGAAATCTTTTAATTTCTCTTCGTTTTTGCTGTTTCTGTGTGTGCTGCATTGTGCAGGACACATAGAAACAGCAAATCACCATGAATGATTGTTTATGTGCAGGAAGGTGTCTCTTTCTGCGCATAAACAATCATTGAAAAAATGACGATTTGCAACTTCCATGTGTGCTGCACAATGCAGCACACATAGGAGTTACAAATCACCATTCTGGATTGTTTATGTGCAGGGCAGGAAGGGACACCTTCCTGCACATAAACAATCATTCCCCCCAATCCAGGCACCCTTGCACTATGGTGCAAGGGTGCCTGTGTTGGCGCTAGGCAGCTTAATTTAGCGCCAGCGCTAGGGAAACGCAGGGGTGCGCGTATCATTGTAAATATGGCTCTTCCCTGTGTTTTTGAACTGACAGAGCACAGCGTTAGTAATTTTGGAGCTAACCCGCGCTCCGCCAGTTCATTGTACCTATGACCCCTAGAGTTTCAATTTGACATAGATCTTTCTCTGTCCTCACAGGTTAATAAACTTTCTTCTACCTGCTTTGCTTTACATTACAGAAGATTTTACCACTACTTCGGATGCCACTGGTGGTGCAGGCTGCATCTTGAACAGGGTGGATTAAGGAAACTCATTATTTCTGGGGTCCCCTGATTACGTGCTCAGAGGCATGATTAGGATCCAGACTGCAGCAGCAAGATTGGCATTGGCCATTCCTCGTCATTCTTCAGCTTCTGATGTATTGGACAAACTGCACTCTCTTCCTGTGCCCAAAAGGATTATTTTTAAATCACTCTGTATTGTCCACAAGGCACTTGCTCAGATTGGGCCATCTTACCTCCAAAGTAGCTTTCTCTGTTATGTTCCAAAGCGCCTGATTCGGTATTCTGATTCAAATCTACTCATTCTACCTGAGTTTTATTGCATACGCTTTGAAGGAAGATCTTGATCAGTTCAATCCTTTTGTCTTTGGAACAATTTTCCTCCCTTTGTTCTATCAAAGAACTCTTGCGATTTAGGAAGTATTTGAATACTTCACCTTATAATCTTTAATCATGTGTAAGGTGGGATTAGTATATTAGGCTATTAGCGCCAGTACATCTTTCTAGGAAGCTGCTGCCCCCTACAAATGGCTAATACATAAATAAATGCACCCCTAAAAAATAGGCTTTGTAAACAGCAGAATGGCCAGTGACAACACCCGCATCTGTGACAGCAAGAGCCCAAACAAAGGTCTCACCCATGGCCGCAATCGCATTAGACGTAGAAAAGAACTTCAATAAGGTTTCCTGGTCTTATCTATGAGCAACACTACAACATTATGCTCTTGGCGATCAATTCATCAAAATGACAACGGCCTTATACACATGCCTTCAGGCAAAGATAAGAGTAAATGGTGTTCTATCAGACTCTTTTCAACTCGGTCATGGTATGTATCAGAGATGGCTCTTCTCACCTCTACTCTTCCTACTGCCCACTGATCCTCTTCTTAGACACATTAAGAGTGACCCATGCATAACCAGTATCTCTTTAAGTAATGTACTCTTAAATCAGCAGCATATGATGATAAAATTATGATATACACCGCAGGCACTTAAAAATCCATCCTGACCCCCCTAGTGAATATAAATTATAAGTGCTCTGAGGGTTACAGACATATTACTTAAATCGAGATAAAATGGAAGTGCTATTATAATTGAGCCAAGATGGCCGAATGGATGCAATCCGCAGAGGCTCCGCCACCAGCGACTTCAAATGACGGGCCTGAGGCACTAATCAGTGGCGTTTTCAGAGCTGTGATGCAGGGGCCAACAGCCACAGGCTAGGGCCATGAAGGAAGGAGCCCCATTGCGAAGAACTTACCGGATGATGCCGGATTACTGCAAAATGGCCAGGGACAACATGGCGGCATGAATGAGGTCCCAGCTCTGAGGACGCACTGGAATTCTGAGAGGGCTAACATAGCAACGAAGGAGAGGTCGGAACCAAGCCAGAGCACGGACAGCCTCGAAGAGGAAGAACGGGCATGTGCAGACGTCGGAGTGGCTGGCTTTCCCACTTGGCAGCCCGCACGTCACAAGGCGCGAAAGCGAAGGTGAGAAGCAGCACCCGAGGACTGGGAGCGGCAGAGTCAGGACGGCAGAAATAGGCGCCGGGGAGCGCGGGGGTTAATGCCTGACTTTGGAATGGCGGTTGCACGGACGGAGGTTTGTAGTCAAACCACCTATGAACTGGATCGGGGCAGGATTGACCCCCGCTTGTATGGTCTTGGCTGCCCCAACCAGTTCACAAACATCAGAGCCATCACAGATCTAGAAGACGACAGGGAGAGATCGTAGTTGGAGAATGATGCCTGACTCCAAAATGGCGTCCTGACCCCACCTCAGAGAGAGACAAGAAACAGGGCGCGGGAAGAGTTGGGAGTCCTCGGAGGGAAGGAAGCAAGCAGGAGACAAGCAGTGGTACCCGGGGGACGCCAAATGAACCAGGAAAGAATGAGTGGGTCATTCCAGTGATTGGACCGGCAAGTGGGAGCATAGAGCCACTCGCAGTGAGTTGGTTCCAGCGGAAGCGATCATCCAGTGCAGGCCCCCAGTCGGGGGAGGGGGTAGAAGGAGACTAGGCGGTGCGCTGCAGTATTCACCCTGCTTCTGCAACAGTGGATACATCTTGATGCCGCCAAAAAAAATCTCATCCAGCAGGGTTTCGAGCTACTTCGACAAGACAGGCGGACAAGAGCACCCAGGGGAGCTCGGGAAGGGGACAGGCATGGCTCTAATGAAGGATGACCTTCTTGCTTCCCTGCGAGAATTCAAATGCAAATCACGCACTCAACACAAGACCAATCTCACATCGTCCCTGGAGGCCCTCAAGACAGAATTAAATGGTTGTTTGACGACACTCCAGCAAGATGTTGATTCAGTGGGAGCGAGAATAATAGACCTAGAAACTAAAATGACAGAATGGGGAAAACACACGCAACAAGCAGAGGAGCAACTACAAAGGCTCAATGCTCAACTGCAAGCAACCATCCTGAAAAACAAATATTAAGAAAATAGGTCGCGTCGCGACATCATCAGAATTAAGGACCTGGAGGAAGGAGTGGATGGTCCTGACCTGGAGGCCTTCGTCGTGGGACTATTAGGAGAATTAATTGGAGAGTTGCAGTTGAAAATCAAGGTGGAAAGAGCACACAGGGTGGGGAGGCCCCTAAAGGGAGAGAAAAAGCGACCAAAGGATGTCTTAGTGAAACTCCACTCATTCAAAGTCAAAGAGGCCATACTCCAAGCAGCAAGAAAGAGAGATAAGGTGTCCTTTCAAGGGGTCTCCTGCGCTCTATATCAAGATTTGGCGCAAGCTACACTTGCCCGCCACCAAATGTTTCGCCCAGTGACAGAAAAATTAAACAAAGATCGCATCAGGTACCACTGGACATTTCCCTCCGGTTTAGTATTTGAATATCATAATAAATCCCACCATGTGTCGGTTGTAACAGAGGCAATGAAGGTACTGGGGATCCTGCTCCTGGAGGGACAGCAGCCGAGAATGATGCAGGACTCTCAGACTCGAGATCCCTTGGGCTCGCAGGGAGAAGGCGCATGGCTCTCCCAGAGAAATGCACGGTCATATAAGAGACCCTAACCAGGGGGGTGAAGGCAACAGGACAGCCCGGTGACTCAAACGCAACTCTCAGAAGGCGACAGTCCATGAGTAACACTCCTGTGGGGCCAGTATTGGGAGAATACTGGCCCAAAATCTAGTTTCACAGATACTCGTTGGTGGCGGTACCTGACCGAAGCGAATAGCCTCATAGAATGTTTGTTTCATTATTCGGTTACAAGGGTTGGGACCTGAGGGTTCCTAAGTTTTTTCAGGGGGAGTTAGGGGAATTTCTTACTTTTTGCTCAGTCATCACAAGGAATCCAGTCAAGATGCACCTGGGGGACAGAACAGTCATGCTTAGAGGACTATATTGTGAACGCATCGAAGGTGCTGAAGGGGGGGAGAGGGAGGGAGGAAACTAGGATAGAGGGAGGTCTGAGAGTGATTCACATTAGACTAGAGAGATGATTACCACTTTGTCCTGGAATGTACGGGGACTCAACTTCCCACTTAAACGTCACAAAAACTCAGAAATATTTACTTAATTCTCAATTTGATGTTGGAGCCATACAAGAGACTCACCTCAAATGATCGGAGGACCACAGGTTTAAACATAAGCGATATCCCCAGATCTTTCACTCCTCTGCATCAACCAAACACAACAGGGTGACACTATTATTACACACCGACTCAAACTTTCAGCCAAAAAGCTACAAGGAGGACAGGGAGGGTAGATGGGTAATGGTTAATGGGTGGCTCAAAGGGAAACAGTGCACTTTCGTGTCCGTCTACGCTCCAAATACCAATCAAGGACCCTTTCTTCACTCTCTCTTAGTAGTTTTGGGTGGTTTCGCAGAGGGTGATATCCTTTTAATGGGAGACTTCAACTTGACATGGCACTCCAGCATAGACAGTACACATCCCCACATATCCCTGACTAGTAGTTTCCAGAGGAGCTTAAAAGTTGCAATGCAAGATTTGGGACTAGTAGATGAATGGAGGGCCATACACTCCAATGATAGGGATTACACTTTCTACTTCCACACACAACGCTCCTATTAAAGATTGGATCATATCTTTATTAGTAAAACCCTGCTCCCTGAGCTAAGAGCGGCACCCATACACCCCATTGCAATCTCCGACCATGCCCCGGTTTCAGCGGAGTTGGAGTGGTATTTACCACAACCCAAGAGAGGGAGGTGGTACTTCCCCAGGCCTCTGGTGAGAGATAGACTCCAGCAGATATCGCTAACTGTAATCACTCCCTGGGCATGCGGGAGGCTTGTTACAAGTTACTATATGACTGGTACCTCTACCCGACGAAGCTGAAGAAAATCTTCCTGGGGACATCGGTCCTCTGTAGGCGGGGTTGTGGTTTGTTGGGAGACTTCCACCATATTTGGTGGGACTGCCCAACCATCAGGACTTTCTGGGCAGAAATTTTGGCACAGATTAAAGAGATTCTGGGCTACCCCATTCCGGATTCACCAGGGAGTATTCTCCTGGGGCTTTGAGATGAAGTACTGCAATACCAATCTAAAAGTGATAAGGCTATAATGTGGCTCTGCCTGGGAGCAGCCAAGGTGGCGAAAGCAGCTACCTGGAAAAATTCAGAGGCCCCCTCCCTCACACAATGGCATATGCGTCTATGGCAGGCATTGACTATGGAAAGGATGGCGGACATATTTATTTATTTATTTATTTGTAGAGCGCCTGAATCACCCCCGAAGGGGTATCTCTGCGCTATGGAGGTGCTGAAGTAGGCCATGAAGGGGGACATGTTAAAATAATACAGTTTTGAGGAGCCTTCTGAATTGAAGGTGGTCAGGGCATTGCCTCAGATGGGTAGGAAGCTGGTTCCAATAGAGAGGGGCTAAGTGAAAGAAAGCTTTCCCACCCAACCGCAATTTTTTGAACCGAGGTACAAGAAGCAGAGACTTAGTTCCTGAACGAAGTGACCTAGTGGGTATGTAGTGATTGAATTTCTTAGCCAGGTAGCTGGGGCCTTTGCCATACACGGCCTTGTGGACAATATAACAGATTTTAAACTTAATTCATTTGCGTACCAGGAGCCAGTGGAGCTGTTGTAAGAGGGGAAGAGAGGCCGTTCTAGGTGGAGCGTACGAGACGAGGCGCGCCGCGGTGTTTTGGACCACCTGCAATCTGTTCAACGAGGCCTCATTGGCTGAGACCAGGAGGGCGTTGCAGTAGTCTAAGCGGCTTAGTACCAGTGCCTGGATGAGAGTTTTCCCTGTGGACAAGGGGAGAAAAGGGAAAATTTTCCGTAATAGTTCAAGAACATGAAAACAGGAGCCCGTAGTGTTGGCAGCGTGCTCTTTCTTAGTTAATGCCTGATCAAGGCGTATGCCAAGGTTCTTGACTACGGTCTTAGGCTCAGGGGGATGGCCTAGATCCACCGGCCACCAATCTGGTGACCATAGCAGTGGTGCATCTCCAAACAGCATAATCTCGGTCTTCCCTGCATTAAGCTGAAGGAAATTGCTCCTCATCCAGCTGGCTATGGCTATCATACCTTCCGAGAAGGTAGACTGAGCCTTAGGAGTGGATTTGTTAAATGAGAATAGAAGGTGAGTATCATCAGCGTATGAGATAGGAGTGAAACCTAATGTTCTAAGTAGGTCTGCCAAGGGAGCAACATAAATATTAAACAAAGTGGGGCATATCTACGGATGACTAAAAATTTTGAATATGCATGGGGCGCCTTGGCGTTGTTCCTTTCTAGAGGCCTCCCACACACAGCATGCTCCCCGAGGACAAGAGCATTACACTTGTTCCAATTCTAGAGCACCACACCCTCCGACACAGGAGGGCTCCACTTAAGCGGCCATATTGATAGTCCAAAGTTCCTCTATGACAATAAGCAGGGATAAGACATTGCAGCTATGCCTAGGCATTACTGAGCAGAATTGGTTTACTATTTATTTATCCTTTTTTGTTCTCATTCTCTTCTTTATTTTGTTTTTCAACGTTCTTGTCTTTATCTGTTCATCCAGTTAGGGTTTATTACAAGGGGAGGGCGAGGAAAGAAGATATACTAAGAAGACCGAGAAACTGAAGCATATCTACTCGCAAGAATTATCGTCTTGAACCGAAGGGGCACTACTGATATTGCAATCTTTCTTACACTATGTGGAACTGTAATTTTTACTGGCAGATGTTTGTATTTTGAAGGGAGACTTTGAAGGATGGGATATGTCCAATTGTACGGTCTTATTCTCTAAAAAAAAATCAATAAAAAGAATTTTGACAAAAAAAAATGGAAGTGCTTCCAGTTAATAGACTTAGGGCCTGATTACGAGTACGGCGGTCCGAAGATCACTGTACTCGCTGTGGCGGTCCGACCGCCGCCGCCTCCTTGGTGGTCCGACCGCCAGATTATGATCATGGCGGTCGGACTGCTACAAGTCCGCCGCCACCGCCAGGATCCTAGATTCCACAGTGGTGGGGAAAGCGGCGAGGATGGGAGGCGGTGCCGATGCAGGCACCATCGTCCCAATCATGACCTGCCTTTCCGACGACCATCCCCGCCATAAATAGGTTGGGGGAAAGGCAGGGTAGGGACACCAAACTGGGCCCAGGGCAATTTTGCCCATTGGGCAAATGTGCCCCCCTCTTATTGCACTGTTGTGCGTGCACTTTGTGCCATGCACAACATGGTGCACGGTACACAGTGCACCCGACGTGCACGTATCGCTGCCACGGTGGCGGCATATGCTTCAGGCTCTCTATGACCCGAAGCATGCCACTGCCGTGGCACCGCCGAAACAACATCGTCAGCCCGGCGGTGTAATCGTAATACGGCAGCCAGGATGCCGTCGGCTTGGTGGCATTCTCCCGACCACCACAATGGCGGTCCGGCGGTGGGACCTTTGAGCTCATAATCGGGCACTTAGTCTCGCAGATCCCACAAAATATATTGTCTTGCAATGACAGTTTACATTTATTAAATACGTTGACATATTATTCTCCAATTACTTTTATGAATCCATCAAACATAATGATGAAAAAACTGTCGACAAAATCAAGGATCTGCTTGACACATGGTCACCATCTCATTGGTCAAAGATTTGGTGAAGGGTAGCAGGCCTCCCTCATTTGCTGAACTATAATCTACCCACTCTATAACCAATATACAATCTACAGAGTTCTAAAACTTAAGGCCAAATTATCCAAACAAGGGTGTCTCAAACCACCTGGTCTACCTGTACTACTTATAAACCCAAAGAATTCAGGTCGCCTAGTATCAAAAATATACAAGTACCTAAATTATAGTAAAACCAAACTCTCCTCACTCTTGCAACTCAAACAGGAGAAAGAAATCCTTACTATTAATAGAACATCCCTACCAAAGGAAACGTAGATCACCATTTGCAATAATACTTGTAAACACAAATGTATCCACTCAATACCTCAATGCAGATTGTCCTCCTTACATGAAACATTCTAGACTCCAGCCAAACTTGTGGATCTAGGCCAAATCTAATCTGATAAATGTGAGAACTGCTATGAGTCGCTGGACAATCTTGAACAGATGTTCTTTACTCGAAAATGTTTTAGGCCATTCTGGGATAGCATCTCTGCTTACTTTAAAGAAATACTCAAAGTACAAATTGACCTAGATTTTGTTACATTCTCAGGCATTCTCACAGCCCCTCATAATCCCCTATTAGTAGCAGGTCTGAAACTACTTGCCTGATGCTAACCATTGCTTCAAAACTTAATTTATCCTGACAGAGTGGAAATCCCTTAATTGCATTTCAATTCATACTGGGTGGACAGGGATCACTTACGTTTGAGGAGTTCTAAACCCATTGTTTGAGAATTCAGACATGTAACCCACATATGGGATAACCTTGATAGTTACCTACAAAAGGTTGATTCACCATAATCCACCACGAATAGATGTATTATAAACATAAAGTCAAATCGCTTTCAATCACAGTAGATTTATAAGAATTAATACTCTGCTTGCCTCATGCCCTCTACAAAGCTTACTGCATATCTCTTCTGTCTTTAATCTCTCCCTTTATCATCTTGATCTCTCTCAATGTTATTCTTACTCTTCATTGACTTTGTATGCCATCTTATCCTATTTCATTGTAAGCTATATAACCCCAATATTCCCCTACTGTGATGCACATGATTTATGTATAGCACTAACTTGATCTTATGTATACCTTCTCGCAGGTTACCAATTTGAAGAATGCTTAAGGTTGTTTTATAATGTAGTATTGCTGAATATATCATTTTGCCTACTGACTTAAATGTGTTATAACAACTCAACCAAACTGTATACAATGCATTCTCTGTAATTCTTTCAATTGTATTGTTTATGTTTTTGTCCTCTCTTTTCTTCTTATAAAAAACCTATAAAATGCTTTGATATAAAAGAAGAATGAGCAGTGCTCTAATATCAGAAGGAAAATATACCCTAACAGGACATTGGCAAGAAAATGTGCATGGTTTAAGCCAGATACAATTTCAGATATTAGAGCATGTGCCAGGACATAAAAAAACATTTTGTATTGAGTTTCTTGACACTCAAGCACCAGAAGGCATTAGTGGCTGTATGGATTATATGTCTGTGATCTCAGCAAAAACAAAAATGTTGCATAAAGCAGCACACAAAGCCTTAGGAAGATGAGAGCAGAGAAGGGCAGCCTATTTTTTGAGTATAGTTCCAGAGATTGGGCTGGTGTATTATTAGAGTTAATGGCTAACCGCTTTATGAGCAACATGGCGAGTGAATTTACACTGTGAAGGTGACAGTGGTCAACTGTCAGAAGGATTTGTATGATATAGTAAGGACTTTAAGTAAATGAAGATTTTGTAATGAAAATATGGATACTGCATATTTATTTTTAAGTTTTGTTGCTAGCTTTTGGCTACAGCACATACTTTTAAACATTTCTTTATTGTGATTTTCATAATGCACAAAAAGCTGTAATAACATACAAAGTAATCCACAAAGTACCTCACTTTAACAAAAATACTAAAATATATATGAGATCCCAATAAGGAATAATATGATCATAAGAAAGAAGAGAGAAAATAAAGAAAGACAGAAAAGCCATCATTTTTAACCAGCACAGTTAGACAATACCTAGGGTAACCATCCCCCACATAAAATGTACTCCCGACAAACAAACATAGAACGCCACAAACCCCAGGCATATCATCCCAGACTCTAATCCTAAAATGAAAGCGCTCCAAACACTAATTAAATGAATAAATAAAATAGTACCATGCCAAAGGAAAACAGTCATTAGTCACAGTCTCAAACAAGCATTTGCAATGCAATAGGTCTCGCCTTTACGCGAGTTTAAGCTATTGGCATTGGATATCACAATGCGTTTTATTTATGTTTTAAAAGCCAAAACATAAATAAAAGGCATTGTCATTTACAATACCATTAGCTCAAACTGGCTTAAATGCGAGACCTTTCGCATTGCAAATGCAAGGCACCGACGACAGCGGGCTGGGGTTGGCAGAAGGCATGGACAACGGGAGGGGGGGCACAAGGCACCAAAGCACGTCCTGCCTGCAGTAAAAGAAAGTCAAGAAAATAGTGCTCACAGTCTAAATAACACGCACCCTGTAACAAACGAAGTAAAGGGGCCAGTCACCATGGGAGGTGACAAATGAAGAGGCCGCGGTACTAAGGAGACTAACAATCCTATTTTTGAATCAGAAGTCAGCATTTCAGACAGACTGACACAAGCCAATGGCAACAAGATGAATGATGCTTTCACCTTCGAGTCTGAGACACAAAAGAGATGCAAGGAAGTGTGTATGAGAGTGGTATGTTTTTTTAAAGATCACAATGAAACAGAGAGCGAACAGGGAAAAAGAAGATGAAATGAAGAGGTAGTAAACCTGTGGATTGGAGGAAGAATGACGAAAGAGGCGAACAAAGCGAGAAGGAGTGAGAAAGAGGAAAAGGGGAAGGGTGGGAGTGGAGACAGCAAGAAAGAAATGAAACAAGGAAGGGACGAAGAGGAACAATGAAGGGAAATATGGCATAAAAGAGAGAAAAGTAACAACAAAGAAAGATAAATACATAAAGAATATTGGAAAGAAAGAACCACAGAAACATATTAAGATAAAGTACATGTAAAAGAAAGGACGAGACATAAAGATTGAAAAGCAAACTAAGGAAAAGGAAAGATAAAAAAAAGAACGGGAAGGCGACAGATAGGAAGAAAGAGACGCAGGAAGAGCTGCCTTTAGCATTTTATGGCGGGCGCTTTATTTCGGCCCCCGTCAGTTCCTGCTCTCGCCTGGTTAATGCCCCAGACTGAGGTGTGAAGTCCCCGGCAGGATGAAAGGAAAGGCCGGGGGTGCCGAGCAGGAGGCCTTTGTCTCCGGAGCCTGCCTCAGATACCGGGCAGCCTCCCCGTCTCTGGGGGTGGAGGGGGCGGGGGCCCCTCTGAGGACAAGAAGTAGAACCGGCCGGGGAGGGGCGTGGGGGCGAACAGACAATGCAAGCAGTTCAGGAGATGGCGCGCAGAAGCTCGCTCCACCACAGTCCAGACAGTGGTCTGTGTCACAGGTGTAACGCATTCATCTATCTGAAAGCGCGTAATTAGTTAACTATTAGGATGAATCCTTCAAAAGGCGAGCTTTAGCATTTGATCCCTTCGGCAAAAACAACCAAATTCGAGCACTCTTCAAACAGTAATTTCAGAAGTATTGCAGCTTCTAAAACACAGCCAAAATCAGTTTTAAATCACTTCATCTGCGCCAACGTCAATGCAGTTGACAACAGCACACTGAAGACATGCCGTGTGCAACGATGCCATCCATGACTGTCGAGTTTTCACCTGTGTACCTTTCGTGCCGATCACTACGCGATGCTAATGTTCCTAACAGCTGCACGTAAATGTTCCTAACTAAACAAGTAGAAGCACTCCCTCCTACGTCACGGGAACAAAGATGGCTCGGCGTGTCGAAATGGGCCGTCCTAAAATTGGACAAGGCGGTAACCAAAAGCACCGATTGCCAATGCCGCGCCACCGTTTAACATAAACGATGACGCAAGCCAATTAAAAACAAGGGCGTGGCTTAAAGTCCCCTTCTGAAACTGGATTGATTCCAAAAGCCCTCGCAGAGCGTGCAGCGCATGTGCGCTGCAACGCCAGGCGAGACCTAAAAAGGACCCCAAACCTCATCAAAAACATGAATTTAATTCTGAATCTTGTAGATTCAGCGTTCATATGCAGCCAACCTATAAAGCTCAGTTATCCACTCTTGATGCGTGGGCACCTGTGCTGTATGTCAATGCCTCAAAATGCAGATCTTAGCCACCATAAGGGCCGTCGACATCCATCTATGCCAATGGGAAGTCGTATTTTCCAAATCGACAGTCATGAAACCGAGCCATTTTATCTGACTCCTCAAAAGGGATAAAACTAGTGGAACTAAGCGTTTCCCATATATAATGCCAATATGTATCTAAGGTGGGGCATGACCATAGTATGTGGTAGAAATCACATGCAATGCTAGAACACTTCCAACATGCTGCATTGGGAACCAGACGAGCTTTGGCCAACTTGGATGGTGACCAATACCAATTATGAAGAATTTCAAAATAAGCAAACTTTAAGCGCGCTTCTCTGAGAGAGCGATCATGATACTCTAAGATTTCCATCCAGTCACTTTCCGAGTAGTCCACTCCTAACTGTTCCTGCCAGTAGGATTTAGTCGTGTAATAAGAATCTCGTGAGTATAAATTGCCAATAAGTATTTGGTACATATTAGACACACCACCCTTGGAAAAGCCCCACAGGCTAATGTAGACCACAATCAGTGAAGCTGATAGATAAATCAGATCACACCCTAGTTTACCTCTCAAGCAATGCCGCACCTGCCAATACTTTAGGAGCTGTGATTGGGGAAGAGAAAATTCCGCTTTTAAAGATTCATAGGAACGGAACGAGTCCCCATCAAGGAGGTCTCTAATTGTTTTTATTCCCAGTTCCTTCCATTAAGGCCATCTAATTGGTTTTCGATCTACAGTAATTCAAAAAAGTGTTCCAAAAGTGGAGCGTCCTTATGAACTGTACTATCCACTCTCAAGAGTCTATGCAAAGCTCTCCAAGTGGCCCACTTGGCTCTTATGGTCAGAGGACAAAGCGGTGCTGTTAAGACACAAGAATTGTACAATATACTTAAACCCAAAGAAGCCTTAGCAATATTCCGCTCCCATGCCACCCTATGTGGCCGACCAGTAACAGGAACCAACAGATAAGCCAATTGCTATAAATGTTCCGCCAAATACAAAAGCCGCATGTCAGGAAGCCGAAGCCCGCTTGACCTGGAATCCAGATGTAACCTTGACGATTTAAGTTGCGTTTTCGTGCCTGCCCTTTATGCTCTGATTTATAGTGTGAAGGGTACGTGCAGGAATAGTCAAGGGAAGCATACCAAAAACATAGTTATATCTGGGAGCCGTCACCATCTTAATCATCTAAACCATACCGCAAAAAAGAGACCAAAAAGGCGGGCCATTCCAAAGTCCTGTTCCATCTTATTCCTCAATGGCTGGATATTATCAACCACCATATTATGTAGACCTCTATTTATAAACAGACCCAGATACTTCAATCCCGAGGCCTTCCACGTGAAACCAAAACCATCTTCTATGGTTTTCTGATTCCTACATGTGAGTGACACCGCCTCACACTTTGGCCAATTTATCTTATACCGAGAGAAGATCAAAAAATTCTTGAGTAGAGGAACAGAGGAGGCTGACTCACTCAAAGTCAATAAGATATCATCCATGTATAATAAGATCTTGCAAGCACCAACAGGTGTTTCCACTCCCTGAACAAGAGGAGACTAACGGATTGCTGCCGTCAATGGCTCAAGTGCTAAAAGGGACAACAAAGGCGACAAAGGTAGCCCTGACGTGTACCTTGCGAGATGTGAAAGGGCTTCCATAAATGACCCCCACAATCGATCTGCGCTGAAGGCGCTGTGTATAACCAACCACTGAATTTTGGATAAAAACAGGACAAATCCCTGCCCTACTTAAAGTGCGATAAAGATACCCCCACTCAACCCGATCAAAAGCTTTTTGGGCATCCAAAGAGAGCAGCAACTTCTCATCTGGATCATTTTGTACTTGCCATATTACATTGGACAAGAGTTGCATGTGATTACAAGAAGAACGTCCTGTTACAAACCCAACTTGAGAGCTATGTATCAGGTTAGGCAGAACCCTCTTGAGGTGAGTTGCAAGGACTTTTGCGACTATCTCTATATTTGCATTAATGAGCAAAATAGGATGGTTACTCGCACAGTTAGTAGAATTCTTATCAGACTTCAAGATTAGGCTGATGATTGCTCTATTAAACTCTGTTTGAATGAAAGCATCACTCTCTAGCTCCTTAAAAAGCCTGTAAAGAGGCAGAACCATCAACCATGTTTACCTTATAAAAATGAATGGGGAAACCTTTATCTCCCAGAGCTGTATTATTGGGCATACTCCTGATAGCCTCAGAAATCTCCTTTATTGTGATCTCACCCTCCAGGAGCTGTCTACCCTCCTCAGACAAGGAAGTCAAACAAAGGTTCTATAAAAGATTTTGGTCAGAGGTGGTATCCAGAGGGGCCTCTGAGCTATAAAGAGTATAGAAGAAGCGTCCAAATGTTTCTGTGATCTCCACTGAGTGTGTGAGTAAACCGTGAGTTTCGATATGAGTCGCTGGAATAGTAGAATTTGCATCTCGCTGGCGCAATTGAGATGCAAGAAGCCTGCCTGCCTTTTCACCTTGTTCATAATGACGCCTCTTCAGACGAAGTAGGGCATATTCTGTTGCGTAGTGAAATGTGTATTAAGATCATATTTTGCTCGTTCTAACTGATGTAAGGAAGCCGTTGTGGGATGTCGCACAAAAGTTTCAGTGAGATCACAAACCACCTTCTCAAGTCGAGTTTGCGTATCATTAAGTTCCCGCTTGTGGATCGCTGAATCACGCATGAGCATACCTCTCAAGGCACCTTCCCTGCAGTCCATAACATCTGCGCTGAATTTGTAAAAGGTTCATTATCTAACAGGAATTGACGTAAAATGCCACAACATTTTTGTTTACTTTCGGAGTACGGTAATGTGAGATATTCAGTCTTCAACGCTTTGATGTAGGGGACACATGTCCTAGATCTAATTCCAAAACTGTTAGGGCATGATCAGAGATTCCCCAAGGAACAATAAATACAACAATCCCTCAGGAAGGCTAACAAGGCATGGGACATTACAAAGACCTCTATACGGGAACAAGTCCTATGGACACAGGAGATAAATGTATGCTCCCTATCCCTATGGTGTGTCAGGCGCCATGGATCCTTCAAACCACGATCAGTCATTACATCGTTCAAGATTGCTCTGTCCCGGTGGCGTGGCCTGAGCAATGGCCGAGTGAGCCATGCTTCCTGAGTGCTCCCGCCGGAGCCCCTAATCCGAGATAAATCCTGCCACCCTGGGAAGAGATCGAGACTGCCAACAACGCCTACCTGGCAGGTGAGGGTCCAGAGGGCGGATGAACGTCCAAAAAACAGGAGGTCTGACCCGAGAGCATAAGCAAATGTTGTGCCACCGCGATTCAGGCAGCGCCTCCCAAAATGGTGCCGTCCCTCGCCTGACGGGGTTTAAAGAGGAGCGGTGGCCGCTCCCTAAGCAAATGAGTGTCTCAGGTGCGGCGGACTCCGGTCTCCACCCCCCCCCCCCGGATGTTCAGCGCTTCTTTAATTCACTGACCCGTAAAAGAGATAGATCCGCTAGGAGGCACGGAGGCGGCCTGAGGCCGGACACAGAGAGCTGCACCCGCCCAGACAGAGAGACACTGGCCGAGGAGGAAGCGGCCTGATCAAGAAGACACCCGGCAGTGAAGGAGTGAGTCACACGGTGCGCTCTGGGCTGACCCCCTTCGACTGGGACTGGCGGAGATCGCGCTGAACCGGGGACACCGCAGCGGGATAAAAGAGGACACGGCCTGAGCTGAAACGGAGCTGATGGCCCAACACGCCGGCAACAACGCGGCGGCAGACGGAAGCTGCACCACGCTTCCTCTGCCTCCCTCCCCACACGTCGTGCCCGGGATTGGGCTTGGAGCGGGGAGAAGATAGGATCGCAGCGACACTGCAGGGGAAAACAGACAAGACCGGGGCTGACAAGCTGGCAAGTGCAAGGTGACTGCTGCCCCCCCCCCCTCCAAAAAAAGAGCCGGAGGGCCTGGGACGGGGGGGAAGGGCAGACCCCAGAAACACCTAAAATACACTAAACAGGCACCCACCCATTGAAGGACTGGCCTGGTCGGGACGGATTGCCCGTCTGGCCTGGCAGAGGCATATCAGACCCTAAAGGAGGACACAAGCTGTGAACAGGCCAGACTGCCCACCCAGTCACTAGAGGTGTATTGCGAGTAAACTAGAGAAATATATCCCTCACGCCCCGGTCCCTCACAGAAGGACTGTAAGGTACAACTAGCACCATCCCCCATTCCGGCGCTAAACTGAGGGGTGGGCCGGACACGAAGGAGAAATCACTGAGCGGACCGCTGCACCTGTAGGAGATGATGGCCAAAGATAAGGACCCCAAGCACCTCAAGCAGAGGGAAATGGATCAATATTCAAAGGTCTTAGCGCCACAGACGGAGGCGGCAGAGGCTACACAGACTTCCACAGACACGACAGTACTACTACAGGCAATTCAAAGCTCCAGAGAGGCATTGGAAGGGAAAATAGGGGAGGTCTGTTCAGAGGTGGCGCTCATGCGCCAAAATTTGCGCAAAGTCTCAAAGAGGGTGACAGAGAAGGAAACCTGAGTCTCAGAAGTAGAAGATGCTGTTAAAGCTCTCCAAAAGGCAGTACAGAACCTCCGAAGCACTACTGCGGAGACGACATGGTGGCTAGAGGATGCCGAAAACAGGGCGAAGAGAAATAATCTCCGATTTGTGGGCTTCCCGTAGGGGGTGGAGGGACCCAACGCACCAACATTCCTGGCAAACTGGCTCAAGGACGTAATTCAGCCGGAACACTTTTCAACTTGTTTTGTCATAGAACGCGCACTGGGGGCAAGGCTCCTCGCCTAGACCGATCATTGCAAAATTCCTTAACTTTGTAGACCGAGACATGATCCTGCGGGAAATGCGCCGCAAAGGAGAGGTCAAACACGAAAACGCCAAGATAATGATTTTTCCAGACTACATCCGGGAGGTCCAAAAACAGCCTGGAACATTTGACTCTATTAAAGCTAAACCTAGAGCCCTTCATATCCAATATATGCTCCTCTTCCCGGCAAAGCTGAAAGTAATCTACCTGGGGAAAACGCACTTTTTTCAGTCCCCCGAAGACGCATGGGCATGGGTGGAGGAAAGACCAGTCCTCCGCCCTTCCAGAGAAGTTTTGAGTGATCTTCGAAGGCAACAGCCGGTAGAGAAAAAGCCTCTGGCCTCATTGCAGAGAAATAGTAGAAATGAGCGGAAAACGCGCCGCATAAGAGGAGGAACACCCTATTCCCTGAGAATAGCAACCCAAGAACAAAGGGGCACAGTGGACACAGATGGAGACCAGACCAATGAAGGGAATGGAGAAATGCAAAGGGCTAAGCCTACAGACATACACACAGATTCAGTCGACACTGAGTTGTCCTCCGGACCAGAAACTACACACCCACTGGCAGTTGAGATCTCAGCTCTGGAACGAGATGAGGAAATCGGGTCCAATTTGGAGAGGGCGAGCCTCCGGACCCAACAACCCCAGATACTGGCATCCACACATGAACAACCGGGGCTCGGCAGGTATAAGCACAACCCCTAAATCAACAGTCACTTCATTCAACGAGCAGACTTACAGGTTGAGTTGACATGCGTTAAATGTTAAGAACAGTTGATAATTGAGGGACTTTGAGGGGGGTGGACGACAGACCTCTCTATCCTTGTTGGCAACCAGTCACTTGTCCAAGATGAGAGGGCTCGCAGCCAAGGGTGGGATGAGGGGGGTGGGGTAGGGGGATCGCGGGATGGGAAATTGTTCTTGGTCAAGTTATAAGGTTGTAGTTTTACAAATGTTAGTCGCCAAGGCCATCACGAGAGGGAATACCCGCTGGGAAGTCTGGGGTACAGAAAACCAAACTCACGTGTACATGGAGGGACGTGGACAGGTCATTGGCCCATGCCCAGTTCACAGTGTTGACGTGGAATGTCAATGGGCTTGGCGACAAAATAAAAAGAGGGTTAGTGTCACAGCACATAAAAAGGATTCATCCTGATATAGTGATGCTCCAAGAAACGCACCTGCAGGGTACGCAATGCAAATTCCTCAGCCGAGGCACTTATACCGTACTGGCCCACGCAGGATTCACCAGGGGGTCATGGGGTGTAGCCATACTAATCAAGAAATCCCCCTCCTATTAAAACAACACGCCTTTGGCAAGACCCCATGGGTCAATACATGGGTGTCATGGGGCAATGGAGCAGGAAAGATGTGACTCTGATATGCGTGTACGTACCGCCCAAACTCCAGACATCCACACTCAGCAAAATCACAGAGATACTATTAGACACACCCTCCACTGTACATGTAATTGGGGGGGGGGCTTTAACAATGACATAGACCCGGGTATGGACCGCTCCGAGGGGACTGAAGGAGTCACAGCCATCATCTCACTCTTACAGTTTGCTGACACACTCGGACTGGTTGACCTGTGGTGGAGAGAGCATCCCCAGACCACGCAATTCTCCTATTACTCTGGGGCACACAAAGTACACTCTAGACTAGATTACATCTTTGTACCGGGGGATGAGCTCAACGAGATAGGACGATCGGACTATCTGGCAAGGGGTCTCTCCGACCACTTATAGTACAAATAGGCATAAGAGCCCAAACGGAATGGCGACTTAATGCATGGGACCTGCAAGACAGGAAAATACTGAAAGGGCTGAGGGCCGACACAAACATATACTTTCATGAAACAAGAACTCACTCACATCCGGGGTAACGGTATGGGAGGCCTATAAGACAGTACTACGCAATAAGGCCCAAAGTCGCATTGCATGGAAAAAGAAAAACAGGGTTAAAACTCTAGAACACTTAGAGCGGCTAATACTACACCTTGAAAGCCAGGTGACCCAGGACAGAGACCCCAGGCTGGTCATACAACTAGACACACTAAGACAAGAATACAGAGATATAGCAATGGAAAGCGCCAAAAAGCAGAGGCTGGCTACTCTACACCGCCTCTACGAGGCAGGAGACAAGGCTGGGAAACTTCTGGCTTGGCTCAGTAAAAAGGAGCAACAAAGTAGATGGATACGAGAGATTAAAGAGAGCCAGGACACGACATACACTACAAACACCCAGATAGTCAGGGCATTCGCTAACTACTACCGAGACTTCTATAAGGCCCGTCCCCTCAGTACGCCCATGGAAATTGAGCACTACCTGACCGGGATCCAGACCCCGACACTCGGTATGGAAGAGTCACACAACCTAGACACTGAAATACCCTGAATGAAATACAAGAAGCAGTGGCGAAGCTGAGGCAGGGGAAGGCACCTGGTCCTAATGGGCTACCAGCAGAGTTATATAAGCGCTGCATAGACCTCCTAGGGCCCGATCTACTACGCTTGTTTGGAGATGCACACAAAGAGGGCTGCCTACCTCCAGACCTCAGGGCAGCAACGATCGTGGTAATACACAAAGAGGGTAAACCACGCAACAGATGCGACTCATACTGTCCCATTTCCCTGTTAAATACGGAAGTGAAAATACTAGCCACAATCCTAGCTACACGCGTCCTCAAATACATTTCATCCCTCATACATGACGATCAATCAGGCTTCATACCCCGGCACGCTACGAGACTGAACCTACGCAGGGCCCACAACTGGGTAATGAAAGCTGAAGGCCGAGATACACCACACATATTCCTGTCGTTGGACGCAGAAAAAGCGTTCGACGTGGTACATTGGCTGTTCATGGAATGCACACTGGCAAAGTTTGGAATAGACCCCAAGTTCCGTAGCTAGATAGCATTACTTTATAACAGGCCTACCGCCACAGTACGGGTAAATGGTAGGACGTCTTCACCCTTTCCCATTGGACCGGGGACGAGACAAGGATGCCCCCTATCACCACTTCTTTTTGCACTCACTCTCGAATCACTAGCCTGTAACATCCGACAGCACCCAGAAATCCATGGTTTTAAGGTAGCACCAAATACCGAAGCGATAGAAAAGATCTCCCTTTATGCAGACGACATCCTCTTATATATCACTAAGCCCGACACCACTCTTCCAGTCCTGTTCAACACTATAGAGGAATATGGGCGACACTCCGGCTACAAGATAAACTGGAACAAGTCAGCGATCTATAGTCTAGTTACAAGCCTGGATAACCTGGTGTTACCGGACGACCTGAGGGTGGTATAGGAAGGCTTTCAGTACCTGGGAATTTTCATTAGCCCACACAAAGAGAGATGTCTCCACCATAACCTAGGAAAGGTCTTGCGAACTTTCAGACAGGACGTGAAGAGATGGAGAGAACTCCCCTTGTCTCTGCTCGGAAGGACAGCTATTTTTAAAATGATTACCCTCCCACAACTGCTTTACACACTTCAGAACACGTATCACCGCCTACCGTGATCAACCCTCACGGGGCTGGAGAAAGACATTAGATCCCAAATATGGTAGGGCGGGCACCCCAGAATAGCGCTGAAGATGCTACAGCGAAACCCATATAATGGCGGAATCGCACTACCATAGAGGCTTACTTTTGGACAACCCATCTTATTCCCATTAATGAATGGATGCACATGGCACGGGATCAACAAACCTATAGACTGGAGAGAGAACGGATTCTCACCACACACACACCTACACTACCTTTATGGGGGAAGGGCATCTCTCAATTACTACCGACAACAAAGGTCACCATAGAGGCATGGGAGAGAGCCACAAAAGCTATTGGATGGGCAAACCGGGTCACACAGGCCACGCTGCTCTGGGAGTGAGGAAGACTCAGAGAATTGTAGAAGCTCAAGGGATTCGAGGCATGGGATCTCCTGGGCATCTCCGTAATTGGAGAGATCCTGGAAAAAGGAACAATTAAAACATAGTCTAAAATTAGCTAGGAATATGGACTAGAAAGATCCCAATTCAATAAATACGCACAGCTACGCCACGCGTGGCAAGCACAGAACATACCCTGTACAGACATACCCTAGTATGCCCCACTCAAGGGGAGGCAGCCCTGCCAAGTACCACGCATCAGGCATGACACTAACGCATTTTAATGTGGTGATCCACATCACCGCATTAAAATGCATTAGTCACGCATTTGCGCGCTGTGAGGGGTGAAGTAGGGTGGCAGCGACCGTCAGAGCTGCCTTTAATTTTAACAGGGAGGGATCAGAGGGCTGAACGAAGGACAGCTGTTTCAGGCAGGGCGGCCCAGCCAGCTGCTGCAACAGGGCAGCTCTTAAGGGATTGTGAGTCCTGGAGTCGGCCCCCAGAGCCTACCTGCTCTGATTCACACCCAAGCCGGTCTCCGCGGAGGGGCGCTTTCAGCTTTAACCCAGTGCCGCAATTATCGGGAAATTATAATTAAAATGAGTTGAGGGGGCCTGGTGATCTGCTCTCTCATGATCGCATGCACCCAACACCACAGCGGGCGTCCGAAGAAGTCACTCTTACAGCCTGCCACTCTGTCTCCTCCGCTGCTGTGTGTGTCTGTCTCACTGCAGACACAGTGCTTCAAAGAAGCTATTGGCCACGAGTGAGGTCCTTACTCGCCGTTTTTAATCAATAAAATACATACAGAGGAGAGCTTACTGTGTGATATGAGCAGTAACGTTTCTGTTGTTTTAGAGAGTGGTTCATTATTTAGTCCTAGTTTAATACTTAAGGCGCCGCTCAGGCCGGGGCTCACTTCAATTAAGCTGAGCCGGCCTCTAAGTGTCTCAGCACTCGCAGCGCATTAGGACAGGGTGATATAAGAGTTCAACACACAGCAGGGTAGTTTGATTGGTTTATTCAGGTTCTCAAGCAGTCACAGAACCACGGGCGACAGCTTTGTTTTTCTTTGCTGTGCCTGCCACTGACAGAGCAGACAAGAGGCACCAACCTCGTCCATGCCGGACCCCTCCGTGCTGCTTGACCTGGTCTAACAGCTGTGTAGTCACGTGCATGATGCGGGGGTCCCACAGTCCTGTCTGACCGAGCACACCTTAGTACAATGAAGCCAATATAAGAGCGGGGGGGGCAGAGGAAAGACATGTCTGAAAAAGTTGGTCTTTCACATTCAGCTAACTGCATGTAAACTAACGCCGCTTGCATATTATAATGAAAGATAAATGCAAGTATAGTAATCAATGGGAAATGCACTCTAACATTATGAAGCCTCATAGGTTAATGCTATCACTGCAGATGTCCGAGTGTGTGTCACAAAGATAAACAGAGCTGAATTATGGCTATGCAGGGTAATACTGACTTGTGTATATGTATTGCCTTTAAAGACTTATTGTTTAATATCATGGGGCCCCAATTGTTTTACAGTGCTGTCATTCTTTTTTTTTGTTTTTTTTTGTCCTCATTCTGCCAACTCTCTTGCTGGTGTTACTCTTATCGCATTTGCCAAGGCGTGGAGAAGAGCTTTACCACACAAGAATACTGCTGTTTCCACTTCCATCCCTTCTCAGATAGGCCTGAAACAGAGGGAGCCAGGACCGACAGCAAATTTGGCTTAATCATCGGACCTACTGTAGCGCTGGCTCCACTCCACCAACAATATCCATACTTTCTCCCGACTTCTAGGGTCACAGGCCATATCCGACTGACTTGTGGAGATTATACTTTTGAGACAGTCAGAAAAGCAAGGTGGACTTCCGTATTTCCAAAACTTCAAATCTCCCGTCTCGCAAGGAGTATTGCATAGTAAATAAATTTAGAACTAACAGTATTTATTCGAGCTGAACCATCTTGATAGAGCCCAAAGAGTATAAGTTTAGGGCTTACCTTAATTCGTTTACCCGTTACCTCCGCAAGGAAGTTACATATCTCAGTCCAGTAACATGTAATCTTTGGGCACGTCATAAACATGTGGATATCATCTGCCGATGAGAGCATACATCTTGGGCATACGTACGGGTTCCCTGTAGCTTTTGACAACTTGGCTGGAGACCAATAAACTCTATAAGTAGTGAAAAGATGGTTACGCTTAAGTGCAGCAGGTTTCACCACAGCTCGTAAAATAGAGAAAGAGTCAAGCCAGACCTGCTTAGAATTTCCACCCTCCAGTTCTTCTGCCCAAAGCTTAGTGATATCCGAGCTAGAATCATCATCCGCCTCCACCAAGGCCCAATACCACATGGAGACTTCCTTTTTCAGGGAACCTGCTCCCATCGCCCGGTCAAGCCAGGAGTCCTCTTCCTCCTTTACCCAGGCCTGTGTAGCCCACCAGGAACAAACTTGGTAATATTTAAACCTTGTTAATTGCCCCCTAGTACAGTTACTCAGCACTTCCCAACTTACTAGGTTTGATGCCGTTTTGAGATCCACCCAGGAAAGTAACCCTGCAGATTTTAGTGGCTGACTGAGCTGGTCTCTCAAGCATTCGGGGGTTCCTGGTGAATCCCAGATCGGGGCCCGGGACGAATAGTAAGGTACTCCCAGTTTTTTTCGAAAGTACATCCAGGTTCTTAAGGCCCCTTCAAAATCTTCAGTCTCACCTTTTTGAAGTACTTTGGGTCTCCATATTTAAACATGAAATGGCTCTGCCCTTGACTCACATCCTTTAACATTGGCCCAAAAGTATTCCCAGAGGAGACCGATCGACTTTGTTAATGAGCATACGAAAGTTCTTGAAATAAAATGCATGACAGTATGCAAGGAGATCCGGAAGAGCCAACCCCCCCTGCTCCAGCCTCCTCCTCAACTTTTTCCAGGATATCCTGGACCCCTTCGAAGACCAAATGAAACTGCCTTTCTTCCCCTGGAGCTTAGCTAAATCTTCTTTATAAAAGGCTAAAGGAATTGAGTTAAAGAGAAAAGTGATTTTTGGAAGGACAATCATCTTAATGAGATTGTCACAGCCGTAAATATTTAAGGGTAGATTAGCCCACCTAACCAATAAGCTCCCTACCTCTTGACTGACTTTTTTCCAATTGGTTCTGGGCACGTCTTCCAGCTTCTGTGTTATTAGGATTCCCAAATACCGCATTTGAACCTTCACCCCCAAACTATGTTTGGCCTGGTTCCATTCCATGATTTCGGCTTATAGCCAGAAATCATACCAAAGCCTTGCGCCTTGGCCATTAAGTTAGGAATTGCCGCCTCTGGGTTAGTGGTATAAAGAATGAGATCGTCCGCATACAAAGCCAACTTTGCCACTAGACCAGCTGATTTGAAGGGAAGGATGGTGGGATCCGCTCTAATCAGAGACGCAAACGGCTCTATATACAGGTTAAACAAGAGCGGGGAAAGGGGACACCCCTGTCTCGTGCCTCTAGTGATGTCAAACCACTCTGACAGCTCCCCATTCACCAACACGCTAGCTCTGGGCAGGTAGTACAGATTTTAGACAGCCCTCACAGTGTTCTGCGGAATCCCAAAGCACTTTAAGGCATCCCAAAGATAGGCCCAGTTTACTTGGTCAAAAGCCTGTGCAGCGTCTACAGCTACTGCCGTCACAGGTAAATTCTGAGCTTCCGCCAAATCTATAACCCCCAGCATCAAAAAAGTAAGCTCATTAAGCTGTCTCCCAGGGATAAAACCTCTTTGGTCCTCATGGATAACTCCCTTGATGACCTGGGCAACCCTAGAGGCTACTATCCCTGAAAAGATCTTGTAATCGGAATTCAAAAGTGAAATTGGCCTATATGAGTCTACTTCCAACGGATCTTTATTTGATTTCAAAATTAACGTTACAGTGGCCTCAGCCCAAGACCGCGGAACTATTACGCCTTCTATATATATTAAATTAAATAGGACTTTCAGGACTGGGGCTATATTATCAAGAAGTTGAGAATAAATCTCGACTGGAAGGCCATCTGTCCCAGCTGCCTTCCCCCCTGCCATCTTTCTAATTTGTGCCTTGACCTCCTCCTCCGTAATCTCCGCCTCTAAGAGCCTCTTTTGCTCATTAGTTAATCACGGGAGCTCCGTCTTATCTAACCAGGCCTCTATGCTCTCTTTCCTGGGAGATATATCCCCTCTATATAAGCTACTCATATATCTCCGGGCCTCAGCACATATTTCCAAATTAGTGTTCAGCAATGTTCCCGATTCTGCATCTCTCAAATTTCGAATTGAATTCCTAGCCTTATCTATTTTTGCTTTCCAGGCCAAAAGCGAGCTACACTTCTCTCCATTTGAGAAATGTTGCAACTTACTTACTTTCCACCTGTCTAATAGTCTTTTATCCAAATGCCCTTGATATTCTGCTTGTAAGTGCTCTAATTCTTCGCTAAGGGCAGGGACTCTACCGGAGCCCTCTAATGATGCCTTCTGGAGTTCATATTCCTTAGCCTTAATCTCTTTGATTCGATCCTCATCTTCCTACTTCAGGGCACGCCTCTTACCCACCATTATCGAACTGACTATTGCCCTTAAATATGCTTTGAATGCGTCCCACACAGTTTGTATTTTAGCTGAACCTCTGTTAGCATGAAAAAAGACAACCGTCTTATCCACTATATTTGATACCACCCTCTCGTCTAATAGGATGGTCCTATCCAAGGTCCACCTTTTCACACCAGATTTTTGGTGGTGTCTTAAAGACAGGAAAACTGCTGAATGATCTGAGAGAATGGCAGGAACATGTTTGACCTCTTCCACATCAACTAATAATTCCTGGTCTACCAAAAAATAGTCGATGCGGGAGTGGTGCCCATACTTTTTACTATAGAAGGTAAAGTCCCTTACCCCCCCAACGTGCTGCGCCAAATGTCAACCAAGTTGAGCTCGAGCATCATATTTTTCAAGGTTGCAGATGTTCTTGGGGGACTAACATATTTAGCTTTTGAGGTTCTGTCTAAATCCTTATTTTGGACTATGTTAAAATCCCCACCAAGTATTACTGGGGCGGTAGCTTCCAAAAGACACGATTCCAGCTTGATTAAGGCTTCGGGGGAATCATTATTTGGACCATAATAGATAGCACATACTACTGACATCCCCTGTATCATCAGGTTAGCCACCAACCATCTCCCTGAGAGGTCCGATTCGTATTTTGCCAGCTTTATACCAGAATTATTTCTGATGATTAAGGCGACACCTTTAGTGGAGCCTCTCTAGTCCGAGCAGACTACTTCCTGGACCCAACCCAATTTATTAAAGGATGACCTGCACTCCTCCCGTTCCAAGTGAGTCTCCTGCAGCAAGATAATATTTGCCTCGCTATTCTTGAGAAATTCAATCACCCGGGCCAACTTCTTCCTAGACCTCAGACCATTAACATTCCAAGATACCAGGTGAACAAGATTCGATTTACTCATCTTCAAATTTCCACCCTATACTCCCATGAACCTCCTTCAGCATCCTATCGTATTGGAGACTCCTTGCCTGATGCCATCCTATAATAACTGAAACTATAACCATACAAGCATATGGCAAAACTAGGACATAGTTTTCTTTTTTTTCACCATGCTCCCACCACCCTGTGCACCCCCCCTCCCGCCCACCTCGGGGAACCCCCTTTCCTATCCTTGGGCGATAGTGTCCGCCCTTCAAGACCCCCCAGGCGAAGAGAGGAAATCCAAATTATAAATAGAAAGAAAGAGAGAAGAAAGCATAACTACATATTAGGGTTATATTGCTGCATTTTATGCGATTCAACTTGACAGGGCATAGACAGAACCCTCCAGGCCTCTACTATTCTGATTCCTCCATCTGGGCCAAAAATGTATCCACCTCTTCCGGGTTACTGATATTGTGCATTTTATTGCGCCACATTATTTTCAGCATCGCAGGGAACTTCATCTGGACCTGGGCGCCCTTACTACGTAAGTCGCTCATCCTTGAGCCCAGCTCCCATTGCCTCTGCGCGGTTCTCTTGCCGATATCTGATCGTACTTGGAAGCTAAAGTCCCCAAATTTCAGAAAACGTTCCTTCAAGGCGCCCCCCAGCTCTAACTCCTTGACAGCATACGTGAGAAAATTTATCAAAATTTTCCTGGGTGTTTTCCTAGCGGGATTTAGCTTAAAAGGATCCCTATGGACTCTTTGGATCTCTTTATCAAAATCAATATCCGGCCTGTCCTGGAAAAAACCTTTGCCCAGAAGTTTACAAATTAAGCCTTTAATGTCGCTCTTTTCGGAGCCTTCTGGGATATTGAGAAGTCTCAAGTTGTTGCGCCTGGTCTGTATTTCCAGCCTCTCCATATCCTCCTGTAACTGCTCATTTTGTGCTTTTAGATCAGCAATATCTGTTGCGTTCACAGATAAAGCTACTGACAGAGACTTTACCTCACCTTCCAGGACTGTAGTACGCAGAGCAATTCCATCTAATTTTTCTTCAAGTATCCCACACTTTTCCTGAATGCCCCTTTGGTTACCCTCAGAAATCTTGAACTTCGTGAGAATGTCTTGCCTCAAATTGAATAGCAATTTTTCAACCCGGTTTCCCAGGGAGGATTTTGCTTGGTTCATGTTATCAATACCGAAAGTCTCGCTTTTGTCCTGAGTCTGCCTCAGACTTTGATCCAGAGCCCCCCCATCTTGGGCATTTAGAACATCATGGGGGTCATGGGCATCTTGGGCGTTTTGGGCGTCACCTACAGCGTCTACCAGCGGGGAGAAGCGATTTTCAAGCAACAACGGCTCCGCCTGGGGGAGAGACTGGGTTACATTATTCCCCCTCCCCTGTGCAGAAGCAGCAACTTGCTCCATGATTTTAAAATATGACCTGAGGGAAGGGGGGTTAGGAGGTAAACGCACTTCCTTAAGCCCGCACCTCTTTTGTTTCATTGCCCCTTTAAGCACCTTTTTTACAGGAGATAACGCTACTGCCTCTCGCACTGTCGGGTCTTTTGCTCTCGCACTTGATCCTTTCCTCTCCGGCACTGGACGCAGATGGTACCTATTCCTTGAATGCGGGGCTTGTAACTCTCTCTCCCTAGTGGCCTGTACAGGGTTCCCTCCAACACACTCAGCCCCAAGCTTTTCATTCACAGTATTCATAGGGAAAAATGGTCTTTCCATCAACCCCTGCAGTGCCTTATACCCACTCAAATACTGCCCTCCACTCCCCCTTGCAGCCTCATTTGATACTCTCACCGCTGGGCCAGGATGCCCCTTCACTCCAGGGAGACTTGACAGCAAACCACCGGAGCCTTCAGCGCGCTGATTATCCCGAGTGCAGCCGTCCTGTGCTGACTCTGCCGCATCCAGTCCGGAACCCCGCAAAAGCCGTTGCCACGCGTGACCTCCGCCACAGGGCTGCCGCCCAACACCAGACCCCCTGATGAATGCCGATGCCCAAGTCCATACCCATACGTGTTTTCGGGCCTACCAGGTAGGATCCTTATCTTCACCACAACACAGTGCAGTGCATACTACAAAATTTGCAGCTTTGCGCCTCATTCGCTTTCAATTAGCGATTTCCTCGTTCCTTCATCTGGGAGCTCCCGCGATCGGCGTCAGCCTGCCGCCATGTTTCCCAGTGCTGTCATTCTTGAAAGGGGCAGTACATTAGTGACTTTACATTTCGGGGTTTTTGCAGCAGTTTCAAAATGTTTTTAGAGCTTCTCTTTGCTCAAAGGGGTATCATTTCTGTTATTTATCTATTTCCATGGACTTCATTGCTTGGGTTTACATGAGAAAAAGTGCCACTCTAAGTGTCACATCACATATTTGGTTGTTTAATGTCACTCATAAGTCCACTGAAACACATATGCAGTCTGAAAACTTGGCAGCTCTGTGAGTCGGCTATTGTGACTGAGTAACTATCATAATTTATTAGCAGGCAGCTGAGATCATCCGCACTGGGGCTCTCACATCCTATTTGGTACAGTCCGGTCCTACAGCGCCATTCCATTTCTGGCGCTCTGCAGCAGTTTTAAGATCTTCTTAGAGTTTCTTGTTGCTCAAATGGATGTAATTTCTGATATTTATATGTTTCCCTCGTCATCATTGCTTGATTTTACTCGTGAGAAAGTATCACTCATAGTCATTGAATGTCACTCATAATTACACTGAAATTATAAAAATGTCACACATAAGCAATCTGAAACCTTGGCAGCTATGAGTACGGAGTGAGGCAGACGTGCTGTGAGCACTCCGAGGCACGCTTCTGGTAAAAGAGGCTAGAGGAGGAGCGTCACAAGGATTAATAGACAGCAAAAAAGGGAACAGAAATATAGCTGTAAACAATGAAGAAGGACCTGAACTGGGACTAGACACCAGCATAGCTATAAACAATGAAGAAGGACATGAAGCAGGTGAATAGTCCATCATCACAGTACGAGGATACTGTGACAACTATTCTTCCTCGGATTCTGAGTTGGTGTGCAGGATGATTAGCCATAGACAACAGTGACTACTTTTATTATGTTATGTTATTTTTTTTGTTCAAAATAACAAGCGTTTGAGTGTTACTATTTGAATATATATATATATATATATATATATATATATATATATATATATATATATATATATATATATATATATATATATTACCTACTGGCAGTCGCCAGTAGGTAGTTATAGTTAGGACCTAGTTTCCATAGGAAAAGCGTTTATTGTTTTCCCAATAACTTTGGCGCCGTTTGATGAATCTTTGCGAAATTTTCAAAACTAGTGATCAGCTCCGGTCAGCTCCTGTCTTGAAAGTTTCGGGGTGATTCGCCAAGCGGGGGCCGAGAAAAAAGGGGGGTCCCAAAACACGTTTCCCCCATGTTATTTTCCATAGGAAACTTTAGACACGGCTACAGCCCGAACTGCTGAACGGAATTACACCAGATTTGGCAAAAAGGTAGCCCTTGGTTCAGAAAGAGTCCTTTTTGTTAAATGGTGTAAATCCGTTCAGTAGTTCCTGAGAAATTCAAAAATAAAAGGTGGATAATCAATTTTCCATAGGAAACTTTAGCCAAGGCTACAGCCCAAACTGCTGAACGGAATTACACCAAATTTGGCAAAAAGGTAGTGCTTGGTTCAGAAAGCGACCTTTTTTTTAAATGCTGTAAATCCGTTCAGTAGTTGCTGAGAAATTCAAAAAATAAAAGTTTCGATATCTAGGGACGCGGTGGATTCGCGAACTCTCCCGACCACGAGCTTCACTGTGATTGGCTGCCAACACTCCAAACAAGGAAGTGTTGGCAGCCATCTTGTCCCACAAGGACCCCAAAGGCCCAAAAAAGCATTTAAAAAAAAATAAATCAACGGAATTCACGCCGAAATTAAAAAAAAATTAATCGCGGCTCCCGCGCTTCATTTAAATGAGGCCCCCGGGTGGGCCAGGTCCCAGGGGCATTGCCCAAAAAATAATAGCGGGGACCGCCACCTCCCCGAGGCTTATTACAATGTATGCGGGGGCACTACGGCCCCCCGCAGCCCCGGGGACCGCCAGCTCCCCGGGGCTCTCTTCTTTATTTTAAAAGATGTGTGGGGGGGCTCAAGCCCTCCCACACGCACCGGGGACCACCACCTCCCTGGGGCACTCTATATTTAAATTTGGGGGTCCGTTATGGACCCCCAGGCACCACCACCTCCCCGGGACTTTTAAAATGAAGGGAGGGGGGGAGCCCTCGATGGCCCTGGGGACCTCCACCCCCCAGGGCCGGCTCCTGCAGTGTCCCGGGGTGCCCACCCCCTGGACATTGCTGTTTGCAATGACAGGGCGGGAGCCGTGTGGCTCCCGCCCTGTCATTGCAAACTGTGCTTTGATTCATTGAAGCGAGAGCAGGGAAACCTGCTCTCGCTTCAATGAAGCAAAGCAGAATTGCTTTTCCACAAGGGGAGCTGCATGTCAGCAGCTCCCCTTGTGGAAAAGCAATGCCGGCTCCTGCAGGAGGCGGGGAGCCGGCAGGACCGTGGGGGCATTGGGGCTCCCCCCACGGTCCCCAACGGAGAGGCCAGGGCCCGGGGGATGGGGTCCCGGGGCCAGGAGTTGCCCGGGAGGGGGGCCATGCGGGCCCCCTCCCCAATAAGTAAGTTTTTTTTTTTTAAACACGCAAAGGCCGGCCCCGGGCGATGGGGTCCCCGGGGCCATAATTGGCCTTAGGAGGGGGGCCACGCAGCCCCCCTCCAAACATTAATAAAAAATGAATAAAATTCTGGCCATGCCCCGGGGGATGGGGTCCCCGGGGCCGAAATTGGCCTCGGGAGGGGGGTCACGCGGCCCCCTTCCCGATTTACATTTTTTTTAATGAAAAAGGGGTCAAGCCCTGGGGGATGGGGTCCCCAGGGCCCCAAAAATGAGAACAGAAGGGGGGCCGCACAGCCCCCCTTCTGAAAAAAGCAAAGAGGAAAAAAATCTGGCATCACACCGAGGCCCCGCCCCCTCCCTGCAGCACTCTGCAAACGCGCCCCCTGGCGCGTTGTAAGTTGGGGAATTAATTCCCCTTGCATACTGGGGGTCCCTGGGGGCCAACTATCCCACCAGGTAACTCCAGTATGCGCCACAGGGCTGCGTTGCAGAGAGGTGGTTTGAGGCCACGCCCCTTTTTACACCTCTCTGCAACGCAGCTCTGTGGTGCTTACTGGAGGTACCTAGTAGGCTAGTTGGCCCCCAGGGACCCTCAGGATTCAAGGGGACTTAATCTTCCAAGTTACAACGTGCCAGGGGGCGTTGGCCTCGGGAGGGGGGTCACGCGGCCCCCTTCCCGATTTAAATTTTGGGTTTTTTAATGAAAAAGGGGTCAGGCCCTGGGGGATGGGGTCCCCAGGGCCCCAAAAATGAGAAAAGAAGGGCGGCCACACAGCCCCCCTTCTGAAAAAAGAAAAAAGCCAGCATTGCGCCGAGGCCCCGCCCCCTCCCTGCAGCACTCTGCAAACGCGCCCCCTGGCGCGTTGTAACTTGGGGGATTAAGTCCCCTTCAATCCTGAGGGTCTCTGGGGGCCAACTAGCCCACCAGGTACCTCCAGTAAGCGCCACAGAGCTGCGTTGCAGAGAGGTGTAAAAAGGGGCATGGCCTCGGACCACCTCTCAGCAACGCAGCCTTGTAGCGCTTACTGGAGGTACCTGGTGGGCTAGTTGGGCCCCAGGGACCCTCAGGATTCAAGGGGACTTACTAGGGACGTTATAGATAAAAATTAGCATTTAAAAAACCTTTGAAATTCACTAAAAAAACAATAGGTTTCAGGCACGTTATAGTTAGAAATTAGCATTTAAAAAACCTTAGAAATTCACTGAAAAAACCATAGGTTTCAGGGATGTTATAGTTAGTTGGAGATTTCACTCGTACAAAACCAGACAAATTCCACCGTTATAGCTAGTTCAGCTAACTATAACTCGCGCCCCCGCAATGTACTGCTGATGACGTCACATATTACATCATTCATGACATGGTCAGTGACATCACTGATGACATCACTGATGACATCTCAAATGACATCACTGATTACATCATCCACGTGATAATCTGATGCACCTCCTCACACCCTAATATAACCTTTGATACACCCACTCTAAAATACAGACTACCATTTGCGAAACCATAGACACACCAATACCAGTTACTACATACGCACTCACTGATTCCTAGGTCTACACACACATCCACTCATTCACCCATACAGTCACTCATACATGCAGTCTACCATCAATACGGCACTATCATATGCAGTCACATATCTATACAGACACTCACACACCGTCACTCATCCATATAGTTACTCACACACCTAGTCAGTCATGCAAAGAATCAATCACACTTCCATTTACTCACCTATACAGTTATACACACACCACATCACTTATTCAAACAGAAACAAACGCATACTTACTCTCTTATACAATCACTGATACATGTACACACTCATCCATACAGCCACTCTCACAATCACTGACTCACGTATAGTCATTTATATACTCCAACTCTCCCATGCATTCAGTAAGACACATGTAATCACTCACTTAAACAGTCAGTCACGCACCTACTAAATCCTCCATCCAGACACTTATACACCCACTCATTCTTCAATACACCTTGGCATATATATAATACATATTTAAACTTTAAAGAAACACACAGTCACATGGATGATGTCATCAGTGATGTCATCAGTGATGTCATTTGAGATGTCATCAGTGATGTCACTGACCATGTCATGAATGATGTAATATGTGACGTCATCAGCAGTGCATTGCGGGGGCGCGAGTTATAGTTAGCTGAACTAACTATAACGGTGGAATTTCTCTGGTTTTGTACGAGTGAAATCTCCAACTAGCTATAACGTCTGAAACCTATGGTTTTTTTCAGTGAATATATATATATATACCTAATGCCCCAAGAGACCTTATTGATTCATTCTCTGAAGCCGTGATCAAAGACCTGAAGGATCTGGCTTTGCTATCAAACAGGAATTTTGGCAATGAGAATAACACACAGGATCGGAAATACACTAAAGTTATCAATAAAATAAAAAATGACAACAATATAGTGGTCCGCGAATCGGATAAGGGAGGAAATGTGGTCCTCTGGCCACTACCTATGTATAATGAGGAGGCAAGACTTCAACTCAGTGATAATAGTTGCTACAGAAAGATCCCACATAGCAACTTGTTGGAAATCAAGAGTAAATTGCACAAAGAGTTGGCACGCTGGAGAGGTTTAGGGTTGTTATTTCAAGAAGAATACCAATACTTAAGAGTAGAAAATCCTGTAACACCCATCCTATATCTAATCCCTAAAGTGCATAAAGACAAACTGAAACCGCCAGGAAGACCTATCATTTCCGCTATTGGAAGTTTATTTGAGACAATTTCAACCTATCTAGACCATTTTTTGCAAGAATTTGTGGTGGAACTCCCAGCGTATATACAAGACACGCGAGACTTTTTGAACAAGATTGAAACAGTAATTTGGAAGGACACTTACCTGTTGGTCACATTAGATGCCACATCTTTATATACTAGTATTGAACATGAGACAGGATTAAATGCAATGCAACATTTTCTGAACAAACACCATATCATCAGCATTCTATGATGTTATTAGAAATGGGTAGAATGTGCTTAGAGAACAACTGTTTTTTATTTGGAAATGATACGTACAAACAGATTTGTGGTACGGCGATGGGCACCTGCTTCGCCCCCAGCTATGCTAATTTGCATATGGGCTGGTGGGAGGAGCAGGTGCTCAGAGTCAACCATGTGAAGGAATGGAATGAAAATGTGATTTTTTGGAAAAGGTTTATAGATGACCTGTTTTTAATCTGGGAAGGATCTGTTGAATCTGTTGAAGAGTTTATTGTACAATTGAATGATAACTCAAATCTAAAACTCACAGACACAATAGACAGAACACAAGTAACATTCCTAGATCTTGAGATTTATGTAAAAAATAATAGACTTCATACTCGTACGTTTAGGAAAGTCACAGCGGGAAATTCCATCCTTCATGCGAACAGCTTCCACCCTACTAAATTGAAAATGAGCATACCATATGCCGAACATTTAAGAATGAAAAGGAATTGCAGTGAGAAGGAGGCATTATTGGAAGCTCAGAATAGTTTGACAAAAGATTCAAGGCCAGGGGTTATAAAGATCAGGTCCTGAGCCAGGCATTGCAAAAAGTCAGTGGCATTGAAAGGGAAACTTTACTAAAAAGTAAAGAAAAGAATGAAAAAGATGAAACCAAAAAGCAGGACAAAGCAGAAATCAGGATGATCACAGGGTACAGTGCCTACCACACAAAAGTGAGAGATTGTGTGAGTAGGCACTGGCATTTAATAAAAAGTGATCCAGTCATTGGTGCAGTTGTAAAACGGAGACCCCAAGTTACTTTTAAACGAGCAAAATCTATGAGACAAGAACTAGTGGACAGTAGCCCAGAACTAATAAAATCCGAAAATTGACTTAAGGCGAATCCGGGATTTTATAAATGTTTGAAGTGCAAAGCATGCACAATTGCACTAAATACCAAACAAGTACCATCCCCATTAATGTCAAAGCCCTGGAAGATAAAAAGTTTTTTAAATTGCCGTAGTGATTATGTGGTATACATTTTAAAATGTTCTTGTTTAAAGATGTATGTGGGAAGTACTATTCATATGGCCCATGTCCGCATTCTACAGCATATGCGAGCAATAAAAAACAATGACAAAACATACCCGGTGGCACGCCACATCAATGAAACCCATAAAGGCAACCTAAAGGATCTTAATTATTTTGTGATAAATCAGGTCCCTAAAATGAGAAGGGGTGGAAATAGAGAAAGAAAATTGAGGCAGCTAGAGTCCAAATATATAGTTCTTTTTAACACTAGAATTCCGTTTGGCATGAACACTGATGAAGATCTGTATGTGCACCTTAGCCATTAGGTGTATCCATATTAGGGCTGATTTTTAATTGACTTCTTAAATAAGTTCCCGAAGAAAATAAGAATTAGAATATTAGATTAATGAATTTACCGTGTTTAGTTATGAAGTGACCATGAAGCGTATAGTTATCAACATGAAGTAATATTGTCACTAACGCTAAAGATTTTGGAACCTTGAGGTAATTTGTACATGCACTATGACATATTCTAAACACTATAGGACATTATAGAATTTTAGAGAGGTTTTTAATGAATAATGAATTATGTGACAAAAAAGTTCAATATGCACTTGCACTTTATCAAAAAATTGCACTATGTGGTAATATAATGTACTATATTTGCACAAATGCTTTATTGCACATTGCGTGATTTGCACAATGCATTATTGCACATTGCATTAGCACTTTTAGAAATTGATTTTATGTACATATATTTGTTTATTTATACCTTTCTATTCATCTGATAGCGATTTTTAGTGTGTTTTAGAATTAAATATTGTCGAATTTTAATTTGTTGCATGTAATTTGTATAGCTTGTTAGCTTTAATAAATGTGGGAAACCCATATGATATCAGTACAAGCAATGAAAATATAAATAATGACGTTTTCATAATAATGTTCATTTGAGAAATAATATTTGAAAGATGTTTCCTAAAATAACTGATAAGATGTAAGAAAAATAATGGTATGCTAAGAAATTATTATCTTCATCAATGAACTAGGTTGCAACACGGTAAAAATCTTCATATGTAACTTTCTTTCGATATGCGTGGTGGTGGAGTCTGTCTTCCATTGTTATGGTTGCAGCAACCCACGTGATCGGGAACTTTCATGTTTTAACGAAGCGACTATGGAAACAGCGTTATTGGTGTGAGCAAGCCTGCGGACGCAGGTGAAACGCGTTACCAAATCGTGAAATAAAAATAAAGAGAATCTCTCTTTTTTATTAAACTGATGTCCCGTGTTGGTGTCCAGGTACCGGATGGGAACTGGAGTTGTTGTTCATATATATACCGCCACCTCCCCGGGGCTTTATTCGTTTTTTAAAATGCATGGGGGGCTCCTGCCTTCCCCACGCAGCCCCGGGGACCGCCACCTCCCCGGGGTTATCTTTAAAAATGAAGTGTGGGGGGCTTGAGCCCCTCCACACAGCCCCGGGGACCACCACCTCCCCGGGCACAAATTAAGTAAATGTAGAGGTCCGTTGCGGCCCCCTGGGGACCACCACCTCCCCGAGTCTACACAGAAGATGGGAGGGGGGCCTCCAGGAGCCCTCCATGGCCCTGGGGACTGCCACCCCCAGGGCCAGCTCCAGCAATGTCCCGGGGTGCCCACCCCGTGACATGGCGGTTTGCTATGGCTTGGCAGGAGCACTGCTCCCATCATGCCATAGCAAAAACTATTTCGCTTTGTGGAAGCGAGAGCATGGAAAATGCTCTCGCTTCCATGAAGTGAAGCAGAATTGCTTTTGGGCAGAGGGAGCTGCATGTTAGCAGCTCCCTCTGCCCAAAACCAATGCCTTGGGGCTCCCCTGCGGCCCCCAACGAGAGGCCAAGCCCCGGGGGATGGGGTCCCCGGGGCCGAAAATCGCCTGAGAGGGGTGCCACTCAACCCCCTCCCTTTTTTTATTTAAAAAAAAAATGTCCGGGCCCCAGGGGATGGGGTCCCTGGGCCCGAAATCTGCCTGGGGATGAGGGCCGCATGGCCCCCTCCATTAAAGTACATTTTTAAAAAAAAAAAGAAAGGAAATGGACAAGCCCCTGGGGATGGGGTCCCCAGGGCCAAAAATGGCCTGGGGGAGAGGGGCATATTAGCCTGTAGTTCACAGAGTAGCCTCAGATGTAAGCACCAGGCGCATTGATCCCATGAGTCAATCGTACTGAATTTAGAACCTGTTATAAAGGTCCAGATCTCTGCAGTATGTGCATTAATCCCATGAGCTACTGAAAGGGATTAACACCTTTGATCTGTAGATCTGTAGTTGCTTTTACGCATTCAGATATTCTAAGGCTCTCAGGGCACACACTGATGTGTAATGCAGACAGCATTACTGTAATCCGCGATCACACTGCTGCACAGCGGTGGGAAGAGCAGCCCCGTTCAGGGAAATGTGAGCTACGAGGGAAACCAATCCTGAGGCGAGTGGGAGGGGTTGCATGTGATCCTCGACAGCCTACAGCCTGATCTAGACACTCACAACCGCTTCAGCCTGCAGCTCGGCTCCAGCCTGTATTTACACACACCGAGCAGGCAGAAGCCGAAGCCCGGGGTCATAACGAGAGCAGGCAGCACCGCCGGATGGGCGCTCTCAGCGAGCAGGCAGGATCGGATCTCAAAGAGCACAGGCACGAACTTTCCTCTGTGACCACAAAAGGAGCAGGCAGCAACTTCATCCTGGGGCACAGAGAGAAAACAGGCAGTAACTCGAGCCTGGGGTCACGGAGAGAGATGGCAGCGGCTCTAGGCTGGGACCACACACGCTGCAACCTGTTGCATTGTTGCTCTGGAGCAAGCAACACCCACTGCCGGGATCCACGCATACAAAGGAGGCAGATCCCGTAGCCTTGGGGCACGCAGACAGCAGGCAGGAATGCCAGACTGGGGTCACAAATAGTTGCACACTGGACAAGGCAGCAAACACTGCCTCGGAGGGCACAGAGAAGAGGCAGCGATTCTACCCGGGGTCCCACAGGGAGCAGGCAGCAACTGAGTGATGCCTTGGATGACAAGTGCAGAGTAGGCAGTAACTATAGTTAGTATGGGCACTCTGTGAGTTGCCAGCTCCCTTAGCCTGCGTGAACAAGCACCGCATATGGCAGACAGCATCTTAATCTCAGAAGCACGCACTATGTGCAGGCAGCACATCTAGATGGGATACGTTCCCTGACTGCACCCTGAACTGCACTCCAACTCGTAAATAGACCAAGCAACAGCATCTATGAGAACAGGCCCTCCACCTACCTGGAACAAGACCCTGTCTGCAACCTGGACCGTCACTGTGAGCAGACAGTACTTCCAACCTAGATATGCACACAGTAGGCAGCACCCCGAGAGGAGACAGCAATGCAAGCCTGAGATCTGAGTACACGGAGCTCCTGCAGCTGTGCATACTTGGAGCAGGCAGCGCCTCGAACCTGTGACCTCTCGGACTGACAGCATCTCTGGGTGCAGGCAACACAGCAGAGAGCAGTCAGCACCGCCTCTCTTGAGGCCAGTGAGGTGCTTCAGGCCGTACTTACGAGGGATGTGGATGTATACGGAAGACCCCTACATGCCTAGGACTCTCAGCTCAGAACTGCAGATTGCTGTGAGGAACCCCGTGGTGTACGTGTTGAGGGCAGAAGCAGATGTGAAAACGAATGAACCGACGTAGTGTAGCATTTTACTGCTGTCCAAGATCACACTGAGCGTAGGGACGTGAACCAAGAAGGACTGGAGTGAAGAAACCAATTCCGACCAAATCCTTCTCTGGAGGTCACCTGATCCGAAGAAGGCACGTTATATTTCTAAATTTAGTAAGTAATCCGTGTATAACACTGTATTCCAAAGAGTCATAAAATATGGCAGTCGCGTGACAGATTAACTCGTTGGAAACACCACTGCACTGAGGTATAAATCAGTTATGAATAACCCCACGTGAACATTACAAAAACTCAGGCACTATGCATGTGCTCATCCATTCACTCAGGCACTACCCATGCACTCATCCAATCACTCAGGCACTACCCATGCACTCATCCAATCATTCAGGCACTACCCATACACTCATCCAATCACCCAGCCACTATCCTTGCACTCATCCTTTTACTCAGGCACTATGCATACTCTCCTGCATTCTCTCACATACTACCCATGTACTTATCCAATGACGGAGACACTACCCTTGCACTCATCCAGTCCCCCAGGTACTACCCAGGCATTCATCCAATCATTCAAGCACTATTCTTGCACTCAGCCATTCACTCAGGCACTACGCATGGTCTCATTCTAGCACCGAGGCACTACCCATGCACTCATCCATTCTCCCAGGCACTACCCATGCACTCATCCAATCACTACACTACTACCCATGCACTCATCTAATTACTCAGGCACTACCCTTGAACTCATGCATTCTCTCAGGCACTACGTATGCACTCATCCAGTCACCAAAGCACTACGCATGCATTTATCCAATCACCCAAACACTACCCTTGCACTCATCCAATCACTGAAGCACTACTCTTGCACTCAAGCATTCACTCAGGCACTAACCATGAACTTATGCATTCTCTCAGGCACTATGCCTGCACTCATCCAATCACGCAGACACTACTCATGCACTCATCCAATCATTCAGGCACTATTCTTGCACTCATCCATTCACTCAGGCACTACCCATGCACTCACCCAATCACTCATGCACTACCCATTCACCCATCGGATCACCCAGGCACTACCCATTGTCAGAACCCGTCGCAGTTTAAAACCTGTTGGGGGTTCAGTTAATGTTACCATCTTGCAGGCACCCCGTTACACTAAAAGAAAAGTGCAGTACAAGCTTGGGAGGTCCTGGAGGAATTCCAAGATGGCCTCTAATAAAGGATATTCAGGTCAGCGGTCTAGGGTTTTGACACCGGTGGCACCATCAGAATGTCCAGGAGTGTCTCCTTTGGAATCTCGCACTTCACCTGAGATTCCATTAGGACGCCTTGGCGGTTCGGCGCGAAAGTTTAGTCAGGGTAGTTGCGACGTAGTTGTCGTCGTCTAGTTATGCCACGCCGATAAGAAATTGCGTACCTGTGAGTTCCGGAGCAGTCCTCTTAGTTCAAATAAGGTTGTATAAGTGTTTTGACTCGAGTGAGTCTGCGCGTTACTCAGTCACAGTCCTTTTTGGTTCTGCGCAGGTCTTAGAGCTGTGTGTATTTTTTCGATTAAACACTGTGACTTAACGTGTGTTTATATATGCGCGTAGAGCAGTGTCTTGATTATGCCTTTGCGCAACGCTGTAGCTTTAATCTGAGGTTGCGCATGCTTATTGATCCGTTGTGTGGAGCGCTTCAGAACAGCTTAACGGTTGAGAGTCTAAGTGGTGGTTATTGCTGAAAGTAAGTTTGTTTTCCAAGAAGTACCTAGTACAGGTTCTGCATATTGAGATAAACCTGTGGAATATAAGCATTTGCCAAGATTTAAAAGCTAATACTTACCTGTGGTGAATGAAATAAATCCTGAAGTAAATTCTTTGGCAGCAGATTCTGCAAAAGAAAGCAATACGAATATAAGATAAGAATTCACTAAATATTATACTTACCAGATCTTACACAATAATTTGAGACAAAAAGGAACAGATAAGGTAAGGAATAGCAGAAAGAAAGTGAATAGCAAAAAATACTAAGTGATGAAAAAGAAGTAATGCAATTGTTAAAATTGCAGATTCCAAAAATATAGAGAGAACGAAAAAGAGCGTGAATACTTCTAAGCACGTATCACCAACATAAGAAGAGAGGCAAGAGCCAAGTACAAATTAAGTATGTAGTAATACAAGTAAATCATAGAAGTAAATAATAATAGAGTTAAGTAAATGTTATACATGATATGTATATATATATGTGTTGCAGTAATCACCAAGCACAACACTCAGAAGACTTGAATCAACAGAAGAGTGTACTAAGAAGGAGGAAGACCTGGTGAAGACTTGGCAGTCTCTTCTCTGTCCCTAACCCCTATTCCCCCCTAGGGTTTTCCTGTCGAGCAAGTTAGATATTGCCGGCGGAGAAGTCTGAGTGGGACATAGGGACCTGACGTCGTTCTACTCCCTTGCAAGTGGGTCGAAAGGCTCTCCCTGACAGAGTTAAGTGCCCAAGTAGAACTTGCATCTGGGTAGAATGGCGGAGGGTCTGGATTTAAAAAGATTGGGTGAAATCCTAGAAGGAATCCAGAAGGAGGTAATAGCTGTAAGAGATGAGAATAGAGATTTGAGACAAGACATATTAATAGCAAGAAGAGAAACCGCAGATTTGGCCGTAAAATTAAATGATGTAGCTCCCGGTCCTAGTTACAAGCTTCCCACTTCACAGGGGGACGTTTTCAATAACGCTTCAGATTCAGGCCCCCAACCTAAGTCAGCAACCCAGGTTATACACTCGTTATCGCCAGTTATTCCACTAGCTCCCCCAGAGCGTTTTGCAGGTGACCCCCAGAAGGCTCAAATCTTCTTAACACAATGCACTTTACATTTCATGTGTCGGCCAGCAGTTTTCCCGGATGCACAGTCGCGAGTGGCCTTTATGCTGTCTTATCTCAGTGGAGACGCAGCGTCATGGTCAATGTCAATAGTTTCCAGAAATGACCCCATCTTATATGACTTGGAGGAGTTAAAAAAAGAATTTCATCTAATTTTTGATCAGAGAAGGGCGTCCCAAGCAACAGATAATGAGCTCTTGGAACTACGGCAAGGTAATTGAGAGTTAATAGCCTACTTAGCTCAATTCAACAAACTGATTGTCGAGACTGATTGGCTGGAAAGCAAAAGGGCAGCAGTGTTCTATAGGGGGTTGAAAGACGAGTTGAAGGATGCCCTTGCACAAGTGCCTAATCGACCTACGGAAATATCGGCTTTCATTGACCTAGTATTAGAAATAGACTTTCGGCAAAAGGGAGAAAAGAGACGAGATTTTCGTTCAAGTATTCCACGTTTCGACCGAGTTAAATCAGAAGGTTCAAGGGTTGGTGAGGGACAGCATGGAGTAGAATCAATGCAAATTGGAACCATTCGTGGACCATTAACTAAAGAAGAAAAAGAGAAAAGAAGGCAGAACAAGTTATGTCTTTATTGTGGGAATTGTGGGCATTTTGTTCGGAATTGCCCGCAAAAACCAAGACAACCTGTGAAGGAAAACTCGCAGCACCACCAGTGAGCGGAGTTGAACTGGTGGGTGCAAATACAAATTCGACTCCACAAGACCATCTTTTGGCTAATACACTACAGGCTTCATCTCCCCATCAGGTGATGTCCATGTCCCTCAAGTTCTGGGATCAACATTTGAAGAATGTTTCCGTGATGGTAGATTCGGGAGCAACAGGGAATTTTTGCGGCCAGAAGTTCGCAGGTAGAGTTGGATTACGGTCCTTAAAAAAGGAAAAAAGTGAGGCAGTTCGGGCAGTGGATGGCACAAACCTATCATCAGGGCCAATAACCTGTCACACGGAGCCAGTGGAAATGGAAACTACAGAAGGGTATGGCGAAATGTTGCAATTCAATTTGATTGATGCTCCCCAGTTCCAGTTAATTTTGGGGTTACCTTGGCTTATGGAACATAACAAAACCAAAGAGGATGATGGACGGAGTGTTGAACATTGCAAGCACTCACCCCAGTCAACTGATCTGGGTTTAATCCATCATCATTCTTTAGCTCACTCCGCCACCCCAGTTCAGACATGGCCATATGCAAATCAGTCTGACCCTGTGCCTCATGGGAACAGTCCAGCCCGAACTGCCAAGCCATGTCTTCCCTGGACCGGAAACAAGCATCCTGGGACCGGTTTCTGGCTTACAGCCGTCATCAGCCAGGCTATCTTGAATCCAGTGGCAAAGTGAGCAAGGGACCCACGTCTGGGCATACCCTGCCAACTTAGGGCGAACATAGCAAAACCAAAGTCCCTTGCTCACTTTGCCACTGGATTCAAGATAGCCTGGCTGATGACGGCTGTAAGCCAGAAACCGGTCCCAGGATGCTTGTTTCCGGTCCAGGGAAGACATGGCTTGGCAGTTCGGGCTGGACTGTTCCCATGAGGCACAGGGTCAGACTGATTTGCATATGGCCATGTCTGAACTGGGGTGGCGGAGTGAGCTAAAGAATGATGATGGATTAAACCCAGATCAGTTGACTGGGGGTGAGTGCTTGCAATGTTCAAAACTCCGTCCATCATCCCCTTTGGTTTTGCTTACGGAACATAACCCCACAATTGATTGGAGTGCACGATCAATTGTTTTAGATTCCACCTTTTGCAGAGAGAACTGTTATCGTCATGGAGAATCCAGAGCACAACAATCGGCGGCTAAACAATTGTGTGAAGGAAGTACCACAGTTTGTGTGATTCACACCACGGAAATACCACACAAATATGCTGAATATGAGGATGTCTTCAGCGAGATTGAGGCAGAAAAATTACCTCCTCATTGACCTTTTGATTGTAAAATTGAATTGGAGCCAGGAGCGAATTTGCCATGCAGCAGGATATACGCATTGACCGAAAAGGAGAACTTGCATTTGAAGGATTACATACAAAAATACTTAGAAAACGGATTCATACGCCCCTCTCCATCACCTGTTTCCTCCCCGCTTTTCTTTATACCAAAGAAAGAAGGCGAGTTAGAACTTGCATCGATTACAGAGCGATCAATCGGATTACAGTGAAAAACAGACATCCTTTGCCGTTAATCTCTCTGTTGTTAGATCAGGTAAAGGAAGCAAAGGTATACACCAAGTTAGATTTGAGAGGGGCTTACCACCTTACACGAATTCGAGAAGGAGCCGAATGGAAAACGGCCTTCAGGACTAAGTATGGGCTTTTCGAATATCAGGTTATGCCCTACGGTTTGTGCAATGCTCCGGCAGCATTTCAGCATTTTATAAACGATGTGCTAAAAGATTTCATTGACCAGTGTGCCATCGTTTATATAGATGACATCTTAATTTACTAAAATTCTGAAGAAGAACACGAACGACATGTGAAGGGAGTTTTACAGAAATTAAGAGAGAACAGCTTGTTTGTAAAACTGGAAAAGTGTGCCTTCAGTGTTTCATCGGTGGAATTTCTAGGATTTGTGTTGTATCCTACAGGCATAACTATGGATCAACAAAAAGTCAAGGCCGTGACAGAATGGAAGTCCCCAAGGTCCGTGAAAGAAGTTCAAAGTTTCATAGGGTTTGCAAACTTCTATAGAAGATTTATTCAAGACTTTTCTAAGAAATTGATTCCCCTTACTCGACTTCTCAGGAAAGGAATACCCTTTGAATGGTCGGCGAGTGCTGAAGAAGCCTTCCTCACCCTAAAAAGAGATTTTACTACAGCTCCAGTGCTACTCCATGCAGATCCAATGGAACCATTCTTTGTAGAAACTGATGCCTCGAATTTAGCCTTAGGCGGAATGTTGTCTCAAAGGCACAAGAGAACTGGGCAACTGCATCCAGTGGCATTTCCATCAAGGAAGCTGTCCCCTGCTGAGATAAATTATACAATCACAGAAAAAGAGTTATTGGCAATCAAGGACGCTTTTAAAGAATGGAGGCATTACCTTTTGGGTGCTAGGCACACCGTTACAGTCCTCACAGATCATCAAAACTTAAGGTTTTTAAAATCCGCCAAAACTCTAACACCAAGGCAGCTTCGTTGGTCTCTTTAATTTGCTGATTACGATTTTGTGATAACTTATCGTCCAGGGTCAAAGAACGGAAAGGCGGATGTCCTGTCTAGACTTGGCACAGAAGATTTGACAGAGGAAATTAAAGAACAAAACATAATTCCTCCAGAAAGAGTTATCAGTGCAACCCTACAAGAGGCAGAAGAGAATCCCATTCAACAGGCTATCAATCCCCTCGAATTGGAAGCATGGGTGGCACAAGATCCTAAGAGAGAGATTAGAAACAACTTGCCTTATCATGACGGGGTCTTGTATCTACCCACCCAAGAGTTACAAGTCAAGGCCTTAAAAGAATGTCATGACCACCAGCTGTCAGGGCATAAAGAAATGCGCAAAACAGAAGAGTTAATCAAACGATGATTCTGGTGGCCTGAGATGACCAAAGATATTAAGCAGTACGTGGCCACTTGCGAGTTGTGTGCTCGAGGAAAACCCGATAGGCATTCACCGACAGGACTATTGCAGCCCTTACCCAATCCCCCATATCCATGGCACACTGTAACCCTAGACTTAATAGTTGATTTGCCATCTAGTCAGGGCTTTGACACTATTCTAGTTTGTGTGGATGCTTAGAGTAAAATGGCCAAATTTGTTCCATTAAAAGGGGTCCCAACAGCCAAGAAGTTAGCACAAGTTTTCAGTCAACACATAGTGAGGGCACATGGCATTCCCAAGGTACTGATTTCTGATCGTGGATCGCAATTCCTTTCTCATTTTTGGAGGGCTTTTGCGAAAAAGTTGGGAATAGAGACTCGTTATTCGACCAGTTTCCACCCAGAGACAGATGGGCAGACAGAGAGGGCCAATCAAGAATTGGAACAGTACCTCAGGTTAAATTTATTGGTTCAGGAGGGAGATTGGCCTGAGTACTTATGGACTGCAGAATTTGCATTTAATAATGCGGTGAATGCTTCCACAGGTCATTCTCCTTTCTTTCTGAACACTGGCAGACATCCAAACCTATCATTACGTTTCCAAGAAGCTGACGTTCCTGCAGTAAAAGATTTGGTTCAGCATATGACTCAAATACATGATTCAGCCATGACCAATTTAACTAAAGCAAAAGAAAGTTATAAGTTCTATGCAGATAGGAAGAGGAAACTAGGACTAGAGGAGACCAGGTTTGGCTAAGCACCAAAAACATGAGACTCAAAGGAAACAGGAAGTTTCAACCTTGATTTGTAGGTTCGTATGAGATAGAGAAAAAGATAAATGCAGTTTCTTATAAATTGGAGCTCCCGGATAGTTTACAGATCCATCCAGTATTCCATGTCTCTTTACTTAAAAAGACAGTTAAAGGGTTACGAAAGAGTACACCTCCATCCCCAGTACAAACCGAACAAGGAACTGAGTTTGAGGTAAAACAGATTTTAGGTTCAAAAGAAAAGAAAGGGCAGATATACTATTTAATAGACTGGAAGGGATATGGTCCTGAAGAAAGATCTTGGGAGTTATTTTCTGCGGTGCATGCCCCCCCGAGTTGTCAGAGCATTCCATAAAAAGTTTCCTTGCAAACCCTGGCCCGGTGGATCTGCTTTGCGAGGGGGTACTGTCACAACCCGTGGCAGTTTAAAACCTGTTGGGGGTTCAGTTAATGTTACCATCTTGCAGGCACCCCGTTACGCTAAAAGAAAAGTGCAGTACAAGCTTGGGAGGTCCTGGAGGAATTCCAAGATGGCCTCTAATAAAGGATATTCAGGTCAGCGGTCTAGGGTTTTGACACAGGTGGCACCATCAGAATGTCCAGGAGCGTCTCCTTTGGAATCTCGCACTTCACCTGAGATTCCAGAGGATTAGGACGCATTGGCGGTTCGGCGCGAAAGTTTAGTCAGGGTAGTTGCGACGTAGTTGTCGTCGTCTAGTTTCGCTGCGCCGCGCCGATAAGAAATTGCGTACCTGTGAGTTCCGGAGCAGTCCTCTAAGTTCAAGTAAGGTTGTATAAGTGTTTTGACTCGAGTGAGTCTGCGCGTTACTCAGTCACATCCTTTTTGGTTCTGCGCAGGTCTTAGAGCTGTGTGTATTTTTTCGATTAAACACCGTGACTTAACGTGTGTTTATATATGCGCGTAGAGCAGTGTCTTGATTATGCCTTTGCGCAACACTGTAGCTTTAATCTGAGGTTGCGCATGCTTATTGAGCTGTTGTGTGGAGCGCTTCAGAACAGCTTAACGGTTAAGAGTCTAAGTGGTGGTTATTGCTGAAAGTAAGTTTGTTTTCCAAGAAGTACCTAGTACAGGTTCTGCATATTGAGATAAACCTGTGGAATATAAGCATTTGCCAAGATTTAAAAGCTAATACTTACCCGTGGTGAATGAAATAAATCCTGAAGTAAATTCTTTGGCAGCAGATTCTGCAAAAGAAAGCAATACGAATATAAGATAAGAATTCACTAAACATTATACTTACCAGATCTTACACAATAATTTGAGACAAAAAGGAACAGATAAGGTAAGGAATAGCAGAAAGAAAGTGAATAGCAAAAAATACTAAGTGATGAAAAAGAAGTAATGTAATTGTTAAAATTGCAGATTCCAAAAATATAGAGAGAACGAAAAAGAGTGTGAATACTTCTAAGCACGTATCATCAACATAAGAAGAGAGGCAAGAGCCAAGTACAAATTAAGTATGTAGTAATACAAGTAAATCATAGAAGTAAATAATAATAGAGTTAAGTAAGTAAATGTTATACATGATATGTATATATATGTGTTGCAGTAATCACCAAGCACAACACTCAGAAGACTTGAATCAACAGAAGAGTGTACTAAGAAGGAGGAAGACCTGGTGAAGACTTGGCAGTATCTTCTCTGTCCCTAACCCCTTTTCCCCCCTTAGCTTTTTCCTGTCGAGCAAGTTAGATATTGCCGGCGGAGAAGTCTGAGTGGGGCATAGGGACCTGACGTCGTTCTACTCCCTTGCAAGTGGGTCAAAAGGCTCTCCCTGACACCCATGCACTCATCCAATCACTCAGGCAGTACCCTTGTACTCAACCATTCACTGAGGTACTACCCATGCACTCATCCATTCTCTCCGGCACTACCCATGCACTTATGCAATGACCCAGGCACTACCCTTGCACTCATCCATTCACTCAAGCACTACCCATGCACTCATTCAATCACCCAGGCACTAACTTTGCACTCACGCATTCACTGAGGCACTACCCATGCACTCATCCAGTCATTCAAAAACTGTCCTTGCACTCATCCATTTTTCCCAGACAATACACTTACACTCATCCATTCACTCAGGCACTACCCATGTACTCATCCAATCACTCAGGCACTACTCTTGCACTCAACCATTCACTTAGACACTACTCATGCACTCATCCAATCACTCATGCACTATCCTTGCACTCAACCATTCACTAAGGCTGTACCCATGCACTCATCTAATTAGTGACACACTACACATACACTCATCCAATCATGCAGACACTACTCATTGACTCATTCATTCACACAACATATACTTTTTCTTTTTTAAACCTGAATAGGTGGTTCCGTAAGAACCTTTTTTTCTCTTTTTTAAAAACTATTTAATTTTTTTTTTCTAACTATTTTGTAATTTTTTGGTGTTTTTTAGATTTTTAACTTGAAAATTTAAACAAAAAAACAAGTACAAAACAGCGTTCCTAATTGGGGGGGAAAAAAATTAACAACAGTGGTTGTTAATGGTGTCCAACATGGTTTGGACAACCTGTTCCCTCACACTCAACACAGTACTACATTTCGGGCAGAAAAGTCCAGCTTTGGCAAAAACAGGCAGAGTCAGAGGAATGATCTGCAGCCTGTCGCCAGGTCTTGATGTTTGAAGCCTGCGCATCTTGGCCACCTTCACTTGCATTTAGTCTTGCAAGTTCTGCTCTTGCAAGACAGTTTTCGTGCATTGTCTTCAGGTGTTTGTACGTTGAAGACATCCCACAAGAATATTTCTTCTCGGATCCCCGAGACAGCAGCTTCTTGCATATGTTGAAGGTCACCTTCTGCGGATTCACTTTCTTCTGGCCCTCAGGAATGGAAAAAAATTCCCACACCACACTCTCCTTCCTCTTTCGTGGTGGCTCATCTTCTTCCTCCAAAAGGGTCTGGTCCTCCTCCTCATGCAGGTCTGATGATGTTGCCATTTTTAAATTTTCAAATGAGCTTCTCAATACGGTGCATTCCTCATACAATCTGAAGAGACTGGTGTGGCATTCGGATAAACATTAAGAAATAATACAGGCCGCTGAAGCAATGATAAAGGATAACGACCAGTGCCAGGTGGGGGTAGGTTCAATGATCGATAAATGGAATTATATTACATCATCCCTGGTGGGAAAATTCCTAGTACGAAATTGAAAGAAAATAAATCTAGCATCAATCTCCCTGAATAAATGTTACACATTTCGGCTATTTAAATTAAAACGATCACTCAATAGAGCTGTACGGGATGCCTTTTCTCATAGATACCAGCCTTCTTATTATGTATATAAGGATAAAAAGACGGCTCTAAGAAGATCTTATAGACGAGAAGTGTGGTTGGCTAAATCATGTTACCAATCAGGGCTATGGCACATATTACTTCATGCCTCTAGACAAAATAATGTAAAAATGTTTTGGGAAATAATTAACAAACTTGAAAGGGGAGGCAACAGGGCTTACAGTATTAATATTATGGAAGTTGAATGGGTAAACTTTATCACCAAACTGTATGGCGTGGGCGATCTAGTTGTGAATAAGCAAGACCTGTGTCATAATGGTGACAAAATTAGCAAACTAAATACAGAGATAGTGAGTGGCATGAGCCTGGGTAATGACTTGGTCCATACACATAATATTGTGAAACCTAGTGAGTCATATATAGAGCAAGTCAGCAGCCCTGATTTGAAGAATGATCTGGATCGTATGAGCATTAATTAAATAACCAATCTCTTATGCTGCCTTCGATCAAATGGTGCTCCTGGCCCAAATGGGCTTCCTAATGCCTTATTCCGTGCCAATATTGATATTTGGGCCGATGTATTGACCCCAGTGTTCAACGAGGTATTGCCATTGAAAATTGCCCCTGTATCATGGCAAGATAGCATCTTGCAGCCCATTTTTATATTTAAAAATAAAAACTATTTACTGCATATATATATATATATATATATATATTATATAAAAAACAGGTTTCAGGGACGTTATAGTTAGCAATTAACATTTAAAAAACCTTAGAAATTCAGTGAAAAAACCACAGGTTTCAGGGACGTTATAGTTAGAAATTAGCATTTAAAAAACCTTAGAAATTCACTGAAAAAACCACAGGTTTCAGGGACGTTACAGTTAGAAATTAGCATTTAAAAGACCTTAGATATTCACTGAAAAAACCACAGGTTACAGGAACATTATAGTTAGGTTGACATTTCACTCATACAAAACCAGAGAAATTCAGCCGTTATAGTTAGCTGAGCTAACTATAACTCGCACCCCCGCAATGCACTGCTGATGATGTCACATATTACATCACTCATGACATGGTCAGTGACATCACTCATGACATCACTGATGACATCATCCACATAATCTCTGATGCACCTACTCACACCCCAATATAACCTTTCATACACCCACTCCAAATTTCAGACTACCATTCTTGAAACCATTAACACACCAATACCAGTACGTACATACCCACTCACTGATTCATAGTTCTACATACACATCCACTCACCCATACAGGCACTCATTCAGCCAGTCACTCACCAATACACCCGCTGATATATTGACTCCTATACCCACACAGCCACTCATATACCGTCAGCCACCCATGGAGCTACTCTCACACCTACTCACTCACCCAAACACTCAATCACACAGCCACTTACTCACCCATACAGAAATACACACACTCACTACTCATACTAACAAATACTTACTCTCCTATACATTGGCTGACACAAGCACACACTGACCCCTAAAGCCACTCTCCCAATCTCTCACTCATACATACAGTCACTTATATACTCCAACACTCACATATACTGCCTTTCACACACATACGCAGTTACCCATATACCACTGAGACATTCATTCACTCACCTACACAGCCATATGCATACCCACTCACCCATACAGTCCCTCACAGATGCACTCATGAACCCATACACCCCAGGATTCACCCACTCATACATCTATGCAGGGAGTCTCACACCCCTTCACCCACCCACACAGACCCTCAGGCACCCATACAGGTACTCAGACAACTAATCAATAACCCATATAGACACTCATGTACCTACTCACCAACCCATGCAGCCACTTACACACCTTCTGACAGACTGATGCACACATTCACACAGATTAGTCACTCGCCCATACATTCACTAAGACACGTTTAATCACTCAGTTATACAGTCAGTCATGCACCCACTAAATCATCTATACACTCATACACCCATTCATTCTTCAATAAACCTTGGCGTATATATATATACATAACATTCTTGAACTTTTTAGAAACACTCAGTCACTGCATGTTGTCATCAGTGATGTCATTTGAGATGTCATCAGTGATGTCACTGACCATGTCATGAGTGATGTAATATGTGACGGCATCAGCAGTGCATTGCGGGCCGCCAGTTATAGTTAGCTCAGCTAACTATAACGGCTGAATTTCTCTGGTTTTGTACGAGTGAAATGTCAGCCTAACTATAACGTTCCTGTAACCTGTGGTTTTTTCAGTGAATATCGAAGGTTTTTTAAATGCTAATTTCTAACTATAACGTCCCTGAAACCTGTGGTTTTTCTGTGAATATATATATATATATATATATATATATATATATATATATATTCACTGAAAAAACCATAGGTTTCAGACACGTTCTAGTTAGAAATTAGCATTTAAAAACCTTTGAAATTCACTGAAAAAACCATAGGTTTTAGGGAAAGTTATAGTTAGTTGGACATTGCACTCGTACAAAACCCGTGAAATTCCCCCGTTATAGTTAGTTCAGCTAACTATAACTCGCGCCCCGCAATGCACTGCTGATGACGTCACATATTACATCACTCATGACATGGTCAGTGACATCACTGATGACATCACTGATGACATCATCCAGTGACTGTGTGTTTCTGTAAAGTTTAAATATGATTAATATATATAGGGAAAGGCGTATTGAAGAATGAGTGGGTGTATAAGTGTCTGAATAGATGATTTAGTAGGTGCGTGACTAACTCTATAAGTGAGTGATTAAACGTATCTTACTGAATGCATGGGTTAGTGACTAAACTGGGTGAATGTCTGTATGCGTCTGTCTGTTGCTGTGTAAGTGGCTGCATGGGTTTGTGAATAGCTACATGAGTGTCTATATGAGTTATTGATTGGTTTTCTGAGTATCTGTATGGGTGCCTGAGTGTTTGTGTGGGTGGGGTGTGTGTGACTCTGTGCATAGATGTGTGAGTGGGTGATTCACTGGGTGCATGGTTTCAAGAGTGCATCTGTGATGGACTGTATGGGTGGGTGAGTGTGTGTATGGGTGTGTTAGTGAGTGAATGTATATCTCAGTGGTACATGTGTGAGTAACTACATATGTGAAAGGCAGTATATATGTGTGTTGGAGTATATAAATGGCTATAAGTGAGAGTGTGTGATTGTGAGAGTGGCTGTATGGATGAGTGTGTACTTGTATCAGTGATTGTATAAGAGCGTAAGAATGTGCTAGTATTTGTATGAGTAAGTGAGCTGGTGTGTGTATAACTGTATAGGTGAGTAAATGGCAGTGTGATTAATTATTTGCATGACTGACTAGGTGTGTGAGTACCTCTATGGATGAGTGGCGGTGTGTGAGTGTCTATGTAGGTGTATGAGTGCATATGATAGTCCTGTACTGAGTGACCGTAAGTATGAGTGACTGTACGGGTGAGTGAGTGGATGTATGTGTAGACCTAAGAATCAGTGAGTGGGTATGTAGTTATTGGTGTTGGAGTGTCTATGGTTTTGCGAATGGCAGTCTGTAATTTAGAGTGGGTGTATCAAAGGTTATATTAGGGTGTGAGGAGGTGCATCAGATTATCACGTGGATGATGTCATCAGTGATGTCATTGTTTTTCTCTTTTCTTGTGCCTCGGTTCTACTGAGGCACAAGATGGCTGCTAACACTTCCTGGTTTGGAGTGTTGACAGCCAATTAGCATACAGCTCGTGATCGGGAGGGTGCGCGGATTCTCCGCGGCCATAGATATATATGTGATTTTACTTTTGATTTTCTCAGGAACTACTGAACAGATTTACACCATTTAACCAAAAGGTACGACTCTGAACCAAGGGCTACCTTTTTGCCAAATTTGGTGTAATTCCGTTCAGCAGTTCGGGCTTTAGCTGCGATTAAAGGTTCCTATGGAAAATTGCATGTGGAAAACACGTTTTGGGACCCCCCATTTTTCACGGCCCCCACTTGACGAATCACCCCGAGACTTTCAGGATAGGAGTGGACTGGAGCGCCCCACGAGTTTTGAAAATTTCATGAAGATTCGTCAACCGGCGCCAAAGTTATTGGGAATAGAATGTTGCGGATTTCCTATGGAAAATAGGTCCTAACTATAACTATCTACTGGCGACCGCCAGTAGATAATATATATATATATATATATATATATATATATATATATATATATATATATATATATATATATATATATATATATATATCATCCAAAGAAAGCCTCCAAGCTTTAGAGATGAACTCCATGGGAAACAGGTTTGCAAAATCTTTATTTAAACAGAAAACGGCATTTCAAGCCCAAAAAGTGACTGTCCCTTGCGCGTTTCGGTGCTTCCAGCACCTTAATCATAGGGCGGGCAAAGTTGAAAAACAAAGAATGGACTGCCGCATATATTACCCATTAAGCACGTGCTCTCCAGTGAACAGCATGCTGGGAGCAGTAGTCCTGATTGTTACTCCTTAGTGAGGTCCGTTTTACAACAAACTTTCATCTGCCCAATTTCTTGATTTGGAGCCCTCCAGTGGGCCTCAGATCTGAAACGCCGCTTCAATTACCAGTTTCTCGTGCTGAACAAGGCTGTCATTGAATTACAGCCACATAGACCTGCATTCAATGATAACGGCGGTGCAATCTCCCACGGCCGGAGCCGCCGTGCGTCAACATCATCCAAAGAAAGCCTCCAAGCTTTAGAGATGCACTCCACGGGAAACAGGTTTGCAAAACCTTTATTTAAACAGTAAACTGCATTTCAAGCCCAAAAAGTGACTGTCCCTTACGCGTTTCGGTGCTTCCAGCACCTTAATCATAGGGCGGGCAAAGTTGAAAAACAAAGAATGGACTGCCGCATATATTACCCATTAAGCACGTGCTCTCCAGTGAACAGCATGCTGGGAGCAGTAGTCCTGATTGTTACTCCTTAGTGAGGTCCGTTTTACAACAAACTTTCATCTGCCCAATTTCTTGATTTGGAGCCCTCCAGTGGGCCTCAGGTCTGAAACGCCGCTTTCAATTACCAGTTTCTCGGGCTGAACAAGGCTGTCATTCAATTACAGCCACATAGACCTGCATTCAATGATAACGGCGGTGCAATCTCCCACGGCTGGAGCCGCCGTGCGTCAACATCATCCAAAGAAAGCCTCCAAGCTTTAGAGATGCACTCCACGGGAAACAGGTTTACAAAACCTTTATTTAAACAGAAAACGGCATTTCAAGCCCAAAAAGTGACTGTCCCTTACGCGTTTCGGTGCTTCCAGCACCTTAATCATAGGGCGGGCAAAGTTGAAAAACAAAGAATGGACTGCCGCATATATTACCCATTAAGCACGTGCTCTCCAGTGAACAGCATGCTGGGAGCAGTAGTCCTGATTGTTACTCCTTAGTGAGGTCCATTTTACAACAAACTTTCATCTGCCCAATTTCTTGATTTGGAGCCCTCCAGTGGGCCTCAGGTCTGAAACGCTGCTTTCAATTACCAGTTTCTCGTGCTGAACAAGGCTGTCATTCAATTACAGCCACATAGACCTGCATTCAATGATAACGGCGGTGCAATCTCCCACGGCCGGAGCCGCCGTGCGTCAACATCATCCAAAGAAAGCCTCCAAGCTTTAGAGATGCACTCCACAAGAAACAGGTTTGCAAAACCTTTATTTAAACACAAAACAGCATTTCAAGCCCAAAAAGTGACTGTCCCTTACGCGTTTCGGTGCTTCCAGCACCTTAATCATAGGGCGGGCAAAGTTGAAAAACAAAGAATGGACTGCCGCATATATTACCCATTAAGCACATGCTCTCCAGTGAACAGCATGCTGGGAGCAGTAGTCCTGATTGTTACTCCTTAGTGAGGTCCGTTTTACAACAAACTTTCATCTGCCCAATTTCTTGATTTGGAGCCCTCCAGTGGGCCTCAGGTCTGAAACGCCGCTTTCAATTACCAGTTTCTCGTGCTGAACAAGGCTGTCATTCAATTACAGCCACATAGACCTGCATTCAATGATAACGGCGGTGCAATCTCCCACGGCCGGAGCCGCCGTGCGTCAACATCATCCAAAGAAAGCCTCCAAGCTTTAGAGATGCACTCCACGGGAAACAGGTTTGCAAAACCTTTATTTAAACAGAAAACGGCATTTCAAGCCCAAAAAGTGACTGTCCCTTACGCGTTTCGGTGCTTCCGGCACCTTAATCATAGGGCGGGCAAAGTTGAAAAACAAAGAATGGACTGCCGCATATATTACCCATTAAGCACGTGCTCTCCAGTGAACAGCATGCTGGGAGCAGTAGTCCTGATTGTTACTCCTTAGTGAGGTCCGTTTTACAACAAACTTTCATCTGCCCAATTTCTTGATTGGGAGCCCTCCAGTGGGCCTCAGGTCTGAAACGCCGCTTTCAATTACCAGTTTCTCGTGCTGAACAAGGCTGTCATTCAATTACAGCCACATAGACCTGCATTCAATGATAACGGCGGTGCAATCTCCCACGGCCGGAGCCGCCGTGCGTCAACATCATCCAAAGAAAGCCTCCAAGCTTTAGAGATGCACTCCACGGGAAACAGGTTTACAAAACCTTTATTTAAACAGAAAACGGCATTTCAAGCCCAAAAAGTGACTGTCCCTTGCGCGTTTCGGTGCTTCCAGCACCTTAATCATAGGGCGGGCAAAGTTGAAAAACAAAGAATGGACTGCCGCATATATTACCCATTAAGCACGTGCTCTCCAGTGAACAGCATGCTGGGAGCAGTAGTCCTGATTGTTACTCCTTAGTGAGGTCCGTTTTACAACAAACTTTCATCTGCCCAATTTCTTGATTTGGAGCCCTCCAGTGGGCCTCAGGTCTGAAACGCCGCTTTCAATTACCAGTTTCTCGTGCTGAACAAGGCTGTCATTCAATTACAGCCACATAGACTCCAAATGGAGATAATTTGGGAGACAAACCTGGTAAACCACAGGTTAAGAGTAATTCTGAAAAAGATTACTCTAAGCAAGCACCCGATTCTTCCAAGAAGAAATGGGACAATAAACAAAAAAATAAACAAAAAAAGACACAATCAACGGGGTGGGTCTCCTCAATAGGAAACCACTGAAAAGAAATATAATCTGAGAAACCGTGACTTAAAGCAGTCCTTAACAGCAAAGGTATTAGGCTTGGGTCGCAGTTGGTTCAGTCACCTATATGGGGTCCAGAGGGCACTCAATAACATACCAAGAAAATCCCTGGGGGGTCATACTCCATATGAAATCCTGTTTGGTGTGAGAATGTGGGTACCAGATCTCGATAATGTCAGCGCAGTGGTGGCGGAAACACCATTTGACATCAATTAACTCTCAGCTGTTTTACAGGAACTCAATGAATTCTGGGTCGCACAAAGCAACGTCCAAGTAAAACGTTCTGCCACTGGAGAAGTGAAGGCCGTACCAGCAAGAACCGGCTGGGGGTGCACAGACAGAATATCGAGTTTTAAATGTCGACATACACAAATATTGAGTTGGAAATATCGTGAAGAAGAAATATCGACAGCAAGAATATCGTGGTCAAGAATATCGACTTGGAGGTAAGAAATATCGTTTTTGAAAATATCGAAGTCATTAATATTGTTTGCAAAAATATAGTTGTTTAAAATATCGATGTTTTAATTAGTGTTATGTATTTTAGTATGTATTTTGAACGTATGTGAGCTATTTTTTGTATAAGTATTGCTTTTGTTTTTTAATATATGTGTTACATTTTTAGTAGTTATTAATTTTATTTTAATTAAATTTGCGTTTTTTAGTTTTGTAGCGGGTTGTGGGTTTATAGGGGAATAGGGTGGGAAGTAATTTAATTATAATAAATTAATTATTTTTTATCTATTAGTATTTATTTAATTTAGATTTTATAGTGTTAATTGTGGGAATTAATTTATAATTAATTATTTATTAATTGGTTGTTAATTATTATTAATTAATTGGTAATTATGTTAATTGTGTCATTTTTTTAGGAGCGGGTTGTGGGTTTATAGGGGAATAGGGTGGGAAGTAATTTAATTATAATAAATTAATTATTTTATTTTTATTAGTATTTATTTAATTTAGATTTTATAGTGTTAATTGTGGGAATTAATTTATAATTAATTAATAATTAATTGGTTGTTAATTATTATTAATTAATTAATTGGTAATTATGTTAATTGTGTCATTTTTTTAGGAGCGGGTTGTGGGTTTATAGGGGAATAGGGTGGGAAGTAATTTACTTATAATACATTAAGTAATATTTTGTATTTATTAATATTTCTTTAATTTATATTTTATAGTGTTAATTGTGGGAATTAATTAATTATTAATTATTTGTTAATTAATATTAATTAATTAATTGGTAATTAATTATGTTAATTATGTTTTTTGGGGGAGCGGGTGGTGGGGTTTATAGGGGAATAGGGTGGGAGGTAATTTATTTATAATTAATTAATAATTATTTGTTAAATAATGCTAATTAATTAATTAAAATTTAAATCTGGCAATTGTGTAATTAATTTTAGATGTGAGTTGTGGGGTTTAAGTTGTAAAGGGTGGGATGTAAAATCTTTTAAATTAATTAATAAGTTGTTGTTAATTGATATTAATTTATTAATGTAAAATTAGTTATGGAAATTGTGTAATGATTTTTAGGTGTGGGTTGTGGTGTTTATTGGGGTACAGAGTGGAAAGTAATTTATGTTTAATTAATTAATAATTAGTTGATCATTAATATTAATTCATCAATTTCCAGACAGATGCATCTGAGATAGGGGTAGGAGCTGTTTTGTCACAACTAAATGCAGAGGGCTAGGACTAACCAGTAGCTTTTATAAGCAGAAGATTGACCCCCCCAGGGAGAAACGTTGGTCAGCCATAGAGAGGGAGGCCTTTGCTGTGGTCCGGGCCTTGAAGAAGTAGAGACCATACCTGTTTGGTACTCACTTTCTTGTTCAGACAGACCATAAGCCCCTCTTATGGCTTAAACAAATGAAGGGTGAAAACCCCAAACGTTTGAGGTGGTCAATTTCCCTACACCGAGATGGACTTTTCAGTGGAACATAGGCTTGGGAGTAACCATGCCAACGCAGATGGACTCTCCAGATATTTCCATATCTTTACGTTTCGGGGGGGAGTAAGAACTGCTTTCATGGTCACCCCTACTTTTTGCTGGTATCATTATGTTTTTCTGACTAGTCTGACTGGGATCCTGCTAATCAGGACCCCAGTCTATGTGCTTCTTCCCTATATTGGACATGGTAAGTGCTTAGGTACACTCCAGATTGTCTACTGGCGTACCCTCGTAAGTTCCTAGTATATGATACTAAGGTACCCCGGGCATAGGTACACCAGGGGACTCCCATGGGCTTAAGCATGCATTATGCCACCCATGAGAGACCACTCAAATTGTGACCACAGGCCTGGCATTGCAGCCTGTGTAAGCTGGTGCTAGCACCACTTACAACAGATATAGGTTTCCTTATATCTGAGGTCACTGCACTTAAAACCTATAAGTCACCCCTAAGGCAGGCCTTTCAATCGTGAAGACAGGGGGTTTGGTTCTAAGTGTGAGGGTGCCCCTGCAGGAGCAGGACACCCCTACAACCTTCGGAGTCCATTCTCCCGGGTTGTAAAAGCATCACCCATTACGATACATAGAGTGGTTATGCGTCATTACGTGATGACTATCTCTAAACTGGCTGTAATGAACCCTGTCGTATTTGGTATCAAACATGTTGGAATCATACCTCCACACCATATCAGTGTGGAACGTATGATTCCATGCACTGTAAAGCTCCTCCGGCCCTCATGCTCCTGGTACCAGTCTTCTAGACCCGGACAACAAACTATGGCTGCTGCCGACCAGAGACGTGATTCTGCCCTACTGCTGCTGAGCCAAGCTCGAGCAGGGGAAGGCAGGACAATAGGTTTCCTGTCACAGGAAGCTGTGACCACCTCCCAGACAGGACTTAGTGTATTGGGACTGGGTGGGGGCTCTTGCCAGCGCTACTGAGACTGCTTGAAGGGCACATTTGGTGCCCTCCTTGCATACTCCAGTTCAAACCATTTCAGGGAGCCGCTGGCTCCCGCCATGGCGCGAAACTGGACAAAGGACATGGGAGCATCCTCCCCACTGTCCAGCCCCTCCTGAGGAGGGATCCCTGAATCATCCCAACCCTTTCCTTAGGGTACTTAAGGGCTTACCTGTGGGTGGGTCCCTAGATTCATCGTGGGACAAGATTCAGATCCAATACCACTACAACTTTGACCGTCTGGGCACTCTGGACATCGCTGGACTTCGCTTTTGGGAACCGAGACTGCAACTGGGAAGACTCCTGCTGCTCCTGGTTTTGTCGTCCTACAAGTCTGCTGCAAGGTCTGTGCCTGTGCTCCATACAAGTTCCTCACAAGGCCTGTAGACATCCAAGACACCTGAAGGAATCTCCCTTGAAGTGAAGGAGTCACTTCCCAGCATCTGCAGGCACCGCAACCCAGCTGACCGGTCTGCTGTTCCCGAGCTCCTAAGGATTCCGAAAGGTTCAGCAACACCAGTGGTGGCTCTGCAACTCCCTGGAGGCCTGCACTGTGTTCCTAGCAAGTTGGAGGTCAGTATCCCTTGTCGGAACCGCTGGAGCAGCACCCCTGTGCACCGCATCGACTTGCCGTTGCTAAGGCTTGTTGACCCTCTTCATCATAGATCTTCGGGCTACAAGAAGCTCCAGCCTCAAGTATCTTCAACAACCAAGATCCTCGCCTGCACCGCATCTTTTGCATCGTGGGCCTTCATCCTTTGGTGAGCTGCTCGAGGTCCTCTTGTGACTCCTGTGCCTCCGGCCTGTGGGTCCTCTTGAGGGTCTTCTTTGGCTCCAGTGGGCTCCACTGCTTGCTCGGGGCCTGCTCTGACTTACCTACTCATGGTGATAGATAGATAGATTGATCAATAGATAGATAGATAGATAGATACATTTTTATAGCACAATTACTTAAAATCATTGCAACTAGATACATAAAGATCAGTAAAAAGCATTTTTTCCATTTTATAAAAACATATATCAATTTATGGTCACCATTACTCTTAAAATCGACAAATTTAGATCCTTCAGTTATCAGTATTTAAAAAAGGTGACTGGGCTCGTAGGCAGCATGTTTAAAATTCTGGACAATTATCAGAGTTCATCAAATTTCTTACTACTGCCATAAATTTAAAAAAACGGGCAGCTAGTTGTGCCGAATCACCTTTCATGCATTCTCCCAGTGCCTCATGGCATGTTCGTACATTCAAATTACGGCAGATGGGGCGGAGCCAAAAGAATCTCAAATCACTCAAATTCTTACAGATGCACAACACGTGAATTAATGTTTCCACCCCTATTCCACAGAGACAGCACTGTGAATCTTTGACTTCCTTATACCTCTGACCAAACTTGTGTGCCACCAGTGGGATTAGTCCAAACCGAAGTCTCATTAATTGGCACTTCATTGTAAGCTTTAAGGGGGACGATAGGTAGAGAGGCAAGCCTCCACAGTATGATATCAATGCTATAAAAAGTCTCTGGAGCCCCGGCGGGGTTTGGTCAAGCAGTATTGTATCATCCGCATATTGCATTGATTGGATTTTAGTTCCAGCATGCTTGGAGGGGAATGCTCGGGCTCCTGCCAGCCACTCTGGTAGATCAGCCAGATACAGATTAAAAAGTAATGGGGGCCAATATGCATCCTTGCTTTAGTCCCTTGTTGTTTTTTTATTTTGTTGGTCATGGACCATCAGGAGGAGACTCTTATTTTCACCCATGTTTCTGAGTATAAAGTTATGAGAGCCCCAGTTGTTTAATTTATCCGATAATTTCGAGCGGACCACACTATCGAATGCTGTTTGGAAGTCAGTATCTCAGAGGTATAGAGCCCTCCCTTTTGTCGCAAGCGTGTCATCAATCATATGGGATATGCAGACCAAGTTATCTTTGATATGACAGCCCTTTTGTAAACCTGTTTGTGTGAGCGGGATCAGATTGCGCTCTTCCACCCAGGCCACCAATCTTGGAGTAAAATACTAGCATAACACTTCCCCTCTACGTCTAAAAGAGCGATCATCCAATAGTTTACCGGATTGGATTGGGAGCCCTTTTTGTGGACTGGAAAGAGAAGGGAACCCCTCCATGACTCGGAAATGCTTCCTCCCATTCTACTTTCCCAAAATAAGGGTACCATGATGGTAGCCCATTTTTTCACCCACCCTTTGTAAACCATAGTCGGGATGCCATTTGGACCAGGCGCCCCCACTGACCGCATTTTTTTAATGATATGTACATCTTGGGCAGATGTTATTTTGGAGGTTTCATTAAATCCTCTTTGTGGTTTCACACTCTTTGATTAGTTATTGCTATCCCATTAAATATGTTTTACACGCTCCTCCTTAGGAGGTTCCACGTAAAGTGCTTGGATGTGGGCTTCCCAATCTGTGGGGACAATGTTTGTTACTGTTGGCTGTAGATTTGGCCTGAAACATTTGTTCATCCAAGTCCAAAATTCCTTTGGTCTCTTGATTTTATGATTTCATGCGCATTTTTCCAGCGTTGTTCTTCCATCATCCTCTTGAAAGTGAATCTCGCTTTCCTGTATTCCTGGTGGGTTGCTGAAACCTTTGCCCATAATAATCTGTATTCAATATTATCATTAGTGGTTCTACGCATTATGTTATTTAGTTTGCGTTTAATTTTCGCTATTGTTTGCTTGTATTCAGTAAGGAGTAGGACTTTAGGCGGGGATTTATTTATACCAGAATTTATGCAGATGGTTAGGTTTTCTCTCAACTCTTCCAATAACAATTCCCATGTTTTTGTGGTCAGTGGGTTGCCTTGTTCTTGTATTAATTTATCCAGCAGATGGACCATCTTTTCATCGATCTTTTCTTGCTGCACTATGGACCACCCTACTTTTTTTACTGGTTCTAAGTTGTCTACTGCACCAAACGGGTAGATTTTTGGACGGGGCGATGCGAAACCGGTACTTCACAGGCGAGGATTGCATGATCACTTCCCATTGATGATATAACTGCAAATTTTTGGATTGTATGGAAGTGAGCGATCGAGACCCAGATGTAATCTAGTGAGGCCATTCTGAAACACGAAGTGTGGGTGTAAGCTGCGGGTAAGTCAGTAGGTGATCTTCCATTTAAAATACGAAGACCCAGTTGATTTAGGTGAGCTGCTATTTTCATTCCGTAGTTGTCTTTCCGTTGATACTGACTACTTATTTCCGGAATGGCCCATATTTGATCGTCCAGTGCTACTAAGGAAGAGTTTAAATCTGATTCCATGAGATTAGCATTAAAATCTCCCATTATTATCCATAAATCATTTGGAAACTGAGAAGAAAGATCCCTCATGGCTGGAAGCATTCTGCTCAACGTTGCTTCACATTTGATCCTGGATGGGTGAAGATAGATGCAGCCCAAGATCGCAGTTTGTTGTTCTGGTCGGCGTGTGTTTTATATTTGGGACTGAGCCTTGAGGAATATGTAGTCTCCGTGGCCTTTGCACAGTATTGAGACGTGTACTGCCATGTTGTTTTTAACATAAATTGACACACCCCCGAGGCATGATCCCCTACTTGGGAAGCTACTGCATTGGATTCGTAGACAGTGTAATCCTGCCAAGGTATTGTTTGCAAAGCCCAGGTTTCTTGTAATGCGATGATGTCGTGGCTCATCAGGAGGTGTATTGATGACCTTTTGTCTTCATCCTCATTAAGCCATTGAATGTTCCAGGAGCAGATTTTTTAGGTTAAAGATCGGATTCTTTTTTATGATATTGTACAACGGAATATTAGGTACTTGGTCGGAGGGCCCGCGGAAACCAGGTCCAATCTTGAGAGTTTTTCCGTTTGATAAGATACTGACGTGTACCCCCTTCTTTACCCATTATAATTTGTAGTGAACCTTCTCTCCAGGGCGTGATTCTTGCGCCTTCCATGGTACCGTGCAAGACAGAGCCTGATGTAAGCTTTGTAGTGTTGTTATAGTTCTCTCTTCTTTGTTTTTCCCTCTGCACTTTGTCAGTTCTTTCTTTCAGGATTGCTGGGTACTTTATTGTAAATAAATTTCTGTTCTGAATTCCCCAGTCTCCCAGACAATTTTTATTGTTCTTTAAGGCACTTGCCATATCCTTGCAGAGGAAGGTTACTGTTGTTGCCTCATTTGAGTCGCCCAACTCAGGGGCAATAAATGCCACACTATCTATGTCTGTAGATTTAAGATTCTCTAGGCCCGGCAAGTGTTTACAAAGCTTCAGGATATTGCCTCTATTAAGGTTGTCCCATTTCCTTTGTGACGTGTACTCGGGGATTAATAACACTTTTAGATCTTCAGAATTCCGTTTTTTAAGTACTCAATTTGATTATTTTTGTCTTGTTGTCCTGATGGTCTTGCCAATGGGGCATCATTGTCCTCTGTGGGCTCTGGGGGTAACTTCTCTGATTCTTCTTGTGAGTAAATTAACTGTACCTCACATGGTGATTCATCTCCCCATGCCTTTTGTTCAGGGTGCTGTGGTCTATTGTGGCTTAAACGGGCGGCGTTTGACGCTCTTTCATTTTGATTTGTCCCCATCAAATCCCTACGATTTACTTGGGTTAATGACCCATGAGTTTCAATTCTTGGTTTGTTACCTTCTCCTCCTGCCTCACATGGGTGCGATAACTCATGATGGGTGCTGTTTTCATTTAGGTTGCCCTCTTCGCTCCTTGATCGAACGTGGTGTGGGGCTTGTGGCCATTCTTTTGATATTTCTAGGGTCTTTTCTGGCTTCTTTTCTGGCATAGAGATATTTTCTTCGGGGTCCTCAGAGTGGCAGCGGTCCTTTGCAAGTGGGTTCACTGTTACTTTTTCCCAGTTCTTTCCAATTTTGGCTACTATACATTGGTCTTTTTCTTCTTTGATTTGCTGTTCTCTTTGCTATTTTCTAGTCTGTACTGCTGTGTGGGCCCATGTGGCACATTTGTGTTGCTCCCCTATTGTTCCGTTTTCATTCTCCTTTCCTCCAGGTTGCTCTAGCCTCATTCTTCTTTGACTTAGACTGGAGGAGGGCTCTATTTTCACTATGCTTTCCTCCTTTTCTCTCTGAAGCCAGTTAAGTAAAGGACCTGCCTTACTCTGCTTGCCCCTATTCAATGTTTTTTTTTTTTTTTTAAATCTTATTTTTCCTGGATAGATACTGGCCATCGGTAGAGGGAGTTGTGAGAGTATTTGTTAGTTCTGAGCTTAATGTCAGATTTGTGCCCTTCTTTCAGTTTTTGGCTTTAGTTTTTTTCCATGGTCATTGCTTTTTTCCTTTCGTGTGGTGTCACTCTCTCGATTGTGACCATAATTCAGAGATCTCTCCGGCTGCTCCTCTTCATCTTTGGCCCTTTGTTCTAATAACTGTACGGGCTCTTGGGAGGGTAACTTAGTTCTTCCCCTAAGTCCAAGTACATTTTCTCCTGTGATCTTACTCAGGGTAAGATTTTCTTTGTTTATTTTTGGCAAACTTTTATGTAGATTTTGTTGTTGTTGAGGGGATGAGTTGATTATATGTGGCCGACTGTTAACCTCTCTCTTCAGATCCTCAATTAGGGAGCTCATAATGTCTGGTATGGTTTCCAACTTCTTTTTTTTTTTTTTTGTCCTCATTTGCCTCTAGAATGAGCTCCATTCCATTTGCACCTGTGAAAAAGAGTATCATACCCTTTTGTGCTGGGAGCAGGGAGACAGAGATAGGAAAGGGGGGATACTGGCTTCAACCTTTTGCGCCCTCGTTTATTTGAAGCACCATCTTCCATCCTATGTTCCCTTGTTGTCTCTCCCCTGCTCTCCCTCATACGCCGAAATGTAAAATGGGAAGCAAGGGGGGACCGAATGGCCAGACGAGGCAAGGAAGGCATAATCATCGGACTTCGTTATTCATTTATTGCTCACACCACTCTATTAAGGGAGACCAAAAATCATGCTTTTTGAAGGCCTTCATATCCAGGCTAGCGACATATTTAATAGAGATTAGCCAATCAATGAGCTTTGGAGGGGATACAGCTATCCACTGTTTGCAAATTTCTCTGCGTGCCAACAGAATAGAATAAAAAAGCAGCCTTGCTTTGTTATCCGTTATACTTGCGGGGGAGTCTATGCATCCAAAAATAACCAACAAGATGCTTACCTTAATGTCCATATCCAACACAGTGGACAGAACCCTACTCACATCATTCCAGAAAGGCTGAATCTCCGGACATTCCACGAACATATGTACGTCATCCTCTCTTGGACTACCGCACCTAGGACAGACCACATCTCCTCTGCTCCCGAACTTTGACAACCTCTGGGGCGTCCAGTAGGCTCTATGAATGGAGAAAAGGTGGTTTCTTCTTAGGTGTGCTGGTTTTACTATTTTAAATAACATAGCCATTGATACTTGCCACTTATTTTCCAGCGAAGACTCCGGCAAGCATCTTCCCCACAATTCCGTTGGCAAAGTGAAGACCCCATCTTCCAGTTCCACCATCAGCCAGTATATTGTTGCAAGCTCCTTTTTAAGTACAGTCTCATTCAGAAGTCTGTCCTCCAGTTCGTTTGAACTTCCTATCACTGTACCTGGATCTTGAAACCAACTATGTATTTGCATGTATTTAAATCTGGACATTTGTTGTTCCAAAAGATGGTTACACAATTCCCAACTTATTAAAAGACCATCCTGTGTAATATGGTCCCATCTCGATAGGCCAGCCTCTCTCAAAAGTCGAGCTAGTGCATCTTTTGTCCAGACCGGTGAGCCAGGTGAGTCCCATATAGGAGCCATTTGACTGAAGTATGGTATTTTTAAGGCTTTTCTGACCCTATACCAGGTCTCAGCCAGGCCTCTCAAAATCTTTAACCTGACTTTCTTAAAGAATTTAGGGTCTGCATATTTAAACATAAAGCCGACACTGCCCCCTGGCTCCTGCCTTGCCATTACTCCCAGCAGTCTCCCAATCTCTGAAATTGTGGGTGTGTTCAGCAACATTTTCCCATTTTTTAATAAAAAGGCCCATGAATAAAATAGCAGATCTGGTAGTGCTATGCCCCCTTTCTCCACCCTCCTCCTCAATTTCTTCCAGGCTATTCTGGGTCCCTTGCTTGACCAAATAAAGCTACCTATTTGACCTTGCAGCTTTTTAAGCGCTTCCTTATCAAACGGGAGGGGAATGGTATCAAACAAGAAAGTTAATTTTGGGAGGATCATCATTTTTACTAGGTTTACTCGGCCTAGTAAGGTAAGCTGGAGGTGAGCCCAGATTTTTAACAGCCCACTGATCTCTTTCTTTGCCTTCTCCAGATTGACTTTGGTCAATCTGGAGATGTCTTGTGGAATCATGACTCCCAGATACCTCATTGCCTCCCTAATGGGTGCTTCCCCTGCTTCCAAATTCCAGGTCATGACCTCCGTCTTCTTCCCATTTATTTCATAACCCGAGATTTTTCCAAAGTCTGTTGTTAGTGTTGTAATGCGACTTAGGATGTTTTGTAGGTTATTCGAAAAAATGAGAATATCGTCAGCATAGAGGCCCAATTTCTTGCACCAGCCCTCATACTGAAAAGGTACAATCTCCAAATCCTCCCTTATTTTCCTGGCAAGGGGCTCAATGTATAAATTGAATAAGAGTGGCGATAAGGGACACCCCTGTCTCGTACCCCTACTAATAAGAACCGGGTCTGTCAAGGAGCCATTAACTAGCACTCTAGCTCTTGGGGTCCTGTAGATAGCCTCCAATGTTCTACAAAACTTGTAGCCAAGATTTACAGATTCTACCACAGTCCGCAAAAGGCCCAATTCACCCGGTCAAAGGCTTTGGTGGCATCTAAAGCTATTACCGCAAGTGGGAGCTCATAAGCGGATGCCAGGTCAATCGAACCTATCAACGAGAAGGTCATCTCTTTCAAAGACCTATCCCGAATAAACCCTTTTTGATCCGTATGGATCAACTCCGCCATTGGTCCATTTAACCTGTCGGCCAATATCTTTGCAAAGATCTTATAATCACAATTCAGCAAAGATATTGTCTGATACGAATCACAATTTTTTGGGCTTTTACCTGGCTTCAGAATTAGGGAGATGTTAGCCTCATCCCATGAGGCTGGCAAATTAACCCCCTCAAAAAGAACTCATTAAAGAATTCTACAAGGATAGGTTTTAATACACCAGCCAAAACTTTGTATACCTCAAGAGGTAGACCGTCGGGGCCAGGGGCTTTTCCTTTCTTACCTTGTCTTAATGCAGTATCTACTTCCCCTTCTCCAATCTCCCGATTCAGTTGCCTACTCTTCTCTGCTGAAAGGGTACTACTTAAGCCCTGTCCCAACCAAACTTCAACCTCATCTTGAGTGAATTTTAGATCCTCATGGTATACCCCGCTGTAATAGCTGTGAAAAGCACGCTCAATCTCCCTGTTATCACTAATAAGATTGCCAGTTATTTCACATTTAACCTGGTCTATCCTGCTTCTCACCTGCTCCTTTTTGACCTTCCAGGCCAGCAGTTTGCTGCAGCCTTCACTATATTCGAAATGAGCCAATCTACTGGCATCCCATTTCTTTCTTACCCTTTCTTGTATAATTACTGCCAGCTTAGCTTTAACTTCCTGTACTTTTTAAACAGGCTTTCCCGGACTTCTTCGTCTATCGTGGGATCAGTCAGATCTTTCTCGAGGGCCAGAACCTGTTCCTCAACAGTTGACACTTCTTTGTAGAAACTGCATCTTTTTCAGCTGCCAGCGCCCCTAATCTACCCCTCAGAAAGGCTTTATAGGCATCCCAAATTATTCCATGTGCTGCTGACCCCTGATTAAGATGGAAAAACTCTTCTGTCTCTCTAGATAGTGCTGCCATAACTTCTTCTTCTTGCAGAATTGTACGGTCTAGGGTCCATCTGGAATGAGTGATCCTCTCTTGTGACTTCAAATGTAGGACCACCGCTGAGTGATCCGACAGATGAACTCCCACATGCTCAACCTTCTGGACACAGTCTACCAGGTCACTATCTATAAGGAAGTAGTCAATCCTCGATTGGTGCCTATATTTTTGATTATAAAAGGTAAAGCCTTTTATTTTCCCTGCCTTCTGTCTCCAGATGTCACAAAGCCCCAGCTGAGCCACAATTTGCTTGATAAATGTGGACATTTTTAGGTTGACACGTGCTCTGCTACGTGAAGTTCTATCTAAGGAGTAATCTAAAACAGCATTGAAGTCCCCTGCCATAATGATAGGATCGGGAACTTCTATTAATTCTGCTAGCAAATCTTCTAAAGGAGAGACATCATCTCTGTTTGGGCCGTAATATCCCACTAGAGAAAGGGCCTGCCCCGAGATCTTAGCTTTAACAATTAACCACCTTCCAGCTTTATCAGAGATCGGTGCCCCAAAAGCCACCTGTGCCCCTCTTTTTGCTAAAATTGCCACTCCCTTTGTTACACCCGTATGGGATGTACACACTGCCTGAGAGATCCAGTTTTGGGCCCCAAAAAGATCCAAGGCCTCCTCCGACGACAGGTGGGTTTCCTGCAAAATGATGATCTGGGCTGGACAGTCCTTCAGATATTGTAGAATTTTGTCCCGCCGCCCTCATACCCTAAGACCATTGACATTCCAGGACAAGATTTTAATTTTCATTGCTTTCCCTCCCTTCTCACCCATCTTCTAGAAGATCAAAGAACCAGCCCCAAAGTTTCAAACTCCTAATCAATACTAAAAACTTTATAGAGACAATGGAGGATCTTTTTTTGTTTTTTTTCCCTCTGCTTCCCACCCTGTGCTCCCCTATACCCCCTCCCCATGGGAAACCCTCCCCTGTTTCCTCATGACCCAAGGTCATATGGGCATCCCCCTGGAGCGTGCGTGATATTGAAAGTAGAAATAACAGGTAAGAATTATATCTAAATACATTTAATTTTGCCGCTGTCTTATTGTTAGGTTTATAAAATTCATACCCTTAAAATAGGAATTTTACACCCTATCACAATAATATAGTACTTATGAAATAGTGTAGTGATGATGTAATACAATTCAAGAGAGAGGTCTAGCCACCCGGTTGTAAATTTATAATAAATTCGTCCAACTTCTCTACAGAGTGAAAGATGTGCATCTTATTATTTAACATGACCTTTAAAAAAGCAGGAAACCTCAGCTGTACCGAGGCTCCTAGACTCTTTAGCCTGTCGATCCTTTGTCCCATCTCCCACTGCCTGTTAGAGGTGGTGGCAGAAACATCTGATCTAATCTCGTATCTAGCACCATACACCTCAATAGATTTCATCCCCAGGGCTTTTGACAGTATTTTCTCTTTTAAAGAGAATGTTAAAAAATTAATTAAGATCTTCCTGGGTTTGGACCTGTTTGTATTGAGTCTAAAAGGATCCCTATGGGCTCGTTGTATATCTTTTGCTATCTCCTCTTCTGACTCCTCCATCTGGAGCTTATTCTTAATCAGTCTTACTACATATGTTTTGATATCGTCACCCTCTCTGCCTTCAGGTACTTTCAGGATTTTCAAGTTATTTAGTCTCTGGAAGTTTTCTAGCCTTTCGACCCTGTCCAAGTTCTCTTTCTCTGCAGTCCTTAGTTTATCTATTTCAGCGCAGTTTGCCTGTACTGTTTCCCTAAGCTCTTTGACCTCCTCCTCTAATGTTGTAGTTCTACTGCTGAGGTCATCTATCTTCCTTTCCATTACTTCACAGGCCTTCTTTATCTCCAACTGATTCGACTCTGATATTTCGAACCTGTTTTTGATTTCTGCTGATAATACTACTAAGAGTGCTCCAACAGAAGCATCGTCCTTCTGTAGGTGGTGATGGGCCTGTGCAGGATCTTCAGAAATAGGAACTAGGCTATCTGGATTTCTACTGGAAGGCTGACTACCTGTGTCAATATCGGAGTCGGTAGTTATTCGAGATTTTGCTACCCCGTCTCCTTGGCCCACCATACCGGGATCATCTAGGTGGCTATCCGGGATTACTAACCGTTTCATGGCTTCCTTCTCCTGGCCAATATTCACGCCCGCCATCGTGTTTTCACCCAAAATTAAAAATTTTGGTAGAACTTTAAAGTACGTTTTTAGGGATGGGGTTATTTTTATTTTGGGGGCCTGCACCCCTTTCCTTAGTGAAGACTTTTTGTTTTTTGTCTTGGGGTCAGAGAGAAACGGATTCTTAAATGAGATATGTGTTGTTTCAGAACTCACACACTCCTCTTTTCTATCTGTCTGCACCCCATCCACCTTAGCAACCTTCTTTCCTCCTTCCCGCTTCTCCCCCTTCAGCCTCCTGTCTCGCTTCACAAAAGTCTCTCGCTGGTTCGATAGTCCGTATATCTGCTGACTGACCCCTTTTTCCATTACCTTTGCGGAACTACGGAGCGCGTACCTAGAGACCCCCTCTACAGGTGTGCCCTCATGTATCACTTTCCCCCTGCCTCTGTTGGAGTCAGAGCTGATGGGATCAACCTGATCAGGAACTACTTCCTCTTCTACCTCACCCTTCAGCAGACCGACACAGTTCTGCCTATAGTCTATAGATAGACTGGTTTTGGTAGACTGTTCCTCTCTCTGTGGATGGTCACCTGTAGCCCCGTCCTTTCAGCCACCTCCTCTGCCTCCTACCCCTCGAAAGGGGATCCTGGCCGCTGCGCCTCTTCCTCTGCGAAGCTCCAGGGCCGCCCTCCACCACACCTGCTCTGACGCCGTGTTGCCGTTGTTACCAGTGACCGCGCTCTCCACACCGAGCTGGCCACTTCTCTCCGCCTCCACCTCCAGCCACGCTGTGCCAAAGCCTCTGCTACACCAAAAAAAAAAAACACTCGTCGCTCCCTGCGCCAAACTCAAGGGCGGGAGCTACAGCTGCTGAAAACCGATGAGCAGCGCCAAAGCTGAAACCAAAGCCTCCCGCCTCCTGCTGCACCAAAACAAAACCCTCCCGCCGGGCTGTAATCAGGGACGGCAACCTCCTAATAAGGCAAGCAAATGTGCCGATGTGCCAAATGGTGGACGGCAGCGTCCGCCGCCACAGACCGGTGCGTTGCGGCGAGCCGCGCCAAAGCACCGAAGCCGAAGCAGGAGCCGCCACAGCGCCAGAGACCTCTCATCGCTCACCACCCACCGCGCTGAACTTTTGGAAGCGTCTGCTGAAGACCGGAGAGCTAAACCACTACACTTCACAAACAGATTTCACAGTACGTGCATCTTCAATAAACATTTCCTCACTTCAAAGTTTCAAGGCAGACTTTACATGGTCCTACCCGTTCACATTACGGGATCACGAACGCTCCAGGAGTTCTCCCGCGACCCGCTACACTCTGGCCGCCATGTTTCCCCGCCCCCCAAAAACCTGGTTTCCAACTTCTTTAGTATGGGACTGCAGCCACATTCCTCCTGCTTTTGGGATAGCTCTGTTCTGGCCTGGGCTCTCTGTATCAGAGAGTTCAATCAATCTAGTTTGGTGTCAATTCCAGATATTAGACTGGCCAACATGTGGAGTATATTTATTTGTACATCCAGCTTGTCAGCGTGCATGTGGACCACGGTTCCCATTGAGCTCAGTACTTTGTTAGAGGTTATAAAGAGTTTCTCAACCTTTTGAGCCAATAAGGTGGGGTTCTGTTCCCTCTGCGATGTTCCTGTTTTTGGGGACTCATTGTCTTGTGTAAGAAAGCATGAGTTTGAGAGATTTGAGCACCAGCTTGATAGTGAGCATCGTTCTCCTTGTTGATTGTCTAGATTCTCTAGTTGGTGCTTAGTTAGTTTGCTGTTATCTCTCGTATTATTTATTTGCGATGCAGGGATCGAATCTCCTATTAAGGAGGTGACTGTGCTGGACATTGTTTGGATCTGGTTAACCTCCTCCATGTTATTAGCAAGTTGATTGATGGTATCATGGGGGAATAAGGCTAAAGGGAGGGTTGAGTTTGTCTGGTGTTCTGAAGAACGTATTCCAGGTTGGCCGCCTGTTAGGTTTATAGCCTTTGAGCAGGTCGGAGGGCTATTAAGCTGTTGATCGTTCTTCGAGGGTTCTTAGAGCGTGTTGATGGGGCCCATATTGGAGATAGTTGGCTTATGTGACGATTTGGATGGGGGTCCCGGCATACAGGAGGGTCTTGAGTTTCCAAGTGCTTCCAGTCCTGTTGAGATTTCCCACTGAGAATATTATTGCTGGGGGACCTGACACCGTCACATAGTGATACTTCCTTTGAGGATACGGCTGGTCGGTTTTCTTCCGTTTTCCTCTGTGATGTGCCTGGTCCAACAATGGTGCTATTAGACCTTTTCCTAAAATGATTATTTCTGGAGTCAGGGGAATTAGTGGGGGAGTTCTTGTTGGATTATCCTTGCTTTGTTTGTAATTGCTGAGGGCCTTGTCTCCCAAGGAGTTAGGTATTGGCTTACCCTGTTGGGATTTCTTATTTGTCAAACTTAGATAGTCTCTGATATCTCTACTGGTGTTTTTGTTTTGTTTTTGGCTGGAGTCAGGGTTGTTACTGATGAGTGCTCCTCTTGTAGTCCCTCAGTGGGGCACATTAGCTGTTTTCCTTGTCTTCCTACTTGTGGGTATAACATCTTAGTTTTATGCCTTTTTGCGGTCTTAAGTGGGCGGAGATGTGCTTGGAGCTGCACCTGGGTAGAGTTTCTTGTGCGCATTTTTCCACCCTTGCTTGTGTTTTATAGGGTTTTTCATTTCTCCCCTGGTTTTGCGACAACCAAGGTGCTCCGTTTACAGGCGCTTCCTCCTTGTTCCCCACTGGAACTTTACACCAGAGAGACTACGCCCAACTGAAGGCTGGAATCCTATTTTCTTCATCTTATTTCGACGTTCCTAAAAGCCCAGGATAGTTTAGTATCTCACAATTTTTCCACTGGGACCCTGAAAATAATTTGTCAATCAAGCTTGTGGTCTGGTGGGGGGAGGAAGAGATGTTGCAGGTGATACTCTTCCTTTAGTTATTGTGGCGGTTACCCCTCCCGAGACTTTAAAGTCCGTAGAACCCTTGTGCCGCTGTACGTGATACCAGAGCCAGTGCCAGTGATCGGCGTGGTAAGGTCAGTGCCAGGTTAGTGCCAGTCAGCACCAGCCCCCAAATAGTGGCAGTAATTTACTATAGTTGCGAAGATTACAAAAAGGCCAGGGGGTCAGAGGGCTCACTTTTTCCTGGGAGTTCTTGTACTTAGTTTGGTTTAAGCTGTAGCTAGGCGGTTGGGAGTTGGACGTCCACTTGACGGACTCGTGAGCACAGTTTCTATTTAAGACTTACCCCCCCCGTCTCAAGCCGTCAGGAGTTTTTTTTTGTTTTTTTTAAAAATTAATTTTATTAAATTTTCTTGAATGCAAAAGGGAAAAATAACACAAAAAGCCAAAGAAAATTAAAAATAAAATAAAGTACAGAGATCAGTTCCAGGCTTAACATGAATTACAGTGTGCATCAGTGAATACCATCCAACATTCATGATGTACATCTTGTGACATAACATTGCAGCGTCGTGTCATCCGCGTCTCAGAATGCTGAAAGACAAAGTGTGACAGCAGGATGCAAAAGACAAAAAGATAGCGAATTTTTATATATATCTACCACATCATCAATTACCAAGGCAGGCAACAAGCGCTCCAGAACAGTAGAACAAAGTGGATCCCCGCCACCTCGCCTGCGAGTGCAACCAGGGGCACATGTCAGGCAGTCCCATCCCAAAACATTCACTGAGGTCCTGGGGGCGTCCCATTCCCAGCGTCATTTTCTTTAGTAGTGAGGTATGTCCTATACAATTCCCCAAAAATTTTCGGGCGATTGCGTGGGGGAAGCAGTTCGATGTAATTTTCGGTCTGGGTGCAACAATATATCATGTCTTTCGACCAACTAGCTACTGTGGGGGGTGGGCCACGGGACCAGCAAACAGCAATCCCACGTCTAGCAATCAGCAGCCCCATATCAGCTAATCTCCTTAAAGCTTTGGGCAAAGGTTTGGAGTATCCAAGCAGAGCGAGCATGGGGTCTGGGGTTAGTGGCATATCAATAATGTCCCCAAGCAATTTAAAAATCTGTATCCAGAAGTTGGCAATCCCCGGACACACCCATGCAAGGTGAAGGAAATCAGCTACGTCAACACCATAACGCTCACACATAGCAGCGTTGCGCAGCCCGTACCTATGCAGTCTCTCGGGAGTGTAAAATACCCTGTTGAGAAATTTGAAGTGGATCAGCCTGTGCTGCCCATTCAGAGAAATGTGCTTCGTGCTTTCACAGCAGTATTTCCACATCCCATCATCTATATCTACCCCCAGGTCCACCTGCCACGCCAATCTCGCCTTCGTATAGTGGTTGGAACGATAACTCTGAGTAATCTTATATAGCTTTGAAATGATATGATTAGGAGCGTCAGTTCTAATGAAATATATGAGGGCAGCCACTTCAGGCGGCTCCGCCAGATCACAACCCAAGTTTTCAAGTAATGACCGCCTCATCCGGTGCAACTGAAACCTAGTAAGTGTCGTATGTTGCTGTACCGCCGTGGTCACCTCATCCCACGTTCTGACTATACCATCAGAGAACATGTCGCCTATCGTCTCGATATGAAGAGTCCTCATTGCTCTCGTTACCCCTCTATCCGTGCATGCAGGTACCCAGAGGCACCAATCCAGCGGTGTATAAGGAGAGTACAAGACGACTCCCGCCTGTAGTTTCAAAAGATGCTGCCAGGCATGCACCGTCGCGTTGATGGAGTCTACGATACCAGTCCTACGGTCCGGTGGATTAAATACGAACGCTGGCAAAGGACGTGTATGAGCAACCACCCTCTCAATCTGTATATGCGGAGTGTCAGCCGGGCCGTGTATCCAATAATGCACGTGTGTACTTTGGGCAACCCTATAATATACATCCAGATCTCGGGCCCCTAAGCCCCCCATGTGATATGGTAACGTAAGTATATCCCATTTGACACGCGCATGTTTGCCCGCCCAAGCGAGCCTGATTAATAAGGATGTAAGTGTTCTAAAAAAGGAACTAGGGAGGACCATCGGGATGTTAGCAAACAGGATCAGAAACCGCGGCAGCACAACCATTTTCATAATTGATATTCTTCCCGCAAGGGAAAATGGCAATAGGATCCAACGTTCAACATCGTCCTCCAACTTACTCATGGCAACCCCATAGTTCTCATAAATACCACCTCCGAATCGGTATGCACCTTGATACCTAACTATCGCACCGAGTCTGTTGTCCACCGCAGCGGGAAATCAAGAGTGAAGGGAACTGAGATAGGGGTAAGAGGGAAAACGATCGACTTGGTCCAGTTGACCTGTAAGCCGGACACAGCCCCGAATTTGACCACCTCGCGAAAGACTGGGGAAAGGTTCGTTTCAGGGTCCCGAATATATAGCAGCGTGTCATCAGCATAAGTGGAAATGATCAATTGGTATCCCGGGAAACGAATTCCTTGGTATCTGTGATATTCTCTAAGTGCGCAAGCCAAAGGCTCCGCAACGAGCGCATAAAGTATCGGAGAAAGCGGGCACCCCTGCCGCGTGCCCCTAGTGATAGGAATATTGTCCGTGACCATGTCAGCCAGTTTTATCCTAGCCGACGGGCCATTGTATAAAACACCCACCATTTGCAAAAAGATGCCTCCCACCCCCATCCTTGTCAGCACTTGAGACATAAATTTCCATTCGACCAAGTCGAATGCCTTCTCCATATCCAGGAATACGGCAACAGCCAGAACATCCTGCCTCGTGTGTTGGATTGCCCCAAAAACCGTTCGTATATTATAAGTCAGATTCCTGCTCGGGACAAACCTGGCCTGCTCTGGCGCCACGAGCAGCGGCACAAGTGGGGCCAGCCGATTTGCCAAGATTTTAGCATAGAGCTTGACGTCCACGTTCAAAATTGACAAGGGCGATACGAAGCACACTCAGCAGGCGACTTATCCGGCTTCAAAATCGCAACAATGAGCGCCTCCCTCATCGAGGGTGGCATCTGGCCACTTTCACTAATCTCCTCAAAGAGCGTACTCAGGTGCGGAATAAGAACGTCTTTAAACTCCTTATAAAACGAGACCATAAGACCGTCCACCCCAGGGGCACTACCAGATTTCATTCCCATCAAAGCCGCTGTGATTTCCTCCGCGTCCAAGAGACGCATCAGAAATTCCCTGTGGGCATTCGTCAGCCAAGGAAGTTTAATATGTGCCAGATAATCGAGCATTTTGGCATCTAGACCCCCCGCCTTCGAAGCATATAGCTGAGCCGTCAGGACCACCCTCCCCCATCGGGACCACCCTCCCCCATCGGGATCCAGAGTGGGCGAAAGGAGAACAATAGGGGCAGTAAAGGCGAGCGGAAAGGCGAAAAGATGGAGTAAGCTCACATTACTCCCATCAGGTCGAACGGAGCAGAAGTGCAAATGGATGTGGGGTGGCGATTCGTTGGAATGCAGCCCTCCCTCAGAACGGTATGGATGGAGGGGTAGTTTGTGAGCAGCACCGCTCCGGCTTACCCGCAAGCCGTACCCGGTCTATCTCAGGTCACTTCTGCAGGTTACCGAAGGAGTGCTCACAGCCACGCCAACAACAGTGTGGCACACTACTCTCGCTCTTACTGCCTGACGCCCCTTCCTGATCTTCTTTCTTCGGTCTGGCGGCTGAGCTGAGAAGGGTAGGCACTGGAACTGGCTCCGGCAGACGCAACGGCCCGGGAAGGCTCCCCTGCTCCAGCTACCCCCGTTAATCCGTAGCAGCCTGCTCCTCCTGCACCCCCCCATTGTCAGGCTATTACATTGCAACTGAAGCTCCCATCGGAGCGTCCCCCAACCCAGTCTTGTCGAATGCACGGCACTCTACTGCAACGCCCCAAAGTCGACCGGCAGGTGCAAAAAGTCATCCTTGACTATCTAGCCCTCAACGACACCCCTGAGATCTCGATCGCCACGCTCTGGCAAGCGCTTAAGGCAGTGGTACGGGGAGAACTTATAGCCATCTCAGCCGCAGATAACAAAGAGCCAAAGAGAACACGGGACCAACTGACGGCGCGAGTTACAGAATTAGAGGGTATACATCAGCGCACCGGGGCCCCGAGAATTTGGCGGCAGTGGAACCACCACTCGAGCGCAAGTAGCCAGCATATATCTAGATAGAGCTGAACACAGAGCTCTGAGCTTACGCCCCGCCTTCTACGTCGGAGGTGACAGAAACGGTTGTCTCCTGGCAAATCGCTTACGCATGCAGCAGCAACAGATGGGCATTCACTCTCTCCTGGACGTGTCTGGGGTACAGATCACAAATGCAGATGATGTTGCCATTGCAGAAGCATTCAAGGATTTCTATGCGGACTTGTACACCCCTCAAAACTTGAATCATGGGAACGGCACATCCTATCCCACGGAATCACATACGACCTCCTTCTCTCCCGACCAGATCACCTCCCTGAATCACGAGATCCGAATGGAAGAGGTGATCTTGGCGATCTCCCAACTACAGACCCTGAACTCGCTGGGCCACAACGGCTTCCCATCTATTTTCTATAAAACATTTTGTCAGACCATCGCCCTGATCCTTGCACGGCTGTTCAATTCCTTCTTCGCTCCCGGAGCTATCCCCCTTCTATGCTTTCAGACTTGGTGTCAGCTATTCCTAAGCATGGCAAAGAACGCCAGAGATGTGAATCATACCCACCAATCTCCCTCCTGAACGTGAACCTCAAACTATTCACGGGCATCTTAGCATCCAGGCTAAGCCCCAGCATGCAGTCCATTATCGGCCCGGATTAGGCAGCCTTTATCCCCCAACGCCAAACCAGTGACAACACTAAGCGAGTGCTGCATCTCATAGAGAAGGCCTCCCAAGCTCCAGGGGAGTACATGCTTTTAGCTATTGACGCAGGGAAAGCCTTTGACAGGGTTCACTGGCCTTTCTTAGAACAGGTTCTTGCCCACTTCGGTATCACTGGGAGATTCCAAACCTGGGTGCTAAACTGCTATCATCTCCCTAAGGCTTCAGTCAGGGTGAATGGTTGCATCTCCACGCCTTTTGCTATCAGCAGGGGAACACGGCAGGGGTGCCCCATCCCCCCTGCTGTTCGCCTTGTAAATGAGCCTCTGGCTCAGAGAGTACGGGACAACCCCAGCATTGCTGGGATCACCTTTTGGGGGGGGAGAGTCTCATAAGATTAGACTCCATGCAGATGATGTACTCGCAACTTTGGTCCACCCGGCGGTATCCCTTCCCGTTTACTTGACCGAATTAGAATCCTTCGGCCTCGCCTCGGGATTCAGAGTAAACTTAACCAAGTCCCAGGCTCTGAATCTATCGATATCCTCTGCACTCATAACCCGCCTTGCCGCGCAATACCCCATTCAGTGGGCAACATCTTTGGTTCCTTATTAGGGGTTCAAACTGGCTTCCACCCTCTGAACAACCTTGCTTATTAACTACCAATCACTACATAGCCGCATTAAATCTGAGTTAGCCCGTCGGAAGCCACATAGGATCTCTTGGGTAGGAAGAGTCGCAGCTCCCAAAATGACCATTCTTCCTCTAGCTCCCCCGAAAGGGATGATCCCCAAACTACAATCAGAATTGCACCATTTTGTCTGGGCTGGGAGGCGGCCTTGCCTGAGGAGAGAAGTTAGCTAACTCCCCCCGAGCAGCGGAGTCCTAGAGATACCAAATCTGCAACTCTACTATCAAGCAACCCAATTGCGGTACCTAGCCGAATGGAACAGGGGAGTCAGAACGACACTGGCTCTTTCAGGACCGCACAGTCGCTAGCACATCCTTATGAAAGATCCCCTTTTTACAAAAAGCGCTTAGACCTCAGAGTCTGTATCTCTCCCTGATTACAAAGTTGACGATGGAGGCCTGGGACAGCTGTAGCACTAGATATGGCTTATCCTCCTTTCCCTCTCCTCTGACACCCCTGTTGGATAATCCAGATTTCCTGCCAGGCAACAGCCCCGGAGCATTCCTCAGGTGGCGCCAGTCTCCCTGCCGTTCAGCGGGACACCTGTTTGATGAGGAAGGGGTGATCCCCTATACACAACTACGCAAGGATTACACTATCCCAGAGACAGAGCGGCTGCACTATTGGCAACTGTGCCACTGGCTTCTACAGCCTGACAATAAGATTAAAATGCAGAGACATCTTTCCCCATATGAAAAATGGCTAGTTTCTACGACCTCAGATAAGAGACTGGTCTCGGTCCTCTAAGCCTTTCTTCTTCAACCTACTAGACACACTCACAAGCCTGGTGAGTCTCGCTGGGAGAGGGATCTAGGGAGATCCCTGACCAGCAAAGAGTGGGAGGACATTTACTACCGGACCCGCCATACCACCTGCAACATGGCTCTTACTGAAACACTCACTAAAGTAAAAACGTACTGGTATCTAACTCCGGAACGTTTGCACAGGATCAACCCAAGCAAAGGTGCGACTTGCTGGAGGGGGTGTGACACCAGGGGTATGTTGGTACACTTACTTTGGGACTGCCCACATATCCAAGCCTATTGGTCACAAGTACTTGATGATATTGACCTACAGCAATAATGCTCCATGAAGCACAATAGACTTACACATCTCTACCCAGCCACGGAACAGTTTGAGTGAAATGGGGGGAGGAGGGACGGATCGGGGAAAGTTCTGTTTGATACTTGTCACTTTTGTTCACCAAGTTTACAGTATCATATCCTTGTCTTACCTATATTACCTAACTGTGATTAGCACTGTACTTCCTTAAGTTAAAGAATAACAAGATTTAAACCATAAAAGTAACAGTATCCCCTGGGTTCACAAGTTAATGTTCTTCTTTTTTTCATTGAGGAGATGGCAGAAAGGCTTAGTCAGAAACTACTAGCAGAAATTCTGAGTTTCGAAAAATAGAGATCAGCAGCAACAAGGTGAATACAAACAGCTAAGAACTCCTGGAGAGTGGTTGAAAGGTTGAAAAGGCCATCAAAAAATGTAAGAAACAAAGAGAACCTCAACATGTTAAAAAAAAATAGCGGAGGCACAACCAACTTCATACCACAATTGGCCTCACTGTATCTGAAACCACAATGTACGCAAAACTAAGATTCAAACACATTAACACATAGAAAGGCCAGTAAAAAAAAAACATTTTCGGCATATCTAACAGATTTGTCTAAAGCTGAATAGAAAGAGACTTCCCTTTGTGCCTTCATGCCCAGGTGTCAAATGGAAACATTGGAATTCATTAGTAAACTGAAATAAAAAAATATCCATTCATGAGAAAGAAATACCAGAGACCGAAGATTGCAGTCTTCCATATTAACCCTGCCTTTAATTCATCAAATCAAACAATTCCAAAAGAAATGATTACCAGAAACTGACCGGCTCAAGAAAAAGAAAAACGACAACGAACAAACCAAACAGGGGAAGAATCCGAAGTCCTTCTTGAACTCAAAAGCAACAAAGACATGATTAGGAAGCCAGGAGATATGGAAGGGGGCATAGTCCTTCACAAGAAGGAAAATTACAAAGAAGAGGGAGTAAGCAACAGAACAGTGAGTGTCACTATAGAAGAGTATATTAGACCCCCAATGGAGGAAGTACAGCACATCATACCACACATAGTGGAGGAAGGCAAGATGTTGCAGTATGGAATATGCTTAACTTTGGAGAACAAACCGGAGGACTTCAGTATTTCTGAAGTCTACTTCTTAACACAAAGAGTCATAAAAGCATCCTCAAACCACCAGGATGGCCTAAATTATCTGGATGCTGCTCACGTTGGAACCAATCTCAAAATATGGGGAAATGTTTCTTAAGTGATTAGTTCTAACAACTAGATCATCCTTGAAAAATAATACAATGTGATCATCCTAATAGAGGGCTACCCATTGAATGATATTAGTAAAAATTTGGTAGCACTTCACTTGGACTCACTCCACATAAGTACCTCAGAGATGAAGCCATATAAGTATTTGATAAATACCTAGACCAGCTGGAAATACCCCACTAGGTTCCAAGAGTTTACCAGTCTGGCCGTGAAAATTATTTTGCTTCTTGTTTCTTGAGGACTATTTCCTCCAGTTTAAAGGCACAGGACAGATGGGTCTTCGAAAACAATATGTTTGTAGAACACACAAAAGTTTTAGTAACAAGATGTTTTTGTCTGTGGAAGGCGACTGAGTAGTACTATGGAAGCTTTACATGAGGAAGTGGAGCCAACTGCCCAGGCGGTGACAGCTTTTCTGAGGAGCTCCATATCGGCTGCCTGGCATCATTTAAAACCTTGCTGGATCCACACACAGTTTTGTCAATCTGCAGCTAGGAGGGATTCCAACAGCATCCCAGACTCTGTGGGTAATAGTATCACTCTGGGGGAGTTGAACCAGACATTGGACACTGCCCAATAGTGCGAGGAACCACAGCGCACAAACAAAATGGTGGACAGAGTGAAGTGAGGCACCCAACTGAACAGTTCACCATGATTATCTCAGAGCTGGGCAGCTAGAAATATGAATCAGCTGCTATATGCACTGGAAAAAGTGCACTTTAATGCGGGCTGGACAGGAGAGGCACACTGTCCTAAAACCCTGTTACAGGGATCCAGAGCCATATCCCTGAAATGGCACCCGCTGCGTGGTGAAAGGTGGAGACTGATATAACTTGGTTTTATGACAAGAGGGTAAGAGCAACAACCGGTCGAGATGAGGCAGTAAGTGCTGAGGCAAATGTAGACAAGAAGACTCCTTGATCCAAGAAAGTTAGGAACCCTATATCAAGCACCCAGGACATTGAGTCATGATGGCACCAGCTATGCAGTAGGTGAAGAGGAATCGGCCTGGTTGGGCTTGATGTTAAGAAAGAGAGTGGAAAGAGCTGGGGAGGCTGGAAAAAATTGAAGTGAATTCTCCCTGGAAGGAACACTGCGGGAGAAGAGGTACAAGTCAAAATATGTGGCCCTCAGACTGGGGGCAAGAAAACACATAGGGGCTAGGAAAGGTGGGTCACAGCTGCAGGCCTTCCTTTACTGCCTTGCAGGGTCTCTGTGCCCTACCCTGTGTAATTGATGATCTTGACAATACTGGAGGCCTATCACCACAGTTCACTCACTTAAAACAAGGATGAAAAGATATACTTTGGCCCCTGCTCCAAGGTCAATTGATGAAATCTGACTCTGGAGGAACGTGACTGGTGCTAACAGTCTGGTGGTGAACAATGGCTGATAAAATGAAATGCTGCTCGGTGTAATACATGCATTAAATAAACATGGGGAAGCCCACGAGAACAAGCCAGCACCTTTGGCACTGGAGGAAATCTGTTAATCTTCCTGCAGGAGCAAATACTTACACATGCTATGACAATAGGGGATAATGGAACTGATGCGCATACTACCACTTCCAAGAAGTCTACATACTAGAAACAATCTCAGAATTTAGAGAGGTGCTTAAACTGAAAATTGAGCCTGTGGCAATTGATCAAAAGGCTCCTAAGAGATGAAGTGAAAATTGATGGAGAAAGGGACAAATGCTGAATGTAACGTGCAAGGTGACCAAATTCGAGCAGCATGTACAAATATTCACTGAGAAGCTCTGCATCCTGGAAGGAAGAGCCGAAGATGCTAAGTATCATATTTTTTGGCAGTAACATCCATGTAGTGAGGCTACCAGAAGGGACAGCAGGATTGGACATGGTTAAATATATGGAACTATGACTGACAACAGCAGTGGCCCTACAAGCACTATCCCCTTCCTTCTCACTTGAGATGGCCCACCATGTCCTTGCTATGCGCACTCCACTGGGTGCACCAAGGCCAGTAGTGGCTAAACAACTGCATTTCAGAGATGGGGACCTCATCTTACAGGAAGCCAGGAACGTGGGGCATTTTACAGGATACAACTGCTGAGCGATGATATTCCCTGACTTCACGATGGTGGTCCAGCATCATTGAACCTCTGATATGGGGCTACAGTACAAATTATGAAAGACGGGGCTGAACTATGTACTTCCCTTTCATGGCAAGCTAAAGCTTACAATAGGACAGTAAACCTATTTCTTTACAGAGTTGGAGAAAGAGTGGGTTTGGGAGGAGCAACTAGCTCCACTAGTGGGATAACTATCAAGTAGCAGTACAGGCCACCAGCAACAGCACTGCAGGAAGCAGGAAAGGACAGCTGGCCTTCACAGGAACAAGCTGATGATGACAAAAGAGAAACCTTGGAGGCGGTGGCAGCAGTAATTTTGATAGGGCAGTATCATCCAACACAGGGAGCTCAGACACAAATAACATTGGGTCATAGGGACTCAACAGCAAAATGGAGGGCCTGGAGGGACAGTGATGGATAGACTGGTATGAGAAATGTGGGTATTATCCTCTTCAATATATCACTGAAATGTAGAGAACACTAGCTGCAAAATTAGCCCGGGGAAAACCTTGATCTTTAATCATAGAAAATATATCAGATGCACAACCATCTACGGAGGTATATGCATTGCAAATTTAGGACCTAAAATCAAAAGGAAGGGAGAGACGAGTTTTCTCCTCCTCCAAGGTATGCTGTAGTGGACTAAAGTTGCTGGTGGGGTAGCTACAAGGTTAAGACTGATGCCTCACCCCTTTCTCCTTCTGGCTGTTACTTATAGGCACATGGCATGCATTGCTGCATGTTTTGTTTATATGGGAAGATGTAGTTCAAGCTTCAGTCCTGGGGAGGCATTGGGGCAGATTATAAAAGGTTGGGTATGAAGCCCTTCATACAGAGCTGGTAGTGGTGGTGTGGGGAGCCGGGAGATGCGGCAAGCAAGAGGGTCAAGGTCATAAAGAGATTGGCTGATAGATACACAATGGGGCTCATACCATTATAGAGTTAAGACATGACACAACTGAATACATGACAAATAAATACGACTTCAAATGTCAGGAACATGAGTACTACTTCAATTACATTCATATTTTAAATGTAAGGATTACATAGAGCTCTCTTACAGGAATCTCACCTAATAGGCGTTGAGGGGGCATGACTATAATGCCATGACTAGAGAGCCCCATATTTTGAGTTATACCATTTGACCTTCAAGCTGCAATTGAGAGGTTGGGTTCCGCAAGGATGTCGAGACCACCGTAGCACGTCTCCTAGCTTCCGACTCTTTCGGCTCCGGTGTTGTGTAATATTTGGTATCCCCTTCGGATCGTGTATCCCCTGCTCTTCGGCTGTCTTCGGAGAATAAACTGAGCCCGGGCAGGATCAGACAGAAGCAGTCGATCTCTGCTCGGGCTGAATGCGGGGATATACAATTTCACGGGATACCAAACGAACTCAGGCTATAATTCTATTACAGGACCGGAGGCTTCTGCTTATGCTTCTCTTTCTTTTATTTGCTACACACAGCAGCCAATGAAAACTTTTTTGTAGGCAAATAAAACTACTTTTCCCATGATGCCTGGTCACACATCACATCCTGTCCGACCCTATAAGAGCCACTGTGTCCTTCCGCTGAGCCTCTTTCTTTGCTGCTCACAGCAGAGTTAAGTGCTCCTTCATTTACATACACTTTTATGGCAATGTTATTATGATTGATTGTATTCAATTTAGCGCGCGCGCACTGTGATTAAGCGATGTCGCTAGAATGGTTTTATGCTAATTAGATTTATGAACTGGTGTTCGACTGCGCGCTATACGCATGAGAGCTCATATACTTTTGCTAACCTTTAAAGGTGATAATTGCGCAATCGCTTGGCATAATTACTCACCGGCAGTAGCGGTACTTAGGTTTCACTGATTTTCATCATGCTCATTGTTTTAGTTCTGTGCATCCTTCGCGCACTGCCAGAGGTCTTCCCTAATCGGCCTGGCAGATTTGCTACGAGCCTACCCCGTCTGACGTGCGTAGCCCAATTGGGCTATATTTGGGCTTCTTTTGGGCTACGCACGTCACACGAGCCCCAGACTCCAGGAGAAGTTCTTTTTCGGGCAGAACTTCACGGAGCTTTATTACGCCTGATTGGCTGCAATAATCATCGACCTACTGGAGTGCGCACAGCTCCACGAAACAGTAACAGGCTCTTACGCCCTACTGGGGGCTGCAATAATGGTGTTTACAGCCTTGCTGAGGATGGTATTTAAATAGTGTGCATGTGGGTTGGCTCCCCCATTACCCCTCCAGGACCCGCATTCCTAATTGTTTTACACAGATTATTGGCTCCAATACACAAAGCGCCATGGATGGCGGGGTCAAATACGAGGAGGAGGAGGATACTTGGTGGGACGGCAGGACACTGTCCTGGAGGATAACGTAGTTGCCTCTCTGGACGCCTCCGTCCAGTAGACGGTCAACAGGGCAGTAGAGTGCACAGTTCCAAGTACTGTGCCACAAGCTCTGGCGACGGCTTTAAAAACCGATATTAAAAACTACATGAGAGATTTGCCAAACGCCACAGATTCGGCCCGACGGATCCCCAGCTTGCTACGCCTACAGATAGGAGTAGGCGAGACAGGACTATGGCCACGCAGATGCGTTGGCCTCTCTGCCTCAAGTCCATGCAGAGGTCCATGGCTATTCCACCCAGCGCCTCAACAGGCAGAAAGATAAAAAGCAAACAGAGAATATACATCCAAGATACTAGTACTACTGATGAGGAAGATCCTTCTACGACAAAGTCTAAAAGGCATCCCCTAAGGCACTTGCTGTGACGCTGACCATTCATTCCAGCTGACATTGTGCAGTCTCGTTCTTCGGACTGGGCTCCTGCCCCAAAGTCACTGATTATATACACGAAAACCTTAGGGAAGGATTTGTGCAGGAAGGCGCAATCGACTTCGGTCTGAATGCCCCGACCGGATCTCCCAGACAAGGTAGCGGAGACTCCGGGAATTGAAGTGAGTCTACCTTCTCCCCTCAAGTAGTTCGCATGACGCCCTAAATTAGGGATCGATCGCGCCTGACGCGGCGGTCCAGATAAGCACTTAGATGTTGCGGGATTTTTGGCAAAGATCTTAGGGATTGCTCTAGTTGCTAAGGAATCTGCCTCTCCAGTACATCCAGACATCTTGGCAGAATGGACTCAGAGGGTGATATGCCTTCTTGGCAATGCAAACCGTCTTACTTACCGAACGGCAAAATCCCTTCTCCTGCGCATGGATTCCATTCTCGCAGAGTTAGCCTCTGCGGATCCCGGTTCCCCTACTGAGGGCACCCTTTTTTGGCGAGCGCTTCGCCAAAGATGTTTCCGAATATGTGGAACATTCACACCCTTAGGCACAGCGCAGTCAGGTATTAAGCGCGTTTTACAAAATGGTCAGGGCTTCATCTAGTGTTTTTCCGTACACCTTTTCAGGGCTCACACTCTCGGCAGTTAACGTTTTCGCAATGTGTTCTTAGTCAGAAGAAAGGGGGTGGTCAGCGGTTAGTGTTTGAACCTGAGAGAATTCGATCACTTCAAGATCTACACACTTCAAGATGGGAGGCATCCATCTGCTAGCGGTCTTGCTAAATAGGGGGACTGGATGGTCAGTCTGGACCTCACAGGCGCGTACTTGTCTATTCCCTTTTTTCCTCCACATCGACGCTTCCTACAGCTCCAATGGCGGACTCAATGGTTCGAATGTTTGACCCTTCCTTTCGAGCTTCTTCAGCTCCTTGGGGATCCACCAGGGTCCTGAAGCCAGTGGTAGTACATCTACGAGAACAGGGTATTCGCCCTGAGGAAGGTGAAGCCCAATTCCGGGCAAACACCGAAACGCGCGTCGGCGCAGGATTCCAATTGCTGGAATAACATGAGACACTAGACAGTCTTTTTCATGGATTACATGTATTTAACTCTACGTTGGGCATACTCTAGATGCTGACTCTGTTAACCAAATAGCCCTGATGTATATATTTTTATGTATTTGGTTCTAGACATATGAGACACTTTATTTGTCATTTCATATCATTGTTTGTTGTGTATGAATGGATTATATGGACTAGATGTGTGAGATTGTGTATATATGAATTGGTATGTTTGAAGTTTGTATGAGTGGCTGGTGGGATGTGTTTTTGCTATTTTTTGCTATTTTTTGACTTATTGTGATATATATTTAATCAGTATACCTATTAAATAAATCTTTTTTGATACTTTCCTATTACATTTCTGGTTCACTTGTTTTTCTTATTCTTTGCATTGACTTGCCTTGGTTATATCATTGACACACTGCATAACTCAAACTGAATAGGTAGAGAATTCTCCTCGTCGAGTTTGTTATGGTCTGTTTCCCCTGCTATTCTCTACCTTCATCTTGATCAGGGGCCCCCTTCGTTTGAGAGGTCGCATTCTTCCCAGCCCGTGGCTGTGGGGGTTGTTATTTTGATAATTTGTTTTTTTGTCTTTTTATTTACACCGTTCAGGGTGGGAACCTTCGGTTTGTAGTTATTGTGTATTTTTTGTCTTATTGAGTTGTATTGCGTTACCCAATCTTTTTTGGTCTGTAACTGCTTGCTTGAGACTTGACCCATATCCATTTAATTTGTGTCTGTCCCTGTCGGGACTTTTTGGCCACCGTATTTTTTGATCTTATTGTTATTTTGTTTGGTTCAATATATACTACTCTGTTGATCTTTTTCATGTCTACTGAAAGTATTAAAACTTTTGGCTTCTCTGATGAGGACCTCGCACGCCTGTTAGGATCTTCCACAGGCAATGACCAACCCTTTACTTTATCAAGAGGGCTTAACGAGGAATGGACCAAACTTTTCAACTTAAAGAAAAAGTCCAAACGCACGGAATCTCATGCTAACTTTATGCTTGAGTATTTGAAGGCGGGCACTCTACCCATTGGTCTACGAGTCCGCAACATCCCGGGTCTCTTTATCGAAATTAGGCAGTTCCTGGAGAAATGGGCTCTCATCTCCAACAGATGTTCCAGGGACTGGATGATTTTAATTATTGAGACAGCGAGAGAAGTTTTAGATCTCTTGAATAAAGAAATATTAGCCCTAGAGGATAAACTTAAACAAACTCATAGTGTCGAAGAAGGGAAAAAGAAACTTGAAGAAATTTCTTATGAGTTAGACTCCTTTTGTGAATACCTCATTAAGAGGAAGACTGAAAAACTGAGGAAGGATATTCGTTTGTTCACCACTGAACGAACCTATCCTTATTTATCTGAGGGATTTTACAATACCAGCGGTGATAACCCCTCTAACAGTAACAGTACCTCTTGGGGTCCACGACGTGTCACTACCTTCTCGGACACTACTGATTCTGACAGTGAAGGGCCATCCTACCAAAGCTATCAATCTGTATCTCATTCAGAAAGAAGTAACTTATCTGAGAACCGTTTTTTAGGCAATCAAAGGGGCAATTTCCGCCCCAGATATCGGAACCAACAATACAGGGGGTTCCAACCGAGATCAGAACAATCGAGAGGGTTTCAGCCAGATCAGGAACAACAGAGGGGGTTTTACCCCAACCGGGGACAAGTACAGGGGAACCGTTTCGAGGAACGGGAACAACCCCAGAAATATATCCGGACCCGTCATCATCAGTACTGGCAAAGATGAATACTATACCCATCTTTAATCTGTCTTCTAGTACCATGGACCCACTAGCGGAGACATTATTGTCTAAGGGACTGTCCTTTGTCCCTACTACGTATTTAAACAAATTTGAACTTATTAAAGACATCCATGCTTTTTTCCGCAAGATTAGGCTAAAAAAATTCTTCCAAGACAATAGAGTCCATGATACCGAAGACAATAGATCCGGCTTTAAACCTCCATCTACTTTTAACCCTGGCCATGAGCTGGTAGGTGCTGAAGTAGAATTGTTTGAAAAGGCAGTCCTCAATAAAATTCAGAAGGCTATTCGACATATTCCCAAACCCTCATTTAATATAACCAGCCAAGAGAACCATGTCCTCAAAAGATTGAAAGACGATGCCACCCTGACTATTAAACCTTGTGACAAAGGTGGAGGCATTGTTATCTTTGACTCTAATCAGTACAGAGAAAAAATGAATTGCCTGTTAAACTCTCCTGATCACTACAAGAGAATCATGACCAATCCTGAACCTAGATTGAAAAAGCGCATTCTTAGACTAGTGCAGACTGCAGTCACCAGAGGAGACATCTGCGAGAAAGAAGCTGAGTTTCTAACACCTACGCTCACTCGCTTTCCTATCATCTATGGGGTCCCTAAAACTCACAAAAATGAGTTGGATCCCCCTTTAAGACCTATTGTCTCCACTGTGGGGGCAGCCACAGAGCCTCTGTCCAAATATGTGGACAAGTTCTTACAACCTCTTGTGTCTGCCCTACCGTCTTACATAAAGGACACGGGCCACTTTATCTCTAAAATAGAAGGTCTACCTTACAATGAACAGACTGAAATTCTTGTGACCATGGACCTAGAGTCCTTATACACGAATATTCCACAAACGGAAGCCCTTTGTGTCATTAAGGACCTAGTAGAGGCAGACCTTTCTTTGACTAATTCCATCTTTATCACCCAATGTTTGGAGGTAGTCTTATCTGAAAACTTTTTTGAATTTGAGGGTTCCTTTTTTCATCAAATAAAGGGAGTTAGCATGGGTGCAGCCTGCGCACCCAGCGTAGCGTGCCTCTATATGGGGCAATTTGAAAGTCGGAATATTTACAATGAACTGGCCCCATTCTATGAGAATGTTTCTTTTTGGTCACGATTCATTGACGATATTTTTTTTGTTTGGCGTGGTGATCAATCCACCCTGAATGAGTTCTCCATGTGGCTAAATCGAGCTGATCCTAATTTGAAATTCACCATGCATGCTAGTACCCATCGATTGGAATTCCTGGATGTATGGATTGAACATGCTGAATCCCAACTGATAGTGTCTTTATATACTAAACCTACATCCAGGAATACCCTTTTACATTTTAATAGTTTCCACCCTAGATGCCAAAAAGACGGAATTCCCTTCAGCCAATTCCTACATCTCCGTAGGAATTGTACTAACATCAATAGTTACTTGGAACATGCAGAGATCCTCAAGAACAAATTGACCGCGAGGGGATACCCCTATAAACTTGTTAAAGATGCCCTCAAAAGAGCTAGATATTATGACCGCCAAACTATGTTCCAGCCCAAAAATAAAGATCCTCTTGACCAACTTTTTTGTGTCACTAAACACTCTGTGATAGACAACAGAGTGCGAGCGATCATAAATTCACAGTGGCACCTTTTGAATTTGGACCAACAAGCTCCCCAGTTAGCCAAACCTATTTTTTCCTTTAAAAGGAATAAAAATTTAAGTAATATACTTGTAAAAGCCAAGAACCCCGACAGGAGTACCTATATCCAAAGATCCCTAACTGGTGGACAACCCGTCAGAGGAAACCACAGATGTGGTTCCTGCCATGCGTGTCCCAACGCTTTAGTTGGTGAACAAATTTGTATCAACAAGCGCACAGTATTTCTTAAGGAAATGACCAACTGCCGCTCAGCTAATGTTATATATGTCATCCTATGCCCATGCGAACTGGCATATGTGGGAGAGACTTCCAGAGAATGTAGGACTCGCATCGGTGAGCATAAATCTAACATCAGATTATGTAAACTCACAGCTCCCTTAGTTCAACATTGGACATTGGCAGGACATTCTGAAAAAGACCTACGGTGGACTATTTTAGAAAAAGTCCACATTATTCCGGGTCTTGATGTGACTAACATACGCAGGAAACGCGAAGTTTTTTGGATGTTTTCCCTTAACACTAAAGATATGGGACTCAATGAGAGCCTGCAATGGGAAAATGCCATCTTATAACTACTTGCTTTTCCCCTCTTAGCTCTTGCCTAGTAGACCTTTTATCTCCCCGTCGGCTGATTCAACCCTGGCTTACTCTTATATATATCCTGTCCCTCTGTCCTCCTTTTGCCTTCAACCTTGTTACAGGTATTATGGCCGGTTTTCTTGCATTTCAGCTAAACCGGACTTCTTCTTCCTTTTGTATTTGTTTGTGTATCCATTTATTTATACTTTAGCCTGTATTATGCATATTTTTTCTTTATAATTCATTTGATATACTTTCCATTTCACCTTATTTATATTCCTTTTTTCCCACATGTTTTATTTATTTTATTTTATTTTGGAATAGCTTTTCCTCTTTGTAAACTGGGCGATTTTTTATAACCTATTTCTTAGTCCTTCTGTCGATTTCGACAGCCCCGTATATCTTAGCAACTGACCACGCCTCTAGGGATCAACCTTTTCGTTTATTTTCATCACCTGATATTCCTTTCTGTCATATGACTGTGTTTGATCTCCCCGATTGGTTCCTTTGGCCAGCATCAGCACATTTAAATCCGGTGACTACCTTGCTTCTTTTCAGCCCCTGGAGCTCTTCAGTTCGCACGGCCACTTCATTGTTAGCTTTTATTACGTACCGGCAATCCCTGGTAAGAGTCTCTGTCTGCTGTTTCTTATGCCCCTCGATCGCTGAGGTAGTAGTTTAATTTTTCTCGTTTTTTTCGTTTCTTTGCTTCATACAGCTGGACTTCACGAACCGCCTGGCATTATCTACATCCTATTTTTATTGGCTCCTTTTTATCATGGGATGATTCGATTCTATGTATATGTTAAGTAGCCTTGCCCTGTTTGGCCTGCCATCTACTGATCTCTATAGGTAAGAAATAGTCCGGTTGATCATTTAGACTTAATTGCTTTTAGCGCGGTTTGTTTAAACTGAGTCCTTGAATTCGCTCCGTGTTTTTCTTTTACCATTTAGATCCCGTTTCCCGTTTCCCCTTTCTATATTCTGAATTAGCTTTGTGTGCTGGCCTGTTACATACTCAGAATATCGGTAAGCATCTCTTTCTTTGGACAGACCTTCTGTACTTTCTTTGGCTGTCTATATATTGATTTTATTAAATACTCGGTCGTTACATCAGGCTGCCACATTGAGACCATTGTTAGAATGTCTGGTTTATTTCCTTTTGTTTATTTTCTTTTATTTTTTGCGAGCCTACGCTCCTGTGTGATCCTCAGTTAGATGTTTCTTTCTTTCATTCTATCGGGCCTCTTTCTGCACCATGCAGGTCTATTCCATTTTCTTTGCATCCTTAGGCTTATGTTAATCATTTGCTTTGTCATTTTTTCTTTTTCTTCTTTTCAGTTTGATGTGCCCACGGTCAGGCCTGCATGCTCTCTTAAACTGCTTAATATGCTAATTCTTCGCATTATTGGAATACTCTTTGAACATCAGGTAAACCATTTGTCTTTCTGTTTTCTTCTCCATTTGCCTTCCATACTCTTGCCAACTCTGTGGCTCTTTGACATGCAATCCCCTTTGTATTCTTTGTCTTTCTTTTTCCGGTTTTTCTGTATATAGGTATTATATACTTTTTGATTGCTTGTAACCACTGTGTTTCTTCGGAAATTGATTACTGATGTATTTAGATCGGGCCAGTCTCTATATCTATTGAACACTCTAGAAACTCATTGGAATTTTCTAATTATTTTCTTTTGCTGTATTCCCTAGCTCATATGCATTGTAAAGTGATAAAGTATTATTTTTGTATTTTCTTCTAATGTTTGCGATTTTATTAGAATGTTATTTAGGTGTCCATTTGTGTTTGTGTGTAATCAATGTTTAGGTTTTCCCCCCTGTTTTGATCAAATTGTATGTTTTCTTCAGTGCTTGGTGAACCCCATTAAGTAATGTTTACTTGATTGGATTGTGTTTTATCCTTTAATATGTCCCTATTTAAATAGTATCATTATATGAATAACTTTATTGAGATTTCGTCTATATCCTGTCTCCTTTCAGGCACACCCCACCGTTTCTCTTTTTGTGTCTCTAACTTGGATGCCCTGAGGAAGGTGAAGCCCAATTCCGGGCAAACACCGAAACGCGCGTTGGCGCAGGATTCCAATTGCTGGAATAACATGAGACACTAGACAGTCTTTTTCATGGATTACATGTATTTAACTCTACGTTGGGCATACTCTAGATGCTGACTCTGTTAACCAAATAGCCCTGATGTATATATTTTTATGTATTTGGTTCTAGACATATGAGACACTTTATTTGTCATTTCATATCATTGTTTGTTGTGTATGAATGGATTATATGGACTAGATGTGTGAGATTGTGTATATATGAATTGGTATGTTTGAAGTTTGTATGAGTGGCTGGTGGGATGTGTTTTTGCTATTTTTTGCTATTTTTTGACTTATTGTGATATTATATATTTAATCAGTATACCTATTAAATAAATCTTTTTTGATACTTTCCTATTACATTTCTGGTTCACTTGTTTTTCTTATTCTTTGCATTGACTTGCCTTGGTTATATCATTGACACACTGCATAACTCAAACTGAATAGGTAGAGAATTCTCCTCGTCGAGTTTGTTATGGTCTATTCGCAGGATAAGCTCTGGACGGTATTCTCATCATGGCTCACTCGCCAGGTATGGCACAAAAGCATTTACGAATGACTCTCTTGCTATTGCAGACTTTGGATTTCGTGATCAACGAACCTAAGTCAACACTTGCCCGTCACAGACATTGAATTTTTCTAGGGTTCGTGATAGAATCTCTGTGCACCCAGTTGAGACTAACTAAGACAAAAATTGAGGGACCTCAAGAAAGAGTTGGTGGCGATCCTCGACACACACTTAGCCACTCAAGACAGTTGCCAGAGTAGTGGAGTTACTGGCCGCATCCATCTAAGCCATTTTTCCAGGCCTGTTTAATTGCCGGGCTCTTCAACGCCTGAAGATCCAATATCTCCAACGAGATCTATCCTACATCGACCTAGTTCCGTTGTCTCAGGAAGCAAGAGAGGAGTTGCATTGGTGATTGGGTCCAGTGGAAACGTGAACCGGCACGGCATTCTTCGGATACAGCCCGAAGTTGTCATAGACTTAGGCACCAGTCCCAGGGCTGGAGAGCACGTTACAGAGATACCTCCACAGGAGGAAAGTGGTTCCCTCAAGAGTTGTCGCTCCACATCAACTGTCTAGAACTATTAGCGGGTTCCTTTTTGCAATTCAAACCTTGTTCCCCGGACAGACCTCGTGTTGCATCCTTCTCAGGATGGACAATATTTCAACGGTGAGATATATCAACAAGTCGGGAGGTACGAGGTCGTCACTACTCGTAACCATAGCCAAAGATTTTTTGACATTGACAGATATCAGCAGTGGCAGACTACATACCGGGACAAACAATTGTGTAGCGAAATGGGATTCTTGGTATCTCAAAGATTGCAGTGAGTGGAACCTCCTTCCACTATTATTATTTCAATGGTTACAGGAAATATGGAGTCCGTGTCAAGTAGACCTGTTCACTTCCAGACTGACTCGTCCGATTCAAACGTTTCTCAGCTGGACATCAGATCCATTGGCAAAGGCGACGGGCGCCTTCTTTCAGGATTAGTCAGGGGGGCTCAATTGACGCCTTCCTTCAGGATTGTTCAGGGGGGCTGAACTATGTTTTTTCCCCTTTCGCTCTCATTCCCAAGGTAACATCTCACATTCTCAAACAACAAGCAGAGGTCATAATAGTGACTCAAGAATTACAAAACACCGAAATCTCGGTTATGGAAACCTAGCCAGTTTTTTTCAGAAAATTAAATTTACTAATATAAGATTCAGAAAAAAATAGTTAGTAAAGGAAAAATGTCCTTTCTTGAGTCCCCTCACTCACCAGGGTTTCCCATGGTGACATGCTTCATCATAGGGGCCATCCCAACCCGCTACGGGCTGAGGCGTGCTACGACTTGCGACACTACGTAGGAGCACTACTTGTGAGTGACTATGTGTGGTGCAGTGATGGGGGTGGAGTGGGTGAGAATAAAAATACCTAGCTAGTGGGCAAAAAAGAATTTATTCAGGCTCCTAGCTGATATATTAAAAACGGGGTTGGTCGCTAGGGTGTCTGTTTTTAATTAGTCAGGGGTCCCTAGTGAACGTCAACTAGTTTCGAGCTACCCCAGTGCTCTTCTTCAGGACAAACAGGGTCCAGCCCTGTTTAGTACCACTCAAAGTGACCTAAGAATAGGAAAAATTGCTGCAAAATACTAGCAGGCAAGAGTTAATACATACAGTACTTTGATCACGTAGTATCTGTAATAGAGAAAAACATTATCAAGTACAGTCTATGTCCTGTATAGGTAGTTATTGAAACCATGTTGATGCTGATCAATTGAATCTAAAACAGAAAAAAGCATACGAGACCTACTTCATGCTATGTAGGTAAGTGAAAACGCCATGCTGCACATTAACTATATATAATCAAACACTCACTGCTGGTGTGTGTTGTTTAGAGCTCTCCCATAAGATCCTTGTGTGGTTATGTGAGCTGTGGGCATCTCAATAGTCATGTTATACTATAGGGCCAGCTAGGTCTCGTATGCTTTTTTCTGTTTTAGATTCAATTGATCAGCATCAACATGGTTTCAATAACTACCTATACAGGACATAGACTGTACTTGATAATGTTTTTATCCTTTCTCTATTACAGATACTACGTGATCAAAGTACTGTATGTATTAACTCTTGCCTGCTAGTATTTTGCAGCAATTTTTCCTATTCTTAGGTCACTTTGGAGTGGTACTAAACAGGGCTGGACCCTGTTTGTCCTGAAGAAGAGCACTGGGGTAGCTCGAAACTAGTTGACGTTCACTAGGGACCCCTGACTAATTAAAAACAGACACCTAGCGACCAACCCCGTTTTTAATATATCAGCTAGGAGCCTGAATAAATTCTTTTTGCCCACTAGCTAGGTATTTTTATTCTCACCCACTCCACCCCCATCACTGCACCACACATAGTCACTCACAAGTAGTGCTCCTACGTAGTGTCGCAAGTACGTATCACGCCTCAGCCCGTAGCGGGTTGGGATGGCCCTATGATGAAGCATGTCACCATGGAAACCCTGGTGAGTGAGGGGACTCAGAAAGGACATTTTCCTTTACTAACTATTTTTTCTGAATCTTATATTAGTAAATTTAATTTTCTGAAAAAACTGGCTAGGTTTCCATAACCGAGATTTCGGTGTTTTGTAATTCTTGATAATTTTTGGAGGGTGGACCTAGCATATCCCTCTTTCTCCCCTTATTTTTCTGATTTCATAATAGTGACTCATCAGTGAGGTCGCAACCCTGGTTCCCAATAGTATTGGAGATGAGTTGCGACCTTCCCAGACGACTTACGTGGTCGCAGTGACTTCTTCCTGGTCCACACAACGAATACCATCCGATTGTGAACTCAGGACAGTTGTCCCTCAGGACATGGGGGCTTTTGGCAACAATGGCAAATGCCGAGTTTTTGGTCATGGCTACGGCTTCATTATTCAGGCTTTGCCACCTTTCTTTCAGGAAACAATATTCTTCAGCCTGGAGGGGCTGGGTGCGTTGGTGTGCAACGAATTTGGATTCCGTGAGGGGCCTAATTATCCCAAGTTGGGAAATTCTTATCAGAAAGAACGTCCGAGGGTTTGGCATACCATTCCGTCAATAACTTTCGATCTGCCATTTCTGCGGGGTATTCCCAGATAGATGGCAAGCCAGTGGGTATGCATCCGGTCATTTGTAATTGCCAAAAGGCATCTGGGTTGCGAACCCCATACCTAAGTACTCTTCATTGTGGGACGTTTCGTTAGTTCTCTCCCTATTCAATAAAGGGATGAATGAGGAATCATTGCTCAGAAGGCAGTTGTCAGTCAAAATAGCCAGGTTGCTCTGTCTTTCCCTGTTGCTCTATTTTTCCGCGTGTCGGCGGTCCTCCGACATCAAGGCTCTGGATTTACAGGTAGAGTATTTACTCCAGAGGGAGTTTCTTTCAATTTTACGACTTGAGCAAAAAATTCTCTCTCGAAGTATTGATTATCATGTTTTCTAGTCTAATGCAAAGTTGTGTGGTTCAATGTTTAAAGGCCTATGAAGAATGTACTAGACCAGTAAGCTCAAATGCTTCAGTTCAGTTATTGATGGCGTTACAAAAACCTCAGAAACCTGTGTCTGCAGTTAACATAGACAGATGCTTCCAATCAGTCGTGCAAGCGGGTATTGATACCCAGAGGTTTGGCGCACATTCTGTTCAGGGTGCCATGGCATCGAAGCCTTTTATGATGGGTTCCACCATTCAGGATATTAGGTGATCTGTTGATTGGTCTTCTGAGTCTACGTTTAAACAATTTTATGATAAACCTGTGGGGGATATATCTTCAGTTGTATTTGATAAGCGATAAACTAGCATAATCAGAAGCCTCCGGTCCTGTAATAGAATAAAAAATTAGCTAGCATTCGCGCCAAGAATTTTCAATTCTATTAAGGACACGGAGGCGAGGATTATCCCACCCAGTTCTACTCAAATATAGTACTGTTTACCCACCTGTAATTTGGTTTATTCTGTGGTGACAGAAATTACGGGTTTTCTATGTTTCATTTCTTTCAGATTCCGAGAAGAAGAGGGAATAATGTTTCTTCTGGTTGAGAAGACGCTGTCGCCCAGTTTGGTTTTGGCTCTTCCCCGTTGGAGGATGTTTTGCACTTGTTAAAATGTTATGGACTAAGAAAATGTTCTAGCAAAGAAAGAGGCTCAGCGGAAGGACATAGTGGCTCATAGGGTCGGACAGGATGTGATGTGTGACCAGGCATCATGGGAAAAGTAGTTTTATTTGCCTACAAAAAAGTTTTCATTGGCTGCTGTGTGTAGCAAATAAAAGAAAGAGAAGCATAATCCTCGCCTCCGTGTCCTTAATAGAATTGAAAATTCTTGGCGCGAATGCTAGCTAATTTTTTATTCTTCTTTTTGTTGCAGATTTATATAGCGCAACCTCAACCCGAAGGTATTGGAGCGCTTTTCATGAGCACCAGTTACGTTGCACAAGGACACATTCATTTTTTTTGTTTGTTTGGAACGGGGAGATTAAGTGATTTGCCCAGAATCACAGGATGTGGAGTCGACCCCGAGGCTCGAACCTTGGTTTCCCAGCTCCAAAGTCGGCAGTCTAGCCCTCAGACCACATCCTCTCCCTGTCAGACCACATCCTCTCCCCAAATTACTTGATGTTTCTTTAATACTGGAGCCACTGCTGCACAGGAAGCAAATCGGGAGCAGCACAAAGAAGGAAACATGAAATAAATTAAAATTAAATGCATGCACAGAGTCGGAGTGAAAGAATGGAATTTTTATTTTAGGAGAGATGGAATCAGATTGTTAAAAAAAACACAAGGAGAGAGAATGACAGAAGGGAAACAATGGCAGAGATAAAAAAAAATTGGATAGAAAAAGGCAATGAAAAAAGCAGGAGAGGAAAATGGAGCAATAAAACATTTCAGATTTTATACAATTAACAATTTACAAATCTGTTTTTAACCCGTTGACCGCGGCGCGCATTCCGCCGCAGTGTGGGTGATTTATGACTGGGCGTGGTTCGGACGGCCCCCGGCCGTCCTCCGCACACGCCCACTGTGACGTCGGACGGCCGGGGGCCGTCCGATGCACGCAAAGAGTTAAAACAAGTAACTGGCACTGTAAGTGCAACAACAATAATTTGTTCATTATATACATACAATAATAAGGCTGCCACTTTACTGGCATATCACCAGCCTGCATTATATTTCTGTGATTGTGCCAATTAAAACAAGCATTGGCAAAGCCAATATGTTTTGCCAATGAGAGAGTTATTTGTCTATGTCTTTAAGTAATGTTGTGTAGCAGCATGGCTGGAGTGCAGCAGAATGAAAGTAAAACAAGCATTTGCAATGCAAATTGGTCTCGCATTTGTGAGAGTTAGAGGTATTGGTGCTGCAAATGACAATGTTTACCCTTGTGTGTTGGATTGGCGTGGATTGGATGTATGTGGTGTGAAATGGAATTATGTGTGTGGGATTGGAATTGTTAATTGTGGAATTGCATGTGGTGGAATTGTGTGGTGTGGAGTGGATTTTTGTAATCAATCAATCAATCATGTCACTTATAAAGCGCACTACATACCCGCGAGGGTCTCAAGGCGCTGGGGGAAGAGGGGGGTGGTGCTGCTACTGATCGAAGAGCCAGGTCTTGAGGAGTCTTCTGAAGGCCAGTAGGTCTTGGGTCTGTCGGAGGTTGGTGGGGAGGGTGTTCCAGGTCTTGGCGGCGAGGTGGGAGAAGGATCTGCCGCCGGCGGTCGTTTTCCGGATGCGGGGGACTGTGGCGAGGGCGAGGCTGGTCGAGCGGAGCTGGCGGGTGGGGGTGTAGAAGCTGAGTCGTCTGTTGAGGTAGGCTGGTCCGGAGTTGTGGAGTGCTTTGTGTGCGTGGGTGAGGAGCTTGAAGGTTATCCTCTTGTTGACAGGGAGCCAGTGCAGGTCTCTCAGGTGGGGTGTGATGTGGCTGCGTCGGGGGATGTCGAGGATAAGACGTGCAGAGGCGTTCTGGATGCGTTGCAGCCGTCTCAGGAGCTTAGCCGTCGTTCCTGCGTAGAGGGCGTTTCCGTAGTCCAGCCTGCTGGTGACGAGGGCCTGGGTGACTGTTTTTCTTGTTTCGGTGGGGATCCACTTGAAGATCCTGCGGAGCATTCGGAGGATGTTGAAGCAGGATGAGGAAACGGCGTTGACCTGCTTAGTCATGGAGAGGGTGGGGTCGAGGATGACCCCTAGGTTGCGTACGTCGTCGGTGGGTGGCGGGGCTGTTCCCAGTGATGTTGGCCACCAGGAGTCGTCCCAGGCTGAAGGGTTGGAACCAAGGATGAGGACCTCCGTCTTGTCCGAGTTCAGCTTCAGGTCCTCATCCATTCGGCGACGGCCTTCATTCCTTCGTGGAGGTGGGCTTTGGCGGTGTGAGGGTCTTTGGTGAGGGAGAGGATCAGCTGGGTGTCGTCGGCGTAGGAGATGATGTTGAGGTTGTGCTGTCGGGCGACGTGGGCGAGGGTGCCATGTAGATGTTGAACAGCGTTGGGCTGAGGGAGGAGCCTTGGGGTACGCCGCAGATGATCTTGGTGGCCTTGGATCGGAAGGGGGCGAGGCGGACGCTTTGTGTTCTGCCGGAAAGGAAGGATGTGGTCCAGTCCAGGGCCTTCTCTTGGATCCCGGCGTCGTGAAGGCGTGTTCGTAGTGTGTGGTGGCAGACCGTGTCGAAGGCGGCTGATAGGTCCAGGAGGATGAGGGCTGCTGTTTCTCCGTTGTCTAGCAGGGTCCTGATGTCATCGGTGGCGGCGATGAGGGCGGTTTCGGTGCTGTGGTTGCTGCGGAAGCCGGATTGGGAAGGGTCCAGGATGTTGTTCTCCTCGAGGTAGCGGGTCAGTTGTTTGTTGACGATTTTCTCTGTGACCTTCGCGGGGAACGGGAGCAGAGAGATGGGTCGGAAGTTCTTGAGGTCCTTGGGGTCTGCCTTGGGTTTCTTGAGTAAGGCGGTGATCTCGGCGTGCTTCCAGCTTTCCGGGAAGGTTGCTGTCTCGAAGGAGATGTTGATTATTTTCCGGAGATGGGGCGCGATGGCTGTACTGGCTTTGTTGAAGATGTGGTGAGGGCACGGGTCTAGCGGTGAACCGGAGTGGATGGTGTTCATGATCTCGCTGGTGTCCTCGTCGTTGATGTTGGTCCAGGAGAGCAGGCGGTTGGTGGTTGTGGGGGCAGTGGTCTCGGTGGTTGCCGGGGTGGTCGTGGTGTTGAAGCTGTCGTGGATGTCGGCGATTTTGCGGTGGAAGGAGGTGGCCAGTGAGTCGCACAGGTCTTGCGACGGCTGGATGTCGTTGGTGTTGGAGCTGGGGTTGGAGAGTTCCTTCACGATGTTGAAGAGCTCTTTGCTGTTGTGTGCGTTGTTGTCTAGGCGGTCTTTGAGTGAGGCCCTTTTGGCGGATCTGATGAGGTGATGGTGATTGCGGGTGGCGCTCTTGTGGGCGGCGTAGCTGTCCGCTGTCCGTTCGTGGAGCCAGATCTTCTCCAGTTTTCGGCATGTTCGTTTGGAGGCCTGGAGGTCTTCGGTGAACCAGGTGGCTTTCTTGCTGGTGTGGCTGTTAGGCGGATTCTTGAGCGGGGCGAGGGTGTTGGCGCAGTCGTCGATCCACTGTCTGAGGTTGCGGGCGGCGGTGTCGGGGGTCGGAGGGTTTGGCGGGTGGGCTCAGGGCGAGGGTTGTGGTTAGCTGGTCTTCCGTGACTCTGCTCCAGCAGCGGCGAGGCATTTGTTCGGTGCGGTGGTGCGTGGTGGGCTTCCTGTAGGTGAAGTGGATGCAGTGGTGGTCAGTCCAGTGGGGTTCGGAGGTGTGGTTGAAGGAGACGTAGTGGAATTATGTGGAATGGTGGGCAGTTGAAATATGTGGATAGCTATTATGTGGTATTGAGTGTACTGGAATTATGTGGAGTGTAATTGTGTGTCACAGAGTGTAATTATATGGAATGGCATTTTGTGTTGTGAGGTGAGATGTTGTGGATTTTAATTATGTGGTGTGCTGTTGAATTTTGTGGCATGATGTGGAATTCTGTGGCATTGTTTGCATGTATGTGGTGTGTTGTGTAATTGTGTTGTTGAGTTGAAATATGTGATTTGTTGTCGAATTATGTGGTGTGGAATGAAAATATGTAGATTTGAATTGTATGGCGTGGAAGTGTGTGGCGTTGAGTGAAATTATGCTGATTGCAATTATGTTGCATGGTGTGGAGTGTATTTGTGTGGATTGTGTTACCAAGTTTTAAAATGATGAATCATAATTACAAAGAAAGGCGGCCTTTCATTGCGTGCAAATTTCCAAAACCCTATAATATGCAGAGACTTGTTCAAATATCTCAATGAAAACATGCAGAGTGAATCCCCAGTGACATTTGTGTTGATGAATTTTAGGGGGCTCGAACAATGTGGGGTGCTGTTTGGGTTGCAAATGGTGCTAGGGCTCTGCACATCTGAGGGGGGGCACAAACCATGTTCATCTAAACACAGCCTGGCACATTTGTCAGGGGATTCTGTTTCCGGAGGTCCAAACCATGCACCCATAGATGTGTATGTGGTTCCCGGGATTTTGAATTAATTCACTGCTCTGCAGGCAGCGAGCAGGTTGCTTGTGAAACTGTAAACGTATTAAAAGCCTCAGCATTAGATAGCTATTGAGTGAGGAAAATAAACAAGCATAAACATTTATGTCAGATAAAAGAGGAAAGACACCGGCGTCATTGATTCTGGCCGCGCAGAGTAGGGTTACTACTTGATTACCTTATGAGACGTGAGATGGGGGTTGGATCTCGATGGGGGCAGTCTTATTTATTTTATAATGATGCTGAACAGTGCCTGACCCACCTCAACACCAATGTGATTGCTTCATGTGTTTACGGCTGGTGTGTTTGGGATGGTTATTTACCACTAGTGACTTAGATCAACTTGCAAAAACTAAAATTAAAACACACTTTCTTCCCAAGGGCTCGGAAGACTAGCGATTTTATTGTTACTGTACATCCTGAGAAATGGTCTTATTCAATGAGGATTCTAGTCTTTCTACACAATGAACTCTAGTCAGCAGGTTTGCTCAGTAGGTTACATGTTCCCTGCTGATATTAATGTGTAGGTTTCCATCCCCAGAGGTGCCTGGAATTTCCTGCCTCATTGCCCTGCCCCCAGATTGTCTGGGACCACAAAAGACCAGTGTCAAATCTGTTGTGAGAGTGCTCTGGGACCACAAACGACCAGTGTCAAACCTGTTGTGAGAGTGCTCAGGCAGAGCCTTTGTGATGTGCAAGTTTCGTAGGTGACAGCTCCTCCCCCTTATCAAGTCAGAGATGGCCCATCCTACTACCACCTATTCCCCTTCCACAATCGCCGTCTGTGAAAAAGAAAGGACACCTAAACTGCAATAACTCTTGCTTGAGCAGAAACATGCCAAATACATAGAGAAATGTGCAGTGGTCAAGATGTCTGTCTGTTTGAAGCACGCAGTTTAAAGTACGAATTTGTCCAGGTTAAAGCCCAGATCACGGAAAGGAGCAGAGGGTTAGGACCACAAGCCCCAGTGTAGTTTGCGGCAGCCGCCGCCCACCACGCCAGCACTCCAGCGCCCGGAGGCATGTTATCAGGCTGCTTAGGGCTCCAGCTGCGCAGGAAGCCCAGATCACGGAAAGGACCAGAGGGGCAGGACCACAAGCTCCAGTGTCATTTGCGGCAGCCGGCGCCCACCAGGCCAGCACTACCGCACCCGGAGGCGTGTTATCAGGCTGCTTGGGGCTCCCGCTGCACCAAGAGCGGGTCTATCTGCGCCCGTCAGCGGCTGACAGAGGCTGGGCTGGGCCCCCTCTCTTTCATCTGGAGTAGCAGTGACACATCAATACAAGGTGAGAACACGCTCCTGTTAATCAAGCAAACTTGGGGAAGCGAACTGGCCCTCCACCGACGCACCCCCCTGTTACTATTCACAGTATGCTGGAAAGGGTGGTCAATATTGTTTCAAATGAAATCAAGCTAACTGAACGCAGATTGTCATTGGGTCGTGAGGTGGCACAGACTGAGTCGGAAGTGGCCTTACCTGGGCTCATATCCACCCTCACTTCTGTTGGCCGTGACTTTTTGCATGCAGTGGATGGCATTAACCCTGAGTTTATTAGTGGGGCTGTTAACTCTGGACATAATTCTGGGCATGACCTGTCCGTGACTCAATTGACCACGCCTGTCCCTCCCGTAGCCGTGGCAGTAAAATCCAAAAGGATGACAGGGAAGCCTGTTTGTGTCAAAAAGAAACAGTCCCCACGCACAGGTGCACCACGGAGTGACTTAACCTCTTGGATGCAGTCGACATCCAGCCTTCACCCTTCAGTTAAGTTCACGATCGCCAAGGCTAGTCATTGCTCTTATACCCAGACTGAAGCTACACTTGATTTGCCTGATATAGGACAACCTCTTGTTAATGCAGTATGTTCCCGTATTGGCGATTTGATAGACATGAAATGTAATCCTCTTATGAACCGTTTCAATCATGGGGGCGTGGCCAGACGCCGATGTGAGTGGGAGCGTACTCCGGAGCTCCGTCCGCCGTATCCCCCAACGCTACTAATCCTGAGCCCCGGACGCGAATATTTTGTATAATCCAAGCGTCGGAACGCCCAGGGATTGTGCTGATCCTGGGGAAAACCTCAGCAGACCCCGCGCGTCGAAGTTTCGGGCGAAATTCACCCCGGCTCGGAGATACGCAGGCAGAGCCAAGGTGGCGACCACAAACTGGGGAGGTGGGTCCTGGCGTTATCGAAGGCGAGAGGAGGTCCGGGACGCGACAACAAGTGAGCCCCGAGCTGCGAGGAGACTGGCCAGTAGCTGTGCAGCGGGGACCCCGGGGCCATGGCCCGTAACCTGGATTGACGTCGCGCAGGGCTGGGCGCCCATTCCGGAGCGACATCAGCGTGTGCCCTGCTGAGGAAGAGCTCGGCACTCAGATGGAAGTGAGGAGTGTGAGCCTGCTGGTGGGGCACCTGACCAGAGCAGTCTGAGGAGGGGTGACGGCGTACCCTGGGGCCCTGTGGTGACCTGGGCACCCTGGGGAGAATCAAGTAGCGTATGGAGACGGCGCTGGCCCTCAGTGGGGGCCCCTGATATATGAAGGCCCGATAGGCCATAGAAGACACCCCGATCAGGCTGTGCTGCAGGAACCTCCGGGCCCCACCCTGAATCGTGGCGCTCGGAGCAGAGCACTCACATCGGTGCTGCAGGAGGAGGTGTGCGGGACCTACGCACTGCCCCTTTTTCTGAGAACATATACCATAAGACGCCGGAAGGGGTTTTGGACTGAAGTGCCCCTGAGCCAGCGGTCCACCACATTGTGGGAAAGAGTGGCAGTGGAGTAGGAGGGAACGCCAGGACGACGTCAGAAGACACTGCAAGGGTCCAGTGGCAGCTGTGGGGGAGGGGCTGAGGAGACATCGCCAGTGGGGTACCGGGGCATACAGGCCCAGGACGGATCGGCAGATACATTAGCCCCTAGCCCCTGGACGCTTAGCATACGGAGCAACCAACTTTATTGTATCGCCAGAACTCCATACTTGACCTAGCTCTGCCACGCCAAGGGGCAGTAGTGAACACTAACCGGTTACCTCCTGAGTAAGTGAACCCTTGGGGGCCCGGAGGGTGAGCGCTTAAAGTGGAACATGGGAAAAGTCCCCAGGAAGAAGGGGTATACTGCTCTCAGCACGGGGGGCGCTGGTCATCAGACGGATGATGACGACAAAACAGGAGAGATGGGGAAGGATGCTGCTCCCGTGAAGCCTACTCTAGCGGACATCATGCAGGCCATCACGGCCTCCAGAGAGGCGCTGGAGACGAAAATCGACGCGATCGGAACTAACCTCAGTCTGCTGAAAGATGATCATCGCAAGCTCAAGGAACGTGTCGTAGTCACCGAAAAAGCACTCACTGATATTCCGGAAGGGGTGTCCACTCTGCAGAAATCGCTGAAACTGGTGGAAGCCAAAGTTAAGGTCCTAGAGGTACGGGCAGAGGACAGTGAGGGGGGATCCCGCAGAAACAACCTACGAATAGTGGGAGTTCCGGAGCGGGCGGAAGGCAACGATGCGGTACATTCCTCGAGGACTGGCTCAAAGCAGAGGTGGGCCCTGAGGGGCTTTCCCCCTTCTATACCCTGGAGAGAGCTCATAGGGTCCCTGCCAGTCCGCCCAAGCCTGGAGCCCCCACCCCCTCGACCAATTGTGGCACGACTCCTCACTTCAGGGACCGGGACCATATCCTACAGCAAGCCCGCCAAAAACAGGACCTGCAGATGGGTAACAATAAGGTGATGATCTTCCCGGACTTCACCAGAGAAGTGCAACGTCAGGGGGCATCATTCCTGGCCCTCAAGAGAAAGCTCCGGCAATTGCAGATCCCATATGCAATGATGTTCCCAGCACGCCTCCGGGTGACTGATTCCTCGAGAGTACAGTTCTTCAATACTCCACAAGAGGCATGTGAATGGCTAGGTTCCCGCCAGGGCCAGGAGGGACGAAATTCATCACCGGACCTGACGCAGCAAAGCATGAACAAGAGCAAGCACTCGACTAGAGCCCCGTCTCCCAAGGAGCGCCGCTCCGAGCGGCGCAAAGCACTGCAGGCAACTGCGAAACTTAGCCAGGGGGGCACTAGCCCTGGCTCGAGCAAAAGCGGTCCCAACATGGACAGATCGGAAAGTTCATTGCCAGTCAGTGCAAATGAGGACTCGGAGACCGAATTGCCAGAAGTCACACCTCAAACGGCGGATGATATTGTCTAGGAGGGGCGACCCATGCAGTTCCTCAGAAGTCTTCTGAGAGGCCGAGTATGATTGACACATGGAGCCCGGCAAGATGGTGGACGAGCGGCAGCATGGACACTGGGGCTGCCGACCAAGTCACGATGTTGGGGGGTGCGGCCTGGAGGCGTCCCGGGCCCAGTAGGGTAAGCTACATAACCCCACCACTACCAAAAGACTTCTTAGTATTGAGTTTAAGTTTGGATGAGAACTAGTTTGTGTGTACCTGTCCTGGGGAGGGGGAGTTGGGGGGTTCATTTTGTTCAGGATTAGTTGTTTCGGGCCAGGCGTGTCGTACTAGGGAAAATCACTAGGGGAACGCTCCACTTCACACAATGGTATCCCCCATAGATATTAAGTGTCTATCCTGGAATGTCCGGGGGATGCACACTATGCTGCGACGCCACAAAATTCATGCATACCTGATCAGGAGTGGGGTGCAAATTACGCTGCTTCAAGAGACCCACTTAACAGCAAAGGAAGGTGCAGCGCTTCAACATCGGTGGAGGGGGCAAGTCTTTTATACCAGCTACTCGGCCTTCGCCAGGGGGGTCCTGATTTGGGTGAGGGCGGGGTGCCCTTCCAATGCACTAGACAGATAATTGACCCTGAGGGGAGGTTTGTGGTAGTCTCTGGATGACTAGATGGCAGAGACGTAGTACTTGGGAGTTTGTATGCACCTAATATGGAGCAACCTGCATTCTTGTGGCAACTTTCGGGACACTGGCCTCGGCTCTGACGGGCTCAGTACTACTGGGTGGCGATTTTAATTGTGTGACTGACATTGGGTTGGATCGCTCTCATCCCCCACTCCCCGATGCTCCCATACATAAAATAGCGGAGGCCCGCTGACAATGGCAGCGGAGATGGGGGCTGATAGACTCCTGGAGGTCCCAACACCCTGGGGAGAGGCATTACTCCTTTTTCTCAGCGATGCATTAGCTCCATGTTTGCTTAGATGCTATATTGTGTTCTCCGGATGTGCATGGGGGAGTCAGATCTAGCGAATACCTGGCCAGAACGGTCTCAGACCATAACCCGATATTATTGAGTCTGGAGTGGACCCATGAAAGACCCAAAATTCCCGTCTGGCGCTTGAGACCTGAAGCACTAGAAGACCAGGTCTTCCACGCAGCAGTGGGCACCGCTATTGGTCAATATATTTTAGAAAACGCAAATACGGCGATGAACCCGCTTGTAGAATGGGACGCCTTTAAATCTGTCATCAGGGGGTGTTGCATTTCAGAGATGGTGGGGGCACGGAAGGTCCTCTTGCAAGACATACAGGTGGCAGAGCAGCGACACCGCGAAATTGAGAAAGAAAGACCGGAGAGGGTGGATAAACATGGGGAGCTTCTGGAGGCTAAAGAAACAATGCCAACCCAAGTAGAGCGACTTCGTTGCTTTGATTACAAAAACTATACAACCCGAGCCCACACAGAGAGGGACAAGTCCGGGGCTCTCCTGGCTTGGTTGGCTAACCCGGCTAGAAGGGGACAGGGATACTGGAGCTCCGAGGGCCGGGGGTCGAAACCCATTATAGACAGCAGGATATTAACACCCAGTTCCTGAACTACTACACCGACTTATATCAGAGTAGACTGGCCCCGTCAGATGAGGGAATCGATGAGTTTCTAGGAGAGGTGGAGCTTCCGGGATGAGACGGGGAGGCAGTGATTAACCAAGCAGAGACATAGAAATCGGCGAGGTGTGAGGGGACATCAAGTGCATGGCCAGAAATAAGACGCCATGGACGGATGGGCTACCGATCAAGTTTTACTCGATGTATGCCGACATATTGGTTCCCAGGCTGGTGGCTCTATATAATCAGGTGAGACAAGAAGGGCGATTGCCTGGGATGACTAGGGAGGCGGTAATTATTCCACTACTCAAGCCAGGGAAACCGGCTTGGGACAGAACAGCCTACCGGCCACTCTCCATGCTTAATCTGGACTACAAAATCCTGAGTCGGATACTGGCCTCCCGCCTCCTTCCTCAAATGTCGACGCTGATACATAAAGACAATGCAGGCTTTATCCCCACCAGAAACACGGCGATTAATGTTAGACGGCTCCTACGTGTGTTAGAAGTGGACACCTACCGGAAGGACGAGGCAACTGTTTTCGCAGTTGATATCGAAAAGGCGTTTGATAGCCTCGAATGGCCTTACTTATTCCGCGTGATGCAGATATTTGGGCTGGGAGCAGAGTTTGTAGAATGGACGGCCCTCTTGTACAAAGACTCCACTGCCAGGGTCAAGACGGTGGTTTGATATCAGATGCATGTACAGTGGGTCGAGGAACAAGACAGGGATGCCCGCTATTGCCATTACTGTTTGCCCAGGCGATGGAGCCCTTAGCGGCCCGTGCTAGGTCGGGCCGGCACTATCAAGGCCTGACGGTGTCAGTACAGGTCCAACACATAGCGCTATATGTGGACCACTTACTGATGTTCCTAGCTGATGCAAGAGAGGCATTGCTTGGGGCTAAGGAGCTCCTGCATGCCTTGGGAAGAGTGGCGGGGCTAAGCGTAAATTGGGCGAAGTTGTGTCTCTTCCCGACTGGGACGAACAGAGTAGGGCCACCAGTGACTGAAGGTGTGACATGGGAGGATAGATGTTTGACTTGCCTGGGCACCCAAATATATCATGCGCAAGGGGATCTGTTGGAAGGCAACATAGGGAGAGAGCTACGGGGCACCAAAAGTAGCTTCGACTTCTGGGGGAACCTCCCACTATTGGTGGCGGGCCGAGTTGCCCTCCTAAAAATGGTAACCTTGCCAAGACTTTTATACTACTTTGGAACACTGCCAATTTAGATACCGGCCCGACTATTTACCCAGCTCAAAACCATGATCTCTGGGTTTTTATGGGGGACTGGGAGACGGAGGGTTGCACTCAGCACCCTGATGCGGCCCAGAGCGTAGGGAGGTTTGGCTGTGCCTGACTTTGAGGCCTACTATCTTGCGGCTCAGCTGCAGTGGTTCACGAAGTGGATGGCGGGGCGACTCAGGGGGACGGACTGCCAGAGAGACAACGCCTCGAGCCTGCGGCTCCTATCGCAGATACTGTTGAAGCTCCCCATACGGGATCATCCAGTACCCTCTGAATTACTTACAGTGCGCAAATGCTGGAATAGGGCCCTGCGACGAGCACGGATTTGGTGCCCCTACGCACCTGAAATCCCACTGACTATATGTGAGGCTCTACCCCATGGGGGGAATTGGCGTAGATTAGAGGCCTGGGGGCCAGTGGGAATATCCACCATAGGAGATTTGTACGAAGAGAGTGCTATGCTTCCATTTAACGATATCCGGGAGAGGTTCGACCTGCCAGGGGGAGATTTTCTCCTACACTCAGCTCTCACGGCAGCCATACGAAAACACTGGCAGGAGGGACTCTCAGAACCCCAGATGTCAGCCGTCTGTCAATACGTAGTGACAGCAGCAGGAACCTTTAAGGCGGTCACACGCCTCTACAGACGCATAACACATGAAACACTACAACCCCTGACTGAGTTGCTTCTCAAATGGGAGGCAGATCTGGGTGAGGCTATAGCTGAAAAACCCTGGGGGGAACTAGTGGAGAGAACTTGGAAGAGCACCAGGAACGCTAGATTCCAGCTAGTGCACTTCTATGTCTTGCACAGAGCGTACCTCACCCCAGGCAAGATTAATGAATACTTTGCTACACAATCAGCCGCTTGTCCCTGCTGCAATCTGGAGGGCGCAGGATTTCTGCATATGTTCTGGGACTGCACGAACCTGGTTAGCTTCTGGGAAGAGGTGACCAGAGTCTTGGCGAATGTGACAGATAGGGAGGTAGTAGCATCTCCAGGTTACTGTCTGCTGCACTGGTTCCCCCACACAGCCAGGAACAAGGTCACGAGTAAGTTTTTAGATCTGGGACTAGTATTGGCTAAAAGGGATATCACTAGCCACTGGAAGGCGAGGGGAGGCCCTAATGTAACCAGATGGATGAGAGAATTCGAAAAATGTGCAGAATGCGAGGGAGCAGTTAGAATGCAAATAGCAAAAAGGACGGTGTCACGATGTCCCGGCTGTTGACCTGCCGGGAGAGGAGGATCCCGACATGTTCCCACGTTATCTCTCGCCCCTCCTTTCTTTTCAGTCCTCTGCAGCTTCGAAGGTGCTGTGGACCTTTAAGGACCTGGACGCTCGAGACTCTGAGCCCGCCCACCAACCCGGACCGGGGATTCCTATTGGAGGGGACAGACACACCTCCGGGGTCATAACGAGGCCACAGGAGGAACTCAGCGCGCAAGCCGACTGGACAAGGGAGAAGGAGGAGCAGCTGACCAGTTTTGCCAGGCCGATACCGAACGACGAGTCTCGACCGGGAGGACCAGAAGAGCCGGCAGTGAAGGAGGCGGAACACTGTCCAGTCAAGGGGGCGCCGGACCCGATTCGGCACTACGAGGAAGCCAGCCACGTCCCAGGAGGAACGTGGCTACAACAGGTACGTGCTCGCCTCAAAGCAGCGTACGATAAGGAACCCCTGGGCGGGAAGCCAGTTAGAAGGGCGGAGGGAGGCACGCAAACGCCCCGCTAACACCTAAAATACAATCCTGCTGTTGTACCTCGTTGCGCTATTTATTCACGGGTGGCGGATGGTGGTGCTCTCTCTCTTCCCCCCTCACCTCCCTTCCCAATTCTCTTTTTAGTCCGGACGGGCTACGAAACTGACAGTAGTTTCTCTTTTCTTTTGTTACATACCCTCCCCTGGCACCTTCCCGACGGACGTGATCGGTGAGACGACCCAAGGCCGGAGAAAACCCCCCCCTCGAAGATCCACTGACGGAAGTGGCCCTCCTTCGATTGTTCGGAACTTTCCTTTGTCCTTATACACTCTGGAATAAAACTACACCGAGAGTACCTACCCTTTTGTGTCTGATTCTTGACGGGCCCACAGACGGGGAGCGAGAAAACTTTGGAAACAGCTAGGGCATGGATAGCATTGGTGGAGCTCCTAAAGCACCCGGATGAGGAAAGGGAAGACAGCCTAGTAGAGGAGTTCCCTGACAACGGCGACTAACACCCCCACACACCGACCCTGAATCCAGTCGACTGCAGCTCATTAGTCCGGGCGCACTACCTCAATTGCCCTCCAACCCAGCGCTTAGCGGCACAGTCCCACAAGGCCGAGAGTCGGATCAAACATAGGGCAACCCTAGTGTACAAAGATATGGACCGATTATAAGCGACACGCCTGGGGGGAGGGGAGGGAGGGAGGCTCGTTGTGGGAGGGTTAGAGTTGAACAGAGAACTCAAGGACTGATAGAAGCGAACTACGTGGTTTAATAAAGAACTTTATTATACTGTTACCATGTACGGGGTTGCCGAGATTGGGCATTGGGCCATTGAAATGTGTCTTTTATTATTCCATTCCACAACTGGGAGTAATGAGCAACTGTGACAAAAGTGTTTGCCTCTTTTTTTCTTTGCTTTCACCTATTGTACCTGTAATCAGCACCTCATTATTGTATACCTGCTTAAAACCCAATAAAATCTGTAAAAAAAAAAAAAATGAACCGTTTCAATCATCTGGAGACTTTGATGGATCGAATCTGTAACCAGGAATTGACTGCCAATATTAATATTGATACCTCTGCTGGAATGTCCCTACTGTAAATAGTTCATCCTAAGGTGCTCAGCACCTGTCAGAGAGTCCTTTAATTGAGCCTCCGTGCAAGCCGTGTACAGAATTGACCAATAGGCAGTCCTCTATCGTAATGGACATAACAGCATCACAATTTCCCCTGCCTAATGTTTGTCTGCAGTTGGGGTTGATCCACTCACTCATTCCACTTCCTCTTCTACATCAAAACCTAACCTTATACCTAACTGCCGCCTAGCTAAGCCTGGCCGATCCAGTGGAGCTATCCCTCATCTTTTGAGTGGGCCTAGCTGTCAACCTAATGTGGATGTGCTGGGCTTGCCACCAGCAGCTTGTCTCTATGTTCTGGTGTTGGCAGGAGTACCCCCCTTAAGGAAGAGCAAACTGATACCTGGGGTCAATTACGCAATAAATGTGTGGATTGGTTGTCTAAGAATAAGCAGTTTAACGTTTTAAACATGAATGAGATTATCATGGTATGGAGGATTGGATGGGTTGGCGGTTCAGCCAAAAACATAGAGGGGGATTGTGTTGTAATTAATTTTCGTAGACCTTCAGTGGTAAAGGCACTCTTAAAACACCAGGAGATCCTTACCACTAGACAGACTAAAATCTGGTCTTTACCCCTAGGCTACTTTTATAAACCACCCCTAAGAGGTTCATTGCAAGGACCACGCCCTTTAGCCGAGCAAATTTGCACCGTTAACTGATCTTGATGCCCAGGATTGACTAACACCACCTCCTCAAGCTGGCGGGATTGATCCTTTATACACATGTTCATCACCTGCACTTAAGACGCCCACTCATACTGACATAATGGCCCTATGGTTTGCGATAATCAGGTCTTGAAAATTCTTAGCTGGACTGTGGCCGGCTTACGATCAAAGATAGTATTAGGCGACTGGCTGGAGTTTGTCAGGCAATATGATATCTTAATGTTTCAAGAAATCTGGGCTACTAAAGATATATATCTTGAAGGGTTTGAGTGTTTTAATATTCTAGCTCCACTTCCAAAATCCGGACGAGCGTCCGGTGGTCTTTCTACAAGGGTGAACATTGCGGCAGGGGGCTGTGTTAAGGCTTTACTAACTCACAATGATACATTTCAGGTTTTAAAATATAAAAGGGGTACATCTTTGTATTTGATCAATTTTTATAACAATTACTTTTATAGTTCACCCAATACAAATGTTATTAATCTCTTTGACTACATCACCACCCTAAGGAGCTTGAAGGATTTTGATAACAAAGCAGGCATTTGTCTGGGAGGCGATTTAAATGCTAAATTATTTTACCCAGACTCTTCAGTTCCTTGCACTTATAGTAGAGCACAAATTTGTAAGAGGAGTGCAGAGTTGAAGGAGCATTTGATATCTCATAATTTAAGTAACGTCATGGATGGCGCTGCTCTTAATAATAATAATGACCCTACAGAACCCACATTTAGAGGCAGAGGCTGTGCTACTACGATTGATTATATTTTTATTTACCCTGGCCTAGAGAACTTTTTCATGCACGCCAAAGTTGTTCCCACACATCATGGTGATCATAACCTGATCGAAGCAGTATTTAAACTGTCCACTAGGCCCGAGTATAAAATTGAGTTTGGAGCAAGGAACCTGGCGCCCTCAACAGATAAACTACGATTGGTATGGCAAGGAATTCACTCTGCAGAATTGTTCTATAAGGTGGTCAGGGAAAATCCTGCACTTTTTGAGGTCTGTTCGACAGCATAGGAATTTAATCCTGGGGTAATCACCGCATTTACTAACCTCTGCTCAACCATTAAAACTGAATTAATGAAACCTGCCGGCTCTACATCCCATGGTCCCAGATGGTTCAATCATGACTGTTCAGCAGTAAATAGACAGTTACGCAAGGCCCTTTCCACAAAACCTAGGTGTTATCAAATGGTGCAGTTGTTAAGGAAAAATATAAACTGGTTACCTCTTTGAGGAAGGAAGAGATAATAATTGAATGGTGGGACGCACTTGCTAGTGCCGTGAGTCTAAAGAATGGCAAACTTTTTTGGGCTGCTATAAAAGATATGCAAGCGTTGGGACAGATGTTAACTCCAATTAGCTGTAGTATAACCAGTGAAGCCTGGGAAGCACACTTTTCTGCTGCATATACAGCTCCCACACGCAACAAGGATCCCAAAGGAGTAATGATATCCCTGTCCGAAGTGGAGGAACATGCACGGGGAGGTTTCTAAAGATATCGGTGTTTTTAGAGTGGTTAGGCAGGGGTGCGTCTTAGCCCCATAATTTTTATTCTGTATATTAACAACTTACATGTAATTTTAACGACGCTCACCAAAGATGTCCCAAGAGTTAATGGCCACATACTTCCATCCCTACTATAGGTTGATGACGTGGTCCTAATGACCGCAAACCTAATGCCCTGCGTCTTTTAGTTTGAGGCTTTGTGGATTTTATGGCCTCCTTAGATTTATGTACCAATTAAAAAAAATCTTTTATAATGGCCTATGGTCTGAGGAAGCAGTTGTTAAACATTATTGCTGCGGGGATCCAGAGTTTACAATGCACAAGCACTTTTCCTTATTTGCGACTAGTTTTTCCGGCTAATGGCTTATGGACTGATCATACTGTCTATTGTAGGAATAAGTTTTCTAAATCAATTAATACAGTACTCAGTCTTCCCCAACCCAGGTGGAGGGGTCTATTTTACCTATTTTGAATTTTTTTTAAACTTAGTGCATACCTACCGCAACATATGGTGCTGAGGTATGGGGCACTTCCAAATGTATTAATATTCAGCTTGAGGAGAATAGGTTCTGTCAAAAGCTTCTGGGAGCCCCTATCGCTACGTCTCAATACGTGTGCCACAGTGAACTAAAGTTACATTATATCGAAGATTATATTAGGGCATGACCTGCTTTATTTTGGCTAGCCATATGGAAAAATAAGGCTGCGTTCCTCACCACAGAAAAAATAATAGACTGCCTTAATTGTGAAAAATCGAGAAAAGGACAAGGGAACCCAACTCACTGAGGAACCTAGGTGGGTAAATGATTGTCAGAAACAGTGGTTCCTCTGGAATAATAGTAGGTGTATGTGGTTTCTTCGCCCTCTGACATCATTTTAACCCTTCCATTGCGATTGTGCATCTTATTATCTATATATGATTCTATTATTCCACAGGAACCACTGTTTCTGACATTAATTGTGAAAAAGGCATGGATATCCCTTGGGTAGCTGAGGTGAGAACTAGTTTATGCAGGATCAATTACGAACATATCTTTGATAGCCCTAATGAGTCAAACACTGTAAATAAAAAAGACCTCCAGGCGGCTCTATATAGGTACTATAAAAAGGGTAGACTCGATAGGGAGTCTACTAAACCTAGTGTAGCCACTTTTATGATCATTGAGAATGAACAACATCCGGCTACTTACCTGACTAAACCCATGGGCCGCTTGGAGCCCGGTCTCCTCTTTCGCCTAAGGGCAGGCACTGTTAAGTATTTATTATGTTTTCCACTGGGCTTCCAAATCAACCTTGATTCTGTTCCATGCCCATGCGATGGACGCTCAGCCCAAACCACATTACATTTTGTATTTTTTTGTTAGTATTATATGCAATACATTAAACTGTTTTTACTTCCTTTTTTTAAAAGGCACTCATATGTGAATCACAGAGCTGCATATAGGACTCTTCTTAATTTAGGAGATGATGAGTTAATATTTTCCGTGGGGGCCTTTTTGAAAATTGCTGTTCCTGCGCGTAACTTGATGAACACTGTATAAACTGTATTTTAACTGTTTTGTACTGTATTTGGATTTTACAACAGCATCTTTTATGAATATCATGAATTTGTGCGTTTTGATATATTATTGTATGGGTTTGTCCTTTTATGGATATGTTTTCATCCGGATAAAGTAATTGAATTGCGTCCAACATAGATAAAATGAGTAGCATTAAATTAAGTAACACGTGTTATTACAGCACCTACAACTACAAACCTCTGGCATTATGCACTATATAAAACTACTTATCATCATCATTATTATTATAAACCTCCTAGTCACAGGTTTGATAGTGGGAGGGCCAACTGACTGTTTCAAAGTTCTAAAATCAGCTAAATGAGTTGGGTAAAGATGACCACTTGTTATTTACAGTGCTATAAACCGTAAACACTTGCAAGCACTGTGAAAATAAACAGGTTCTTATTTGATGGTAAGACCAACGAGTACACCTATCAGGTAATCTGCTTTAGATATCACCTGTGCTCTTCTATTTACAAAATCAAACAGAGAAGAAATGTGTGGATTTGTTTTTGCTCACATGGCTATCGGGCAGCGGTGCAGAAATGAGATGGTGAGTCAGAATGGTAGCAGACAGCACATTCGGGAGGAGGTGAGAGGAGGGGGACGCCAGCCTGACAACAGATTGAGCCAAGAGCTACATCACCACTACTGCAGACAGATCGCAGATGTAGTGGAGGGCATGTGATGGAGTGGGGGCTCAGCGTGAAAAAGGTCTCATCTTCCAGAGTCAATTTCAAGAACAAGGCAAGAGCAAGCCGCTGCTCTAAGTCTAGAGGAGCAGAAGACCATTGGCATTATCGTAAAATTAGCATATAGTACAGGGGATGAAGAGGTGCAAAATGTCACTTTGCCAAGGGTGACAAAAATCCATGCACCGGCCCTGGTTAGCTTTCTTTGGTACCCACTGTTTCCCTTGGAGAATCTTTGGAGGGGAGAGAGGACTGCAAAGCACTTTATAATGCATCTTACATGGTGGGGTGTGGTTTCATAACAGAACACAAATTTTCCAACGCCACAGTATAGCTTGGAGAAACAAGGCTCATGTCCGTTAATAGTTACAGCTCTGAAACGATGTCCAGGATCCCTTTTCCAGAAGCAGTCCATACTCACAAGCAAGCGAGGCTCAGAGCGCCCTCAGTCTAAATCTCACAAGTAACATTTCTGTTCGTCTTTTGTGCTTCCAGTAACGGTCTCTCAGGTGTAAACATAAAACCACATTGGCAGATCCCCCCCACGTGACTCACAATCACGGTCTGTGAAAAAGAAAGGAAACCTAAACTGCAATAACACTTGCTTGAGCAGAAATATTCCAAATACACTGAGAAACACGCAGTGGTCAAGATGTCCACCTGATTGAAGCATGCAGTTTAAAGTGCGAATGCGTCTATGCTTAAAGTTGAAGCTTGATGTGCCGCGCAAATGAATGAATAAAGCGCTGTGTGCCGCGCTGATCAAGATGGAAGTGCTCATTGCGATAGCCGACTAGGAAGAACCATGAAAGCGTGATGGCCAATCTGAAGGAACAATGAGTGAAATTGCCTGAGCGTGAACCAAGCACCCAAAGGAGGGACAATTACAAGTAATGCACCAATAAAAAGGCAGCATTTCTGAAAGGCACAAAAAAGAACTAATGGCAATCGATGGGCTTGGTTAAAGCTTATATTGTAGATACATCATGCCTCGCAGAGCAACGCATGCAGGCTGATTCTAGACTCGACCTAAAAAGGAAATATGATACAGTCTTAACCCGTTTTTTATTGGTGGCGGGGTAGGAGGAAGGGCAGGGGACACATACCATGCAGCCATTGAGCCTGCATTATACGGTGCTGCCTTCAAGGTTAAGTTTCTTCACTCACAATAATGAACACCAATTGTCATCACATGGCGCAGCGCCTGCCTCAGGCTCTGGCAGTGCACTGCCCCTTGCCCAGGCTGAGACAGAGAGTGATGATCCATCCAGGGGGCGGCGACTTGCCCTGTTGTATTTAGAAAACTGGCGCACCCTGCATGGCACCGTCAGTGATAGTTAACTCAAGTCCACAAAGAAGTCAGTGATTGGATGATGATTGGCCAGTGACCCGGCAACTGGCGGGCAAAACTATGTTTTTGTGTTGCTGCACGCCGTGTGTTCCCGCACAGGCATAGAGTGAGTGGAGTTGCCAGCACCTCTCAGACCATGCAGCGCTACAGAGCCCCGGTCTCATTTGACAGTGCTGTGCTTCTACTATCTTGTGTGAAAGTCTGTCGGCACACTGACAGACTGGCACCAGAATGTTTTTTCAAAATCCTCTTGCCGGTCCCCAGAGACCATTAAATACTAATGGGGTTCTCCCAGAGAACGTCGAAGGACCTGGGAATCTATACAGTATAGGCAACCCTTGGTCCTGACGTATCTTTCCAGCCCACCTCAAGTGTACAGGACTGGAGAATTCAATTCAAACGGTCATATAAAGAGTTATTCTATAAATAGATTATTGTCGCAGGGACAAGGACCAAAGACAACGATGTTTATATGAAAAAATCTTTCTTTATATAGTCTTCATGTAAAGCAATATTTAATCAAACATTATGACAATAGGCGGTTGTCGGAAGAAAAGTGAAAAGGTGGTGCTCTTGTGCAATGTGAACGTGAAAAGAAAAGGGAACAATCAGAAAAAATGAGAAGCAAAAATACCCTATTTTTTATATACAACACTGGTTGGATTAGGTGATTAGTTGACCGAACCAATGCTAAGCCTGTATACAATATCAATCCACTTTCCTATTCCTTGGATGACCTTTGAACATTGAACCAGGGTCAAAAGGTAGTAATGCAGGCCAAAGGAGGAAAATGTCGACGTTTCGACCTGTCTTCCGCGATTAGGGTAATTCCTACCTCCGCATGCGGGTCTTCATCAGGACAAAAGGACAACCGTTACTTTAGCCTGGACATATCCATAATGTATATGTTTTCCAAGTCGGATGTTAATCCTATTCGTAGAAACTTTGAGACGGTGGTTTCCCACGAAAGGAGTAAAAAGGGGGCCCCCTGGAATTCTTCCAACAAATTTTTCAAAATGCTACAAGGTAAGTAGCAGGCTAGATCAGTTGTCTCTCGTTACACGGTCAACTCGCCCCCAGGAAGGCATCACTGCCAGTGGGCAGGGGCCACTGAGCCCACCTGCTGGCACGAGAAAAACAACAAGTGACTCGTATCACACGTGCTTCTCTGGACAGGCATCCACATTTGGGAGGGAACAGGATGGCAATCTGCTTGTGTCCAGTAATGGCAATGACGTGTCACGCTGTCATGTTTTAAAAGGCTGGCGCAGCTGCAAAGTGTGGTGGGCTTTCAATGCACCTGGAGTTTTTCCCCGTGTACACCCATGAGAGAGAGTGCAAGGTCTCCACCTACTCTTACTCCACAACATCACCAGCAGCACTGAGCAGCAGAACACGACAGCAGACTAGGGAGCAGCATCTCTGCACTAGTTGAGTTTCAAAAGGCAGCCAGTGTGAGTCCACACACAGGAGCAGCTATAGCGTGAATGTCAGCCCGCATAGAGCCGGCGGAGAGAGTTTGTAAGTTGCAGGCAGGGCAACCATTAAGAGAAAGACAAAGTGATCTGTCAATCGCTGTGCTGTTTGGGGTGATCATGTTTGTATGTCATATTGTGGTTCTCTGAAACAATGAGAAAAGGAGATTTCAAATCTAATTTCCAAGTTGTGATAAAAGATGTGTTTATGTAGCCCAGTTACATCATGGCCAGGCAATTCTACTCTTTTCGGAGACAGTAATGCCATAATTTGTCCATGGTGCTGCAAGGGTCAGAGCAGCCCTGGTAAGTAGTGGCGAGTTGCTCACGTTTTTATAATGGAGGATGGTTGTGAAACTAACCTTCTATTTGAGGTACTTAGCAGCTGTTTCAAGATTGTTTTAGAACTTTTCATTGCTCAAAAGTCAGTCATTTATCTTTCCATGCAGTTCAGTGCTTGGCTTTACTCACAAGAAAGTGTCACTCTGAGTGTCACATATTTGGTTGTTGAATGTCACTCATAAGTACGCTTAAACCATTGAAATGTCACACATAAGAAGCGCACATAAGCTGCTATGGGGGCAACATGGGTGCGTTGGTGAGTCAGGGGTACAACTCGGACAATGGATGGTGGAAGGGAGGGGCTCAGAGCAAGCACATGGACAACGCATGGTGAGCGGGTGGGTGCAAGCAAACACTCGCAACAACATGGACAACAACAGGAGGTAGGGTGGATAAGGTAGGGAACAATACTGGCATAAACCGAGGAGAGGGAGTGGGGAAAGCAACAAAACAAGAAAAACGGAAGGTGCGAGGGTGGGTGGGTGGGAGGGAAGAAGGTAGTATAGGTGGAGGCAAGCAATAACACATGCAACAACAGAAGGAGGGTAGGTGTTGAAAGCAACTACACAGGCAACAACGGAAGAAAGGAGAATTGGTGGGGGGAAAGCAAAAATAAGTGGTGCAACAATGGAAGAAAGGAGGGTGGGTAGAAGCAAGCAACAACCCGGGCAACAATGGAAGGAGGGAGGGCCAGGGGCAAGCAACAAGTGCAACAATGGAAGTAGGGTGGGTAGGTAGAAGCAAGCAATAACATGGACAACAATGGAAGGAGGGAGGGACGGGGCAAGTAAGAAACAACACTGGCAACAATGGAAGGAAGAAGGGTGAGTGGAGTTGGATGGGTGGAGCAAGAAACAACATGGACAAAAGTGGAAGGAGGGACGGTGGGTACATAACATGGATGAGGGGGAGGGACCCTGAAGGGGAGAAGTACATGAAGGAGCCTGGCTGGCCCCCGGACCTCCCTGCACCATCCTCGCGGCCCACGGGGGCCCGCACGAACCTACTCAGGAGCAGCCCTATCACATCCTACTACAGCCCCGTTTGTGGGAGCGGCCTCTGGGTTCGAGAGCCAGCCTCGCCATTGCGAGGCCCCCTGCGCTACTCGCTGCCCCCACTGCCTTTTCGTTGTGGGCCCCCATGGGGAAGACGGATACCAGACAGCCCAAGATCATTTTCTCTGGGCATGGCACGGGCAGGAGTGGTGAGCCCCCTCCCGATGCTGGTGAGCAATCTACTCAGACCGACGTCCCCGCCGAATGTGATGACAGCCTCAGAACCATCCTTCTAGAAGTGAAGTCTAGCCTAAAGACCATCGACGGGAAAATTGACCACCTAACATCCTGCCTCGACCAGGTAAAACAGAGGGTGGACTCCCACGACGCACGCATTGACTAGCTCGAGGCGAGAGTTTCGGATGCTGAGAACGCCGGAGCTTCCGGAGCGCAGTAGCTCCTCAAAATGGACAAAATCCTTGAAGTTATTCATGCCAAGAACGAGGACTTAGAGGCGCGCTCCCGAAGGAACAACATTCGGGTCGTTGGCCTGCCGGAGTCTACCGCGATTGGGAAGATGGAGGATTTTCTCGAAACCCTGCTCCGTGACCTCTTCGGCCCAGTTCTGTCCACCCACTTCATTGTTGAGCGGGCACACAGGTCACTTGGCCTCCGATCCCCCACCCGGGGCCCCGGCGCGGCCAATCATCGCCCGCTTGATGAATTACCGGGACCGGGACTCCATTCTGCGTAGGGCCCGGGAGCTGGGTGAGATTAATCATCAGGGAAACACGTTGTCCTTCTACCCTGACTTTACTCTGTCGGTCCAGGCGGCCCGCAGGGATTTTCTTCCCGCCAAGCGTATCCTGCAACAGCTCCACATCACATATGCGATGCTCTACCCCTCCAAACTTCGCATTGACTTTGGGGAGAAACCTAAATTCTTCATCGACTCAAAGACTGCCTTCGCCTTTGCGAAGCAACTGCAGAAATCATCACCACGAAGCCTCCGCACCAACTCCGAGGACGGCCGCACAAGTGACAATAACTAATCCTTTCATGCCTGGCTTTACCCCATTGTTATGGAAATTTCATGCTGTTCCCCCTATGCGCTCTGTTTGATGTAATATCTCATGTCTCCTTTTATTGTATACGAAACCTGTACACTTTGTAGGATATGGCGACCAGCAGTGGGCAGACACATGCTGCTTTTCAAGGTTCGTGGGACCGGGGACAGTTTAAATGCCCTGCATGCCCTGTTTGTAACCGAGAACATTCCTATGATAGTAATGTTTCACCTTTAAGTCGCTTCCCTCTGAGTTTCCCCATGCTCGGCCACCCTGCCTACACGGCAAGGGGGCAATGGCTGTGCCCATGCACCCCGCCGGGATGATTCCCACTTCTGTATCTAACCTTCCAAGTTTGGGTTCCCTGGGAGGGGGGGTTCAGATGCTCAACCTAATTGGGGGGTTGGAGTGGGTGGAGGGAGGGTCGGGATTTCTTCGAAGGGTTCTGTTATTGGCGCCTTCTGCAAAAGGCTTGCTCTGTTATTCTTTTTGTTTTGATTTTGGCATGTCACTGTTTATATTCATTCCAAAATGTGCTGCACCTTATTGCACTAGCTTTTGATGCTTTTTTCACGAATTGCAGGCACTACGTCATTCACCGCCCTGTGGTTGCTACATGACTGACACTACCTTTTGGAACATTAGGGGTCTGAATGACCACCGTAAGGCACGTCTTATGCATGCACAGCTTATCAGACACCAGGTAGATGTTTGTTTCCTCCAGGAGACACATCTCCTTCCTGCTACCTCATCCAGGCTGCAATCTCGTCATTGAGGAGAATCATACACCGCCTTTTACTCCAATTATTCAACTGGCGTCTCCATCCTTTTTAGGAGGGGCCTTCCCTGGTATGGCACCCACTCCTTCATTGACACGGACGGTCGCTACGTGATCCTTGCTGGCACGCTTTACAATTGTAAAGGTATTGTATTGTAAAGGTTATTTATAAAGCGCTCTGTGACCAAAATGATATCCTGGCACTATAACCACTATGTAAGAAAACAGCTGATGGAGAAACTGAAGAGCGGGTCGCTAGTGAGGGAATAGCCAGGTTTTCAGTGCTTACCTGAATTTTAGTAGGTCAGAATGAGATCGTAGGGGAGCTGGTAATTTATTCCATATCTGAGCTGCATTGACGGTAAAGGTACATCCTCCTTGTCTGACTTTTTGAAGTCTGAGTTCTTGGACATAGTTGCATGTGGTAGATCGGAGGTTTCTGAAAGGAGTATATTTTTTTAGTTTGTTTTGTAGGGGTTTTGGTCCTTTATTGTGTAGTGCCTTATGGACAATACAGAGAGATTTAAAGATAATTCTCTGCTTGACAGGCAGCCAGTGGAGCTCATTCAAGGCCTCTGTGGCAGATGAATATCGAGATCTGTTCAGTGTTAACTTAGCTGTGATTATCTGAATGCGTTCTAGCTTTTTTAACAAGTAGCTAGGGGCTCCTAGCAACAAGGCGTTGCAATGGTCCAGCCTACTTAGTATTACACCTCTGGAAATCAGTGATCTAGCTGGTAGGTCAAGCAGAGGATATAGCTTCCTAAGGGCCCGGATCAGTGCAAAACAGGTCGTGGTAAGTCCGTTCACTTGATTTTCCATGGACAGACCTTGGTCAATGATCACACCTAAATTTCGTACCGCCGCTGGGTTGCCCAGTGGCACTTCCGTGGGTAACGGCCAGAAGTTAGGTGATAGGGATACCGGAATTTTATTGGAAGAGCAACAGAAGAGTTCAGTTTTGTTTCCATTCATCTTGAGTGAATTTGCATTCATCCAGTCAAAGATGTCAAGAATGCATGCTTGGAAGTTACCTATGGTATCCTCCTGGTTATTGTTCAGCGACAGAATTAACTGAGTGTCGTCTGCATAGTTAATTAACTTAATATTGTGGGGTTTTATAGTGAAATGAGGGGTTTGATATAAATATTGAATAAAATAGGGCTGAGGGAGGAGCCCTGGGGGACACCATTTGTTGTCTTTCTAAATTTGGATAGAAAAGGGGGGAGAGATACGGCCTGGCAGCGACCGGACAGATAGGATTTTAGCCAGTTTAACATCGGGCCCCCCACACCCACTGCCATAAGTCTGGACAGAAGAGTGTGGTGGTCCACCGTGTCAAACGCAGCCGATAAATCTAGGAGGACAAGTACAACAGATTGTCCATTGTCAGTAGTCCTCTGCATTTCATCGGTAGCGCAAATAAGGGCGGTCTCAGTTCCATGGCCAGGGCGAAATCCAAATTGCTCTTCCTCGAGCCATGCAAAGTCCTCTAGATAGTGCGACAGTAATGAACTTATGTGGCGCTCTAAAAATTTTATTGGAGGAGGGAAATAGGTCTAAAATTGGCTAGATCGGCAGGGTCAGACAGAGCGTTTTGTAGCAATGGCTTAACTATGGCTTTCTTCCAGCAGTCAGGCACCTTCTCAGTTTCAAGAGAATGCTTGCAAAGTTGTAGAAGAGGGCCCGCAAGCTCTTCTTCTCATATTAGCCATTGCTTTGGTGGCATAGGGTCCAACGGCGACCCTGATTTTATGGCCCTGTACAAGGTTTTAAAAACCTCGCCAGAGATAGGATCCAACCTAGTCAGTGTCACGGGGGAGAGGTCTGAATCAGCCGCTGATACTAGCGGCACTCTACAGCCCTAACGCTGACGACCCCGACTTTCTCACACACGTCTGGCAGCTCATATCTTCTCTGGGGCCCCACTCCTTGATATGGGGGGGCGACTTTAACATAGCACCTTCACAGGCACTAGACCGTTCGGGAGGCCACATTCAACACCAACAGGCCAACGCCCTCCTCCACTGCATCATGGCTGACAACTCCCTTTTGGATGCCTGGTGGCATGCATACCCTGGCGATGGAACCTGCGTGACTGGGTCGCGTGGATCCTGGTCCCGCATCGAACTTTGGATTACTTCCCGTGATATCGCCTCTTGGACCATTTCTGTGGACCACATGGCCCGCACCTTGTCCGACCATGCCCCCGTACGCCTATGTTTGTGGTTCCCGCTCACACTTTGCTGCATGTTCGCGTGGCGCCTGCCTCCCAATGCTCTCCATGACGCCGCCTCCCGCGAGGATGCCCGCGGAACCATCATTGTCTATTTTGAGCGCAACATGGGTTCCGTTGAGTCGCCCTCGACCCTCTGGGAGGCCTTTAAGTTTGTGATCTGGGGGAGTGTAATGCCAAACATTCTGGGGTGTTGAAATCTATCAGGGGCACCCTCAAATGTCGGGAAACAGATATTAAAGCTCTAGACCTTAAACAATCTCAAAACCCCAGATCTTCTGCACTTGCCTCCATTAGAGCCAAGCTTACCAAGTTTCATGAAGAGGCGGACAGGGAGGGCACATTTCTTGGCAGAGAAGCCCGCGCTCAACGCTATGGCGAGGGTGATCTCCCAGGCAAGACCCTTGCAAATCTCCTCCGGCAGCCACATGCCTCTTCCTACATTACGGCACTAAGCGACGAGACCGCAAGGAGGACTACTTCTCCCACAGACATTATTGCTAGGATTTCCGCCTTCTATTCCCAACTATACACTGCTGGAATGGCTGCTTCCAGAGAAATTATGGATCAATACTTCGACTCTATTGAACTGTTGTGGCTTGGCAACGGCCATCGAGAATACCTGGACGAACCATTTACTCACGAGGAAATCTTTAAAGTCATTGCAGGTCTCCCGGGTGACAAGGCCCCTGGTTCAGACGGGCTCAGCCCCGCATTTTATAAAGAATACGCGCCCCTCCTCGTCCCCCATCTGGCGGAAATGTATAATGAATCACTCGATCTGGGCAGATTCCCCCCATCTCTTCGCGAGGCCATGCTCACCCTTCTCTTGAAGCCGGACAAGTCCCCTGAGAGTTGCGACTCATACCGTCCCTTATCGCTAATCAATACTGATGACAAAATCTACGCTAAGCCGTTGGCCAATCGTCTCCTCCCGCTCATGCCGTTAATCGCCCTTCCTGAACAGTCAGGATTTATTCCGGGGCGCGGTACCTCGCATAATCTACGTACTATCTTTTCGGTTATCCATCAGATCAACCCCACTCTACCTGCAGTGGCCGCCCTTTTGGACGCCACGAAGGCTTTTGACAATCTGGAGTGGCCCTTTCTTTTCTATCTCCTTCCTCGATTGGGCTTTAGTCCGAACTTCGTGCGCAAGATCCAACTACTATAAGCACTCCCGACAGCACGCATCAGGGTAAACGGACAGGTCACTGATCCCATAACCATTTCGAGAGGCACTAGGCAGGGATGCCCCCTGTCCCCCATGTTATTCACCATCGCCATGGAGCCTCTGGCGGCACGGTTGCACCAGCATCATACCCATCGGGGTATTGGCTTCTCGGCCCGTGCCCTGGTCACCTCAATGTACGCTGATGAAGTCACGATATATATTCGTGAACCTCGGAAGAATCTCGCGCCCATGACCAGGGAGGCCATCCACTTTGGCTGCCTTTCCGGTGTTCAGGTCAACTGGAGCAAATCCGTCCTTTTCCCACTTACCAATGCCACTAAGCCATTCACTGCAGACTACCCATTTATCTGGGCGACTGGCCCCACCAGATACCTGGGCATCTGGCTGAGCTGTGGATGAATTATGGAGGTCCAATTTTGGCAAGACAATGAACTGGCTTGAAACCAAACTGCGCGTTTGGCAAAAACTCCCACTATCACTTCCGGGCGAATCGCCATCACCAAGATGGTCGTGCTCCCAAAATTCCTATACCTTTTTTTAAATATCCCCATTCTTCTCACGTCGCAATTCTTCCAGAAACTACGTTCTAATATTATCACATTGATTTGGGCGGGGCGCCAGCCTAGAATCGCTTACGATATTCTAATGCTTCCCCTGGTCAGGGGAGGTATGGGGGCCCCCCGATTTTAAACTTTACGTGCTGTGCGCCCAGGGCAGCTTTCTCCATTTCTGGATTCATCCAACACCTTTCCAGCCTCATGTGGCAGTCGAGGCGGATTTGGCATCTCCGTGGCCACTGCAGACTGCACTATTTTTACAGCATAAAGCCCCCCGAGGCGAGATTGACACAGTCGAGTGTATGCGCTGGGCCTGGGATGGGCTGCGCACATACACTGGTGTCAGTGCGCCATCCATGCAACACGCCAGCAACCCGTCATTCCCCTGCTGCAGACAGCGGGTACGACTTGTCGCGCAGCTGACTTGGATATTCGAACCATGGCCGACATTTACCCCAACAATACTTTCTTCACACTGCATGAGAACGCAGCTCCACTTGACAAGCTACTCTACTACCAGATCAGGGCAACGTGCAGAAGTGACAACCCCACCTTTCCACTTTCCCCCCAGCCCAGCTCCTCGCTCGAGTATATCCACTCTTCCAACTCTCTGCGGAAAATGGTCACAAGACTATACGCTCTAACACTTGCGACATCCCCCACAAACACTGAGCGTGCCCGCAATGCATGGGGGGCTGACCTGGAACGGGACCTTTCCCTTGAGCAGTGGCAGTACTGTTGTAACAAAATTACGCGTCTCCCCCAACTACCGCCTGCTGCTCATTCATTTTAAATATATACACAGACTCTATTGCACCCCCATGTCGCTACATCAGATGGGCCTGATAGACAGTGACAGATGCGCGCATTGCTCGGCACCCGGTGCAGACTTCGCGCACCTGGCCTTGTTGTGTCCCGGCATTTCCTCGTTCTGGCTAGAGGTGTGCATCGTAATCAGTGCAATCACGCTGGAGCGCATCGCCCCTGATCCCCTACTGTGCCTTTTGGGTCATGTCAAACACATTTCAGACACTAACCGTAAACTGATCGCCATGCTCCTGGTGCTCGCCAAGTGCCGGGTGGCCATGCACTGGGGCCGCAAGCCGGCACCCCAGGTCAGACGATGGTTGGACGACGCAGCCCACTGTCAAACACTCCTAGGTGAGTTTTGGGACTTGATGCCAGCAGCAGGCAGACCACCAGACATCTGGGGCCCTTTCATTATCTATCTCCACCGGTTGGATGCCCCGGATGAATCCTCGACAGACTCCCTACTGCTGACGCTCAGATTGCGAGCGATGATCCCGTAGATTCGAACTTTACTTCTTGACTGACTACCCCCATCCTTCCCTAGCGTAACAATCACAGCCCCCAAGTCAATGTGAAGCACCAGGATGTCTCTTGATTTGCAATTACTCTGTAGTGTCAATTCCATTTGTAAATGCAATCGCTATTATACTATCTGCTGGAGTGATAACATGTTACATGCGTAATTTTTCAATAAAGGTTTTGAAAAAAAAAAAAAAGAAGTAATGTGTGCATGCTCTAGGGGAGGGACAAATACGCAAAAAGAAAGGAAGCTTACGGCATCTTACCAATAAAAAGCAAACAAATTAGAGTGACAATGAAGCCAACAAATGGTAAGCAATGAGTGGGCTCTAAGCCCATTCTTAGAAAATAAAAGATCTCAAATTTGCAGCGCATGCGCTGCCTAGGCGAGACCTACAAAGCAAATGAATACAACCAGTTTAGAAAGATAGCAAACTTTATCTAAACTTAAACAAGACCAAAAACGACAGAAATCCACAATACAGTGTTAAAAATAAGCAAGTTGCAAGAATAACCACAAAGTACAGTTCCTTGAAGTCGGTAGCTCCGATTCAGTGCTACCGCGGTGCTGAAACCCCCAAAATCCAACAGTTCTGTCTGACCGCATTGATCAGGGGCGTCGGCAGACTCGGAAAACAGTACCTTTGTTTTGCGGCTGACACGTTGGTGTGGGCCGATCATTGGCAACCGTCGCGATGCGAAGTGTAGCGGTGCACTGTGTGGTGCCCTCCAGGCACGGTGCAGGCAGAGGCTCGGTGACGGTCATCCAATGGTGTCGGTGAGGCCAGGAGTGCGGTGCGGAGTGTGGAGGTGCTCGTTGCAGTGCAGACAAATCGCGGTGCAGGTGACTGAGCCGGTCAGGGGGAACTGGCAGCGACGGAGTCGGTGGGTCCGGGGCAGCGGTGCGAAGTGAGGCGGAGCGGGGTGCGGTGCCCATAGACCGTGGTGCAAGCATAGGCTCGGTGACGGTCATCCAACGACGTTGGTGAGACCAGGGCTGCGTTGGGGGATGTGGCGGTGCGCTCTGCGGTGCCCTCAGGACACAGAGCCAGCGACGGAGTCTGTGACAAAGTCGGCTGCGTTTCTTCCTCTGTGGCAACTGAAACCGCAGTCCCAGAAGCGGTACCCAGAGGTTGGTGAGTCTTTGCAGTCCCTGAGACTTCAGAACAGGAGGCAAGCTCTACATCGAGCCCTTGGAGATATTCTCCAAGCAGGATAACCAGCACACAGCAAAGTCTTTGTCCTCTCCTTGGTAGACGCAGCTACTGCAGGCCAACCCTCACAGCACGCAGCACAGGGGCAGTAATTCTCCTCAGTTTCTCCAGCTCTTCTCCTTGGCAGAGGTTCCTTTTGAGTCCAGAAGTGATCTAAAGTTCTGGGGTCTGGGCCCCAATATTTATACTGCATTTTTCTTTGTTCTCTTGTGGCAGAGGGGCTCAGAGCCCAGTCCAAACCAGTTCTGTCCTCACTGGTGCAACTCCCTTCTGCTGTAAAGCGGCTCCACAACCCCACTCCCCAGTCTGTCTTAGGGACTCTGTGGGACCTCATTGCTACCTCATACCCTTGGAACCACTGACTAATGTCATCACCAAGCACAAAATATTTGATTACTTCCTTGGGAATATACACTCTCCCTTCTACATGCACTGAAGATGAGCTGCCACCATTGGAACTGGACTCCACACTCTTGGCCTTTATGTCCAGCTCCTTCAAACTTCTCTCATGCTCTAAGAGCATCCTCTTTTCCTCCATGGCAAGTTTCTGCCTCTCTAATTCAAACTTCTTTTCCTCCATGTTACTCTCTTTCCCCAACCTGAGCTTCGCAATCTCCATCTCATGCACTCTGCTTCTTTCTCTGTCCTCCAGCTCCTCTGGAGACAGCCCTCTTGAAGACACACTGATGCCCCCCCTGGAAGGTACCCTCCCCCCAATCAGACCCAATAGCCCATCCAGCTGCCCATCTAAATTCTCTGCCTCCTCCATAGGACCCTCATCATGCCCACTGGTATTTCTTGACTCCAACCAGGACCTCAGCACCTTTGGTATTCCTCCTTCCTGGTGAGGCCTCTTACTGAGATTTTAATATTTTTGCAGATAGCTTTCAACTATGGCACGGTGTAGGTTTCCACCCTATTCTCCTCAAAAGCAGTTTCCTTAGATGCGATTGATGTTGGTTTGGTCATGGTGAAAGTTGGAAATTCACAAGTTGCAGAAAAATCCAAAATGAAAAATCACCAAGTAGTATGTGGTTGCGTAATGGTCTGCAATATACTAGTAGTGAACACCAAGCACTGTATATAAGGCACAAATGCAAGTCCTAATCCTCACCGCTGCCCACCAATGTTAGAAATGGGGGTCTCTAGTTGGCAGAGGTAGGTACCTTTGTCCAAGTAGGGACCCTTCTTCCTAGTCAGGGTAAGGAGGATACACTTCTAAAATAACGCCTGCTCACCCCCTTGGTAGCTTGGCACGAGCAGACAGGCTTATCTCAGAGGCAGTGTGTAAAGCATTTATGCATGCATACAGTAACACAGTGAAAACACTACAAATTTACACCACACCAGTTTAGAAAAGTAACAAACTTTATCTAAACTTAAACAAGACCAAAAACGACAAAAATCCACAATACAGCGTTAAAAATAAGCAAGTTGCAAGAATAACCACAAAATACAGTTCCTTAAAAGTTGGTAGCTCCAATTCGGCGCTACCGCAGTGCTGAAACCCAGAAAATCTAACAGTTCCGTCTAACCGCGTCGGTCAGGGGCATCAGCAGACTCGGAAAACAGTACCTTTGTTTTGCAGCTGACACGGTGTGGGCTGATCGTTGGCAACCGTTGCGGTGCGAAGTGTAGCGGTGCGGCGTGCGGTGCCCTCAAGGTGCGGTGCAGGCAGAGGCTCAGTGACGGTCATCCAACGGTGTCGGTGAGGCCAGTGGTGCGGTGAGGAGTGAGGAGGTGCTCATTGCAATGCAGACAGATTGTGGTGCAGGCGAACAAGCTGGTCGGCGGAAACTGGCAGCGACGGAGTTGGTGGGTCCAGGGCGGCGGTGCGAAGTGAGGCGGTGCGGGTTGCGGTGCCCATAGGCTGTGGTGCAAGCAGAGGCTCCGTAACGGTCGTCCAATGGCGTCGGTTAGACCAGGGCTGCCGTGCGGGATGCGGCGATGCGCTCTGTGGTGCCCTCAGGACACGGAGCCAGCAACGTAGTCGGTGACGGAGTCGACTCAGTTTCTTCCTCTGTGGCAACTGAAACCGCAGTCCCAGAAGCAGTACCCAGAGGTTGGTGAAGTCTTTGCAGTCCCTGAGACTTCAGAACAGGAGACAAGCTCTACATCAAGCCCTTGGAGATCTTTTTCAAGCAGGATAACCAGCACAGAGCAAAGTCTTTGTCCTCTCCTTGGCAGACACAGGTACTGCAGGCCAACCCTCACATCACACAGCACAGGGGCAGTACTTCTCCTCAGTTTCTGCAGCTCTTCTCCTTGGCAGAGGTTCCTTTTGAGTCCAGAAGTGATCTAAAGTTCTGGGGTCTGGGCCCCAATATTTATACTGCATTTTTCTTTGTTCTCTTGTGGCAGAGGGGCTCTGAGCCCAGTCCAAACCAGTTCGGTCCTCACTGGTGCAACTTCCTGGCAGGAGATGGAGACAGAATTGTTCAAGGCAGACCAGGCCTATTCAGGTGCAGAGAAATCTCCTCCCACTACTCTAAATTCAACCCAGGTCTATTCAGACCAGCCCTGACTGATCCAGGAAAGGCAGGACACACCTCAACCCCCCACCCCCAGTGGCTGTCTGAAGAGAATTCACATCCCCTGTCTCTGTCACTCCAAAACCAGACAGCCAATTCACAAACCAGCAGAGGCACACAGGATGACTAAGCAAGAAAATACCCACTTTCTTAAAGTGGTATTTTCAAACACTGAATATAAAAATCATCTTTACCAAAAGATGCATTTGTATATTCTGAGTTCAGAGATACCAAACTCCACCTTTCTATATTTTCCCAATGGGAAGATATACTTATAAGATGTTATAAGAAAACTCCCATTCTGTCCTATGGGACAGATAGCCCTTTCATAGTGAAAAATGAAATACACTGTAATTCACTACCAGGACATGTCACACACACACACCAGTACATGTCCTACCTTTAACATACACAGCACACTGCCCACAGGGGTACCTTAGGCCTACCTTAGGGGTGACTTACATGTAAGGAAAGGGAGAGTTAGGGCCTGGCAAGTGGGTGCACTTGCCAGGTCGACATGGCAGTAGAAACTGCACGCAGACCCTGCAGTCACAGATCTGAGACAATTTTGAAAGGCTGCTTTTGTGGGTGGCACAATCAGTGCTGCCGGTCCACTAGCAGCATTTGACATACAGGCCCTAGGCATACACAGTGCACTGTACTAGGGTCTTAGTAGTAAGTCAAACAAGCCAATCATGGAAACACCAATCCATAGGTACAATTTACAGAGGGAGCACTTGCACTTTGGCACTGATTAGCAGTGGCAAAGTGCCCAAAGCATCTAGACCAGCAAAAACGAAATCCAGTCCACAGCAAAAACACAGGAGGCAGAGGCCAAAAAGACTGGGGAAACCACGCCAAGGATGCCAGGTCTAACACTGTTACTATGGGGATACCACATATTACGGCTCATACATTGCTGTAATATCTTGTATCTCCTACTATTCAAGGGTTACCCTTTAGCAATTGGCCAACTGGAGTGGCCTTGTGGTTTGATTCCAGATTGCAGTCTCTTTTCACATTTTTGATTTCAGTCCACAGACTTTCACATCCAGTTCCTCTGAGTATACCAGATATAATGGCCCATATGGACTATACTATTTGATATCCCCTAGGTTTCTAGGGTTATAACTTACCAGGATTAAATAGGGCATGGGTTTTATGTTGGCTTGATGAGTACAATATTTTTCTGCCAACTGGCACCCTTCATTGAATTTTCCAACATCTCATACTATGGGGATACCACATATTATGGCTTTTGCACGGTCTGTAATATCTGGTATTAGGTAGGAAGAGCAGGTGACCCAGAGCTGTCCCTTCACGGCATAGGCAGTCAGGGAGCGAGCACAGTCAGGGGAAGTGGTGCTGCAATATGGCAAGAACTCTTTTGTGGCGTGGCAGTCAGACCGAGCCTCTGACAGTCAGATACTAATGGCTCCATGGCCTCTGCTGTGGAGGACTCCCAGGGGCCTGAGTTGACGCCATGGCTGGCGGATGATCTGCAATGAGGGGTGGGGGTTTGTTCTTTGTTGTGTGATATGTGGTGTAGACTGATCACCGGGGACTATTGGAGACACCTCGGGCCTCACGAGAACTTTTTGGATTCCCAGATTATTGGAGAGAGTTCGTGTGTTTGTGAGCCCTGACTTCTCCAAGCAGGACATGTATTTTATTACACATTTCTCTTTGGTTGTTCTTCATTTGTTGGATGGTTATGGCTGGTCACTCAAAGGAGTCCTGATCAGGGATATGGGGTTACAAATCTTTTTCTTTTGACACACAGATGAAGTTTCCTACATATAATTCTGTGGCATGGCCCTGTACTGCACTGGTCTCTTGATCGTCGACGGGGCGTTTGGGGGGACCCGGTCACAGGAGTATTTGTTGTAAAGCCAACCCACCATGGTGGTCATATACTGGATCAAGTCTGCTCCAACGTTGCTATTCGAATGGAGGATCCGCAACCCCTGATTTGGTCAGACTACTATTAGATTCACCAGGCAACACCCAATAAAATTACATTCAGCCGCGGATGGGTTGTCCCACAAAGGGAAAGCCTTTTAATAAATTAAAAACTATGGAGTTTATGAAGGCTCTTGAACAGCATATACCGGCCTTATTAGGCACGGTGGAGGAAGATGTTAGAAGGTATAATGATTGGATTAGAAGAAATGCAATAGAGAAGTTGGCACCGGATCGTCCGTGCAGAGCAAATAGAAGGAAGCCTTCTAGTCTGTGGTTCTCTGACAATCTTAAAGCAGGCAAAAAAATGCTGCAAGGTGTTGGAATGGAAATGGAGGAAGGAATATAACTCCCTGGATAAAGAGGCTTATAAGCTAGCATTAAAGGAATATCATGCCTCAATAAATAAAGCTAAACAAGCTTATAATGAGGAGAGGATAACAAAGGCTGGGAACAGTTCGAAAGAGATCTTCTTGACTGTGAAGAGTTTCTGGCTCCATCTGCATGTGTTAGATCCCACTCAGTCTCGGTAGAATGGTGTGAACAGCTTGCACGTTTTTTAATACAAAGATTTTAAGTATTCAAGCCAGTTTGTCGGTGGGCTTAAGACCAGCTGAAGACCCTTGGATAAATCTGCAGACTAGGATGTTTCAGCCCTCTAAAGCAAAGTTGAGTACCTTTGAGCCCATGTCTATGGATGCTCTCTGCGGGCATTGAAGGCCGTTAAATCTGGGTCTCCTGCAGACCTGTGTCCCCTAAAATATTGGCATCAGGAATTACATTATTAATCCGGTGGCCAATATGATTCTAAATACATCAATAAAGTCGGCCACCGTTCCCAGGGTGTGAAAGGAGGCTAAGATTCTCCTGCTGATAATAAAGCCTGCAGCAGACCCAGCTATCCTCGCCAACTATAGGCCGATCTCCCTATTGCCTGCCTATTTAAAAGTCTAGAGAAACATGTGAATAAACAACTATCTAGCTTCCAGGAAGCAAATAATCTGCTCATTCTAGCCAGTCAGACTTCAGAGCCAGATATAGTACGGAGACAGCTTTGCTGGAAGTATCTGATTATATTAAAGGTACTTTGGATGCTGAAGGAGTGGCTGTATTAATCATGCTTGACCTACCAGCACTATTTGATACAGTCCCCCACTCCATGCTGTTGGACCGTCTTGAGGCTATTGGAGTAACAGGGCAAACATTTGATTGGGTAATGTAATTTCTGGCTAAGAAGAGCCAACAAGTCTGGATTCCTCCATGAGCTGCCAATCCTTATGATATTCAAGTGGGAGTACCGCAGGGCTCTGCCCTGAGCCCAATTCTCTTCAATATATATCTTACCCCTCTGCTGTATCTAGCAGAAGATCTGGGAGCTAAAGTGATCTCCTATGCAGATGATACACAACTGCTTTTCTCCTGGGAGAAGTTAGTGGAGTTAAAAAGCGGTCAGATGAAAACCTGCCTGACTGCTCTTTTTCATTGGTTAGCTATGGCGCAATCTAAATGCAACGAAGAGAAAATAGAAATTCTCTTCTTCGGGAAGATTCCACCAGATTTTTGGCAAACCTTTTGGCCTGATGATGCTTACCCCCCCCCCCCATCGGGGCCCCAGAAAGACTCTGGAAAAAATCTGGGTCTCAAATTTAATAGCCGTCTGTCTTTTAAGCCTCAAGTAATTGTGTTGATAGGCAGGCGCGGCCGACACAGGTAAGAGCGGTGGGGCGGGGCGGTGGGAGGGGAAGTTGACAGACACGGGATAGGTAAAATTAAATAAAGAAATAAAACCACTTACCTTACGCTCACAGCATCGCCAACTCTGCGATGTGGCAAGCGCAAGGTAAGTGGTTTTATTATTTTTTTAATTAATTTTACCTATCCCGTCGTCTGACGACTCCCCCCCACAGCCCCTCTCCGCCCCACTGATCTTACCTGTGCTGGCCGCGCTTGCTGATAGGCACTTGTTTTGAAATTATGAGGTCCCTACAGAAATGTTTGCCTCTTTTATCATTGCGCTATATTTGGAGTTACCAGAGTACCTGATGGACAAACTCCAAATGATCCAGAATGCTGTGGTATGTCTTCGGCTAAATGTTCCTAAGAGATCACGGATATCTCCACCTTTGCACACACTCTACTGGCTGCCCATCAGGGATAGAGTTAAATGTAAGGCTCTGGTGATAGTACATGATGCGCTATATCAATCTGTCCCCTCCTACCTCAGAGCCAGATTTGGCTTTCATAAACCCACGAAACAGCTGAGATCCGCATTCAAATGGTTGACAGAGATTCCTAGGATTCAGCGTGTAAGACCAGGAGGAAGGTCCCTAGCTTATCTGGGTGTGTCAGCCTGGAATCAGCTCCTTCTGGAGCTGCAGATGATGAGCGAGACAGCACTGTTCAAGAAGAAACTTAAAACCTGGCTCTTTGTACAAATGGAAGCCTTCTTTTTCATATTCCGACCTCATTACTCCCGCCGGGACACTCCTTGGAGTAGCTGTTGCGTGTTATAAATTGCTATCATATCACATCACATCATTTCATATCACATGCCTTCCTGGTGCCAACTGGAAATTTACTCTGCTGTGCACTGGTAATGATTAAACTGTCTCCAACCTGCCTAGTATCCTTCCTCCCACAATGACCCCAATCGTCACCAAGAGCCCAAACCCCGTAAACCCCATAAACATATTATTAGAAATTGGGTTTCTGGTTGGCAGAGGTATGCACCCTGTCAGGTTAAGTCAGATACACACCCTATATCAACCTGTGCTCACCCTCTGGTAGCTTGGCACAGATCAGTCAGGCTTAACTTAAGAGGCAATGTGTAAAGTATTTGTTATTTGTGTAACACTTCAAACAGTAAAGCAGTGCAAACAACACACAAAAAGATACCAGTCTTGGTTAGTAAATTAGAGCTTCATTTAATGAACAAAACAAGACCAAAACTACAAACATCCAATGAGTAGAGCCTGAGATATGACATTTTAAAGGTTTAGGTGAAAATAAAACATTAAAAGCGCAAAGCACCAACTGTGGTTTATCTGGTCGCGCCAGATTTGGACAAAGCCACAAGTTCAGGCCGACTGGGAGTCAGCGTGGGCCGGCTACAGGGACCCACCTGCACCTGCTGAACATTGTACCTCAAATCCTGGTGCATTGCTTTGCAAGGCTTACTATTGTCGGTTCTAAGAAGTACCACAGAAGGCAGAGCACCTTAGGCCAACTTCCTAGTGTCCAGGACTGGGGTGGCAACCTTGCCAGGTGCTGTAGCAGGTGAGTTGGAAGTCTTTTGTGTCCCTGAGACTTAAGAAAACAGGAGGCAAACCAGCAAGTTCTTGAGGATGTAGAGATGCAGGTCCAGTACTTCTCACTCCCAGGCAATGAGGGCAGCAGGCAGCAGGGCAGGCACAGCAGAACAAAAGCTCAACAAAGTGACAGGCCTCTCAGCATCACAGCAGTCTTTCCTGGCAGAATGTCCTCAGGTGCAGAAGTGTACTGAAGTGGTGGTATCTGAGGTCCAGTATTTATAATTTGGTGCCCTGGTTCTGAAAGGTGGGAGAAGCTTCTAGACAGTAGCTTTGAAGTGCAGGGAATCCTCTTCCTCCCCTGCCCTGGCTCCAAGCTTGCTGGAATGACAATACAGGGTTGTTAGGCAAGGCACAGCCCATTTAAGTGCATGTAGGGCTGTGCTTAGCCCTGCCCCCCCATCAAGCCAGTTCGTGGCCCATTAAGGCCCATCAAGTCCCACCTAAGATCCCATTGTGTGTGGCTGTCTAGAGGGAATGCACAAGACCCAGCTGTCACCCAACCCAGATGTGTAATCAGAGGTAGCCAGAAGACACAGAAAGATTAAAGTAAGAAAACACCAACTTTCTAAAAGTGGCATTTTCAGACTTGCAACTTAAAATCCGCCTTTACCATAAGTTGTGATTTTATATTGGGAGTCCAGAGACACCAAACTCCAAAAGTCTATCCTTTCCCAATTGGGAATTACACTTTTAAAGTGCACTAAGGTAATCCCAATGTTAACCTATGGTGGAGCTAGGCCTTGGGTTAGTGAGAAACACATTTAAGAGTTTTTCACAACCAGGACATGTAAAACTTAAAAGTACATGTCCGACTTTTTAAATTGAGTGCACCCTGCCCTTAGGACTATCCTGGGCCTACCTTAGTGGTGTCTCATATGTATTAAAAAGGAAGGTTTGGGCTTGGCAAGAGGGTTAACTTTCCAGGTCGACATGGCAGTTTAAAACTGCACACACAGGCTTTGCAATGGCAGACCAGAGACATGTTTAAAGGTCAATAGCAGGGTCCAGTCCAGATCCAGAGGCCACTGATCAGCTGGACACTTCCAGGAAAAGGCCTCTTGCAGCTTGTTGTCTGTCTGGAGCCACACAGAAGATCAATCAACCAACCCATGGAGTCCATTTCTTTGTCCTGGGTACAAGAGGGAGCAGGTGCAGTCCTTCAGGGCTCCTCTCAGGTCACAAACAGAAGGCCCAGTCCAATTCTGATCTTCCTCAGGTCCAGAAAGTGCTCCTAGTATTTCAATTCTGTATTGGGTTTTTAATATGTTTTTAAAGCATGGTTATCAGAAATGTATAAACACAAAGTACAAAAGAAACAAAGGAAAATATTATCATTAAACATATTTCACCTTCCTCCACCTACTTAAGAGAGACATAATTGCTAAACAGTATCAGAAGTCTCTAATATGCATCTTATATAAATCTTCTTTACCTCCTCAGCACCTGGAGCATATTCATTATTCAAAGTCTAAAGTTCTGGTTGTGACTGTCAACCAAGGCCTGTTCATATGGTCAAAAGAAAGAAAGATTTGGAGAAAGACAGGAAAAGCCGGGCTGACCATATAGATAAAAAAATTGATTGCTGGTCCTGCAGAAAATAGATAATGCACCCATAAGATGTAACTGAAAACAGACATTGGATCCAGTCATCATGTGTAGGTGTGGCTGATTGATTCCACCACCTCACATTTTGGCCACTGCCAAAAAGGTCCAACGCTTCAGATGACGGGTCAGGTCTGATAAATGGTCTGCATAATGTAACAGAATACGCTTCATAGAGAAGCCTAATTGGTTAGAACCAGTTTATTCATGGTCATGGTACCTTATGCCAAAAAATATGAAGAGCATGGCAAGACCATAATAAATGCACCATATGTCCTCCTCGGTTTCCGCACCTCCAGCAATTAGAGGATTTCAATACATTTGCATGGTGAAGTCTGTGGAGAGACCAGTATCATTCATGCAGAATCTTGTAGTTGCTACATTTTAGTGTGATTTCTCTCATCCCTCGGCCATGGGAGTGCAAGAGGGATGTGTAGGAAGCTGGCTCTGTATATACTATACAAAAGTGAGGTATAGTGTGCACAGAGTCCAGTGGATCCCCAAAGGTAGGCAGAGGTAAAGTTAGATAGCACCTCACTCTCTATTTGTGGTAGTGTGGTCGAGCAGTAAGGCAGTATCAGAGGACAAGTGTTAAGCATTTGTTGTACAAACTCAGTCAGCAAATGAATTCACACACTCAAAGACTGAACTTCAGAACCATTGTTTTTGTATAAAAATATTCTTTTAGTTATTTTATTTTCTAGAACCAAGCAAGCCTGGCACAGGTAAGTGATAAGTACTTTGCAGTAAATATACAGTTGTAATACAGTTTGGGTTTGTAATAGTATATGCACTTTGTTTTGACTTACAGTATGGTTTCAGAGAAATGCAATACTTTGTAAATACAGTACATAGACTTGAATGGGCTTTTCAGTAAAATTACAGGTAAGTTACTTTTGAGATTACTTTTCTTACTTAGAGTAGTATACCTGGATACTACTCTGGGACATTTCCTGCAAACAGGTAAGTAAAATCGTTTTTGTTAGTTAGTGCAATTTTAAAGAATTTCTTTAGGTTTTCAAACTCCACACTTAGAAACTTTTCCAAGAAAAAGATTTTATTATTATTTTACCCAGGAGGTACAGTACAAAAAAGAAAAAAGCATACAATTGATACTTGAGGATCACATTTTCCATCAAAATACAGTACAAATTCATATTATCCAATACATGTTAAAAACCAATAGAGCATTAAATCAACTTTAAAATTAATATCACAAGGGCCTATTTAGTTGTTTACACATCATTATGAAATTAATTCAGGTCAGCTTTGGCTATCATTCACAGCTTCCTTCCACCTATAAATAGGTTCCCATATCCGCCTGCCAAGTTTTTTCCCTCTCTTGCCCTTTCTTTCATATATCCCTTTCTCCATATTATATATAGCTAACAGTTTAGCTAGCCATTGCTGAAAGGATGGGGCTACTTGGTCCAACCAGGCAGAGGCGATAATAATACGTAGTGCGGCCATAGCAAGAAACAGGAAATAATCAGGTGAGTTTTGTCTTCCGCTCGATTGAATCCCCAAAAGTATTAAAGCTGGATCTAATATTACTTGTATATTCAAAGTTTGGTCCATAAATTTTTCTATTGCTTTTATTAAATTTACCAGAAGGGGACAAGTCGCGAACATGTGGATTAAGTCTGCTTCGGGGCTATCGCACCGAGGGCACCTAATTCCCTCCTGTCCGCCCCATTGCGCTATCCTTGCCGGCTTATGGTACAACCAGTAAATCATTTTGAAATGCTGAGCCTGCAATCCCGCTGAGCATAAAATACTTTGACCCATTTCTAGCGACTCGGAAAAGCAATTCTGACGTATACCGAGTTTATCCGCCCACTTTTTCTCGTATTTATCCAGGTCATCCGGTTTAAATATTTGCAGTTCGGCATACATTTTCCTAATAGTGCAGTTCTCTCCCGCTCTTATGGCATCTATAATTACCGAGCTCTGAAAACCGCATGGCCCCCCCCATTTTCCCTTTAAGAAAGCTCCGTAGCTGCAAATATTTAAAAAAAATTCTTGTATTAATCCCATGCTCCTGCTGGATATCGCTAAACATCCGCATGCCATCAGGGCCAATCAGATCCCCCAACACCTGCAGCCCCTTTCCCTCCCACTCTAACATAGTTGTATCAGAAAAAATATCCGGGAGCGTTGGATTTCTATAAAGCTGTGTAAAATAATTAAACCTGCCAAGACCTATTTTCTTTTTAAATGCAGCCCAGATCTTATGTGCAGCCAACAGGGTCTTAAATTTCGTTTTTTTATAATAGCTCGGTTCGGTAAATTTCATAAAACAATTATTCGCGTCCTCGCCCAATAACAGATCATATACGTCTGGGGTGTCTATACTATCCCTGGGGTCACCCACAGTCCTCCCGGCCAGAGCAGACATATATTGAAACGCCGCTGCCCAATAATACATCTTGAAATCAGGGACTGCCCACCCTCCTCTCTCCCTTGGCAGTGACATATATCTCATAGCCCGCCTGGTTTTCCCATGGGCCCATATAAACCTGTTCACAATGTGCTCGAGCATACTGAACCAATGCTTCTCAAACTCTAGCGGTATGGCCCTAAAGAGATAAAGTATTTTGGGGAGGAAAACCATCTTTACCACATTACTGCGGCCAACCAGAGTCATATGAAGATTATTCAATCGATCAAAATCTTTTTTGGCTTTCCCTATAATTGGTTCAATATTCTTTTTCACTAATTTTCCCAGATCTGGAGTAATATCAATACCTAGGTAAACGGCAGAGTCAACCACCCTCGGATCTTCTAATTTAGCCCATTTATTTTGGACTATCAATGTCTTCTGACTATTTAATGCATACCCAGAGATTGTTCCAAAATCTTGAGCCTCTTCTTCTATTGCAACCATTGCATCTTGGGGGATAGAGGTGACCACAGCAACATCATCCGCGTAGGCCAAAATTTTGGTCTCCCGCCCATGATACCGCATTGGGCTAACACTAATAGAAGCATCCAGCTTCCTTAACAGGGGATCAATGTAGAGCGCGAAAAGCAGGGGCGAGCATGGGGCAGTCCTGCCTTGTGCCTCGATTAATTATCACTGGTGTCGTATACCCCCCATTCACTCTAATCCAAGCCTTTGGAGCTTTGTATAGAGCCTGTATGGCCTTAATGTAATTAGTCCCAGCCCGAACCATTTCATCACAACCCAAAGGTAGTCCCAGGAGACCCTATTGAACGCTTTTTCAGCATCCATGAGTATTAAAGCCATAGGGTCCCCTGAGACCTCCGCTGCATCAAATAGAGTTATAACTCTTCGAATATGTTCTGTAGTCCCCCTTCCGGGAATAAAGCCATGTTGGCTTGGATGGACCATTTTCCCTATTATCTGATTCAAGCGGGTTGCCAAGGCCTTTGAATAAATTTTGACGTCACTGTTCATCAGCGTTATTGGCCTATATGAGCCCGGTTCTCTAGATGGTTTGCCCTTTTTTAAAACACGATCATATCCGCCCCAGCCCATGAATCGGGGATAGAGTCTCCTTGCTGGGCTTGACCAATTATAGCCACCAGGTCCGGTCCAATAGCCTCAAGAAATGTTTTATAGAACTCTAAGGGGATTAGATCTGGTCCCGCAGCTTTCCCGGCCGGGAGGCTCCCTAATGCTCCATATATCTCATCCTGAGTCAGCTCTGTATCCAGTACCTCTCTGTCTTCAGAATCAATGCTGCGCTTCGAGATTCCCTGTAAGTATTCTTGATTTAATCTCTGTTCCCCTCGTTGTTCTTCCCTATATAGATCTTCATAAAACTGGTGAAAAACTTCCCGGATGCCTAATGAGCCCTGTGCTAGCTTCCCGCCACTGTCCATAATATCCCTAATTTCCCCAGCCGTTGTTTTTTGCCTGAGTCGTACTGCCAGAGTGTGCCCCACCCTTTCGCTAAACCTCGTAGCATTGTTCCCTTCTTACAAGAACTTTTTCGGCAGCCTTACTTGCGGCAAAATCCCCAATTTCCGCCTTTGCTATTGCCATCCTCAATAATATATCTTCGAGTGGTTTATTCACTCGTATCGCACTAGCAAGCTCCTCCTCCACATCCATCAATACCTTACATGAAGCTTTCATCCGTTGGCCCTCCCTCTTCTGCCGACCCAAACTATAACTCAGTGTCTCCCCCCTCACCCCAGCTTTAAACGCATCCCAGACAATCCCAGGCCCAGCACTCCCTCTATTGATCTCCCAGAACCCCTTGATTCATTCATTCATATGGGTCACGTATTCTGGGTCTTTTAAGAGACTCCGCTCAAAGGTCCAGCCCTTCTCTTGTCTTTGCGCCCCTCCCCAGGTGAATGTTAAGACTAAGGGATTATGGTCCAAAATTATCCGGGGGTACTTTTCTATCCTACATCTTGATTTTATCGAATGAGACACGAAGAAGTAGTCTAATCTAGTAACAATCTTATGAGGTGCAGAGAAGAATGTACAGCCGGGGTCAGTGGGATTTAGCTGAGCCCAGGTGTCTATAAGTGCGTTGTTTTGAACCAAATTGGTAAGTGCCCCGTAAACTCTTTTCTTTCTACCCGAATAGCTACTTCCCCCTCCCCCCCCAAAGACCCCCCAAGCCATTGATGTTAAGATCCCCACAAATAATAACTGGGGAGGGCCAAGTTGCTAATTCAACATCCAGGAATTCTAAAACTTCGGGATCATCCCCGGTAGAGCCATAGATAGAACATAATGTAAACGTTTCCTCTTGCCACTTCCATTCAGCCAACACCCAGCGGCCCCATTTATCAGCTATTCTCCTTTTAAACACAGCGTCATTTCGGCGAGATAGGATGGCAACCCCTCTTGTCCTCGTACCCTGTTTGGTGTTAATGATTAATTTAAAGCCCAGCTGTTCCATAAGATTAGCCCTGCTATCCTCAATATGAGTTTCTTGGACGCATAATATGTCTACCCGCATAGTCTTAAAGATCACTGCCGCCCTTTGTCGCTTCGTCAAATCATTAAGGCCACATATATTAATAGATGCTATCCGAAGACTCATTGCTTAAAATTAATCATCTTGCCCTGCGTGATCCCTACATTATCGTATCTTTTGCCCTCTAGATTTAGCCCTTTGATTTCAGCTCTTCGAACCTTCATTTTTAATTGCACCCTGTATTGATTTCTTGTAATCCCTACATTCATCCTCAAGTAATATATTGTGCTGTGCAGTACCGTGACCTCCCTCCCAAACTGCCCCACTTGTCCCCCCCACCCCCACCCCCCCATACCCCACACAGGCAATAGGTCAAACATGGCCTATGCGTGACCACTGTGACTCCCATCTCGAGCCGCTGCCGGCTCCCCCCCTGAACACCCAAGCTCCCAACACACTCTGGTAAACACCCCCTGTGCCTCGCTTGTGTCTTATAATCCTTAAAAAGTGAGAGAATAGAAGAGTAGCAACATAAAAGGAAAAAAAAAGTACAAATCTATACATTTTAAGGAGGGTTCAACCCCTAATTAAGCAGATAAGGAGGCCAGCTGATCGTCCCCTGTAGTAGAGATAGAGATAAAAATATCAGCCATACACCCATACAGCATACAGAAGCCAGTTCCTACATGTAGCCTCTATTTAAATCGTACCACAGAGAGATAAGTTACACCCCCCCACTGCCCCCTTTGTTCCCTTCAACTCAGACAAGTATTCCTGTGCCTTAATCTCGGAAAAGAACATGGGCATCCTCCCTTTTACAATGACCTTGAGCCGAGCAGGGAATAACAGATAGGCTTCACACCCAGCCCCTTGAAAAGGGGTTATCAACTGTCGGAGCCTCCATCTCCTCTCAACAGTTGTATGGCAAAAATCAGGACGAGCAAAAAACATATGGTCCTCGTATGTTCTTTTTGCTTCTGGTCGTGCTCTATCCAGAATTGCCTGCCGAAGAAGGAAGAAGGAAGTTGCGGATATACACAAGAATGGCTCTCGGATGCTCCCCCTGTCTCCCATCATTACTTTTCCTTTGGTTAAAAGGAAAGCGATGCGCTCTCTGAACCTCGATGTCCCAATTCCACTGGGCCAGGTCCGGAAATGCTCCCTTCAGAAGTTTAACTACGAAGGACATAATGTTCTCGCCTTCTGTTTTTTCCACAATGTCCAGCAGTTTCACATTATTCCTGCGCTTGCGGTTCTCGAATTCCTCGAGTTTCCACAACACGTCATCGGACTGTCTCTCTTGTGTCTCCCTAAAGCTCTGTAATTTTACCATTTCATCTTCCAAAGGGACAGTTCTTTCTTCAACATGTGTGACCCTATCCGCCATATCGGAGCACAGTTTATTAACTTTTCTAAGTGATCCCTGCAGTTTCTTGGTTGCTTGCTGTGCCCTCCGGCTTTCTGCTCTTGCCTCCCCCTGCATCTGTTTTAGGGTAAAGTACACTAAATCTAGTGATGGTGAGGCAGGGAGGGCAGAAGGAGCCTCCGAGTGCCCCGTCTTCTCCGGTATGACCAATTCCCCTTCCTCCGTATATGTTTGAGTTGTTGCAGAGTAATCCCATTTGAGCTTCCTTGCAGTATCTTTCTTAGGGGGGCTGGTACTAGATTTAGACTTAGATCTCCGTTTCTGGGATAGGATCCTCAAGCGTTGGGTCTTTTGAGTAGTTGTAGAGCCCCCAAAGGAATCATCAGATTCAGAATCAGACCCTAAAGATGTATTCACATCACTTGTATACGAGATATCTGTGTCATCATTTACAGAACAAAATGTATCCCCCTCTGGAGTCCGTAAGGCTATTAAATTTAAACCTGCGCCCCCCTTTTCCCCTCTAGCCTCACTCCGAGCAAGTTCACCAAGTACCAACAGGCCGTTTTCCAAATTTTTCTCTGCGCAAGCCTGGGCTACTGAGCCAGTCCCGCTCCCACCAGAATCACCGCCCTCGGTGCCGGTCGGTTGCGCAGTTGCTACCACTTCCATGTTAGGAGATACCCCCACACCCCCCACAGAGTTACTTTGATTATCTAGTGAAATGATCTGTGATGTCGGTGGTACCTGCAATGTTTGTCCCGGTTGCACAGACGGTCCCAAGACAGGCTCAGACCGCTCCCCCTCCTCCTCCGGTACCTCCCGCACTGATCCGGACCGTTGAACAGCCTCCTCAGACGAGTCGAAACCTGAGGGGGTTGCCTCGCGCACACTGAGCTCTTCCAAGCGCGAGTTGTTGTTATTACCAGCCGCCGCCATCGTAGCCGCGAAAGCCTCTGCAACTGTGGGCTGACGCATCCCATTCTCATCACACGCTGCATGTCGCCCGGTCCGACCATCAGCTCTGCCCTCCCAAGGCTTTCCCTTCTTTGCTGTGTTTCCCTCGGTCTCTGTTTTCTTTGCTGGTGCTCCTCGGCGATTTTGTCCTGATCCCTTCGCCGCCACGCCAATCTTCTTATAAATAATAATAAAATCCTTTAAAAAAAAAGAAACTTTTCCAAGAAAACCAGTCAATGTTATCCTGTGGAGGAAAATAGTGTTATCGGTTTTAAGGTAAGTATTTGGTAGTGGGAGTTGAGGCTCTGGGGGTAGACTCAGGGGTCCCCCAGGGTCAAGGATGCACTCTTGTTACACCCTCAGCGGCACTAGGGCGGCCGGGTGCAGAGTGCTGAGGCCCAATGTTATCCAATGGGGGATAGGGGGCCTCCGGTTGGTGGCTGCTGGTGAGCAGGCCACTTGGCTGTGGGAGCAAAGCTCCTGGACTTTAGCTCAGGGCAAATGGGGAAACAAAGTAGCAACAAAGGTGCACCCTCAGCGTGTCTAGGGCGGCCGGGTGCAGGGTGCTGTTTCGACGTCGGGCGCCCTGTTGTTTTCAATGGGGAACCTCCGGTTTGCAAAGGCACTGCAGGCTTGGGGACGAAGGTCTTCTGGGTGCGACCACCACTTCGAGAGGTAAGTTGAGAAGTTAGGGGTTGGTTAGGCACCATCGGTTTGGGCAACCAAGGCTGTGGGGCGTCGGGTGCAGGGGTGCCTTTTGGGGGCGGATCTTCTTACCAGCTCAAGGACGCGGTTGGGGGAACTTTCCGGATTTAGGCTGCAGGCTTTGGCTGGAGGCTTGAGGCAGGTCAGGGGTCACCGGATCTCGGGTCATGATCGCCGGGGTGACCTCCTCGTGGTGTTTGCCCACTCAAGCTCGGGCCGTGGACGTTGGGTGCAGAGTGGGGTGGATTCGCGGTGTCCGGCCGGAGCCAGAGGTTGCAGATGAACTACTCCGGTGTTCACAGGAGACACAGTCTTTGGGGTTGAAGGCAGGCAGGGCCTCCGGGGTTTTCAAGGTTGCTGGCTGCAGGACACACTGGGATTTCGCAGGAGCAGGTTCGAGATGGAGACAAGCCATTAGGGCTGGGGCCAAGTCAGTGGGCGTCTTCCTCTTGTTAGCTGCTGCACGGCTGTTCGGTCCTTCTTCTTCTCCTTGTAGTTTCTTCTTGTCTGGGGAAGCAAGGTTCAGGGGTGCCCCTAAATACTAGATTTAGGGGCGTTACAGGTAGGTAAAGGTAGGGACCAATGGATCGCTTCCCTGGGGTGGGTTCCCCCTATTATGCCACCCTCCAGTGGGAGCGGGGCATGAGCCTGTCCCTGGTTGGCTGAGTACCCCCATCTTCAAGGTGGCGTGGACTGAGAGTTGTGCTTCACCTCGCCTACCCCACCTGAGGGGTGGAGTTGGTAGAGGTGGGCACTTCTCTCTTCCTCACTTGTTTTTCCCACCGGTTTTCCCACCCAAGGTGGGGGTCAGAACCAGTGGGGACCAGTTGCTGAGAGCAGCAAGTGGCCTGGGGACGCTCACAAAGGTGGCAAGCCTTTGAAGCTTCCGCTTCGTGAACCCTGCCCATCCTGGAGGAGGAGGCTTGGCACCTTGTCCCAGGATGTGCATTGTTTCAGGCCCCAGAGAGCAGCAGAGTCTCGACCCAGGGATCCAGAAACATGTCT